>JAMWYP010000088.1:0-600000 GCA_025563575.1 Acacia pycnantha | reverse complement strand
GTGGTTACAAAATAGGAGCAAAAGTCACATTGACCGTTAAGGGGGTGGATGTTGACCGTTAAGTTGGATGGTTTGGTGATATTAGTGATGTGGACGCCGATCGGGTGTGTGTGGCAGACAAGTGGCACCTGCAACACTGGATGACGTGGAAAATCATTAATTAATTTATCTAATTACTAAAATATACCAAAACACATGGCAAATAGCACATGGCATAACATTTACCCAAATCCAAAAATTATTTTCGGGCAAATTGAAAAACATAAAACGATTAAAACCTAAAAACTAAATAAATAAATAAACTAAAAGCAAAAACCCTAACACACCATCAAAATCAAACACATCTATCGGGAAAATTGGGGAAACGATGAATTGGAGAAAACCTAAATGCTAGGGTTGAAGACGAAAGAGTAACCAGACGAAATCGTAGTGGTGAGGAAGCGCAAAGTAAGCAGAAGAAGAATGGATTAGGACGAAATTGCTGTGGTAGGGTTTAATCTTCGCGGGTCGGAGTGAGGGAGTGAAAGGAAGAAGGGAAAAGGTGATTCGCGGCGACCATACCGACGACGTTCGAGCGACGATAAAGAATAAGGAAATCGAGAGAGTGAGCGGTGGAAAAGCTGATTTGCATGTGAGTGGGAATCTGGAAGCAACAAAAAGTTGAACCAGGTAAGCAACGATTGGGACCCATATATTTTTACTTGTTTGTTTGCTTTCGGTTATGGTGAAATGGCATGGAGGCCCCTAATATATTATGTGTTCTGTACTGTGTAGGTATTATGGCATCGAAACGAAAGGATAAAGTGGTAATCGACGATCAAGAGACAAACATGGGCCAAAGGTCAGTACAAAGTCTCATTGAAAAGTATGAATCTACAATAAAGGGGTGGGAAGAAACTAAGACTAGGTTGCGGGGAGGGCATAATTCTGTAAAAGAAAGCATTTTAAATGATGTTGGGGGTGAGGAAAGTCACAATACAGTGAGGCCATCGACAAGTATGCAATCACGCGTGGCGTTAGCTTGAAAGTTGTGCGGAGTAATAAGAGGACATACCAAGTGGTCTGTGAAGAGGGATGTCCATTTTCACTATATTTATCCACCTATGGTTTGGATATAGGGTGACAAGTTAAGTCATTGACTTATGAACACAAGTGTGCACGTGTTTATAACAATCAGAGAGCTTCTGTTACGTGGTTGGCTCGGTATTTCAAAGAGAGGGTGCAAGAAGCTCCTAATTTCAAGTCAAAAGACATGAAGACCGAGGTTCAAAGGGATCTGAAGGTATTTGTTAGTCTACATAAATGTAAGCGGGCAAAAAAGAAGATTATGGAAGAAATGGACGGTAGTTTCAAAGATGAATTCAGAAAGTTAGAAGCATACTATAATGAGTTGAAACTATCGAACCCTGGTACTGATGTGTGTGTGGAGTTGAGCGAGGAGGAATTGGAGCAAGGAAGAAGAGTGTTTAAGAGGCTGTATTTATGCTTCAATGCAGCAAAGGTAATTTCGTTTGTAAATTGTTATGTAGTTTTACAAAGTAGTAATTGCATATGTTACATGTATTGATTTTCATTCGTTTGAAGGTTGGCTGGAAAGAAGGGTGTAGGCCCCTTATTGGTGTGGATGGGACATTCCTGAAAGGAAAGGCAAGAGGGATACATTAATGCACTGTGGGTATTGATGGCAATGACTCTGTATACCCTTTGGCGCTTCTTTGTGGTAGAGAAGGAGAATGCGAATCACCGGTCTTGGTTCTTGCAATGGCTCGACACTCCCTGGGAATTAGGCACTCGGCGAGACAAGATGGCTGTCATCTCGACATGCAAAAGGTAACCTTCTTGCTCGGAATTATGATCCTACTTCACTGGTCTTGTTTGGTAATAAATGCATTTTCTTTTCTTTCCTTTTCTTTTGTCATAGATTTGAATTTATACCTTTCATCTTCTTTGCTTTCTGTTTGGTATATATTGCTTGTTCTGATGCATTTCCTTGATGATTTTTCTTTGAGCTCACCTTATCTGAATCGGATAATTATTCTGACCAGTATTAATTAACCAACTTTTGTTATGTTAGGAAGCTCTAATTAGTTATGTTTATACTTTTCTTCTGAGTTGTATCAATTAAGTTTCTGGTCTGAATTGGGTCAGTCAGAATTTTCATGAGTTGTAAGAATTAAGCTTCTTATGACATGAAATACTTATAAGAAATTAATGTATAAGTTGTATTATGTTTTGTATGATAGGGACTGGCCAATGCATTTCACACCAAGATGTAAGTCGTGGATGGTGGATAACAACATTAGTGAGTCGTTCAATGCGTCGATAGATGAATATAGGTTCTTACCGTGATTAGGATGTTAGATGGCATAAGATTGAAAATGATGGCAAAGTGGGCCGAAAGTGAGGCAAATGTGAGTGGCTGGAATACTGAATTCAGTCCTAAATGTATGGACCTATTTGAGTGTAATAGGTTTCTAGCAGTTGAATGTAGAGTGTTCTTCAATGGAGATGAGCGATATGAGGTAGTTGAGGGACAAGATAGGCATTTAGTTTATCTTTCTAGAGGCATGTGCACATGTAGAGCTTGGGATTTGACTGGAATACCTTGTCAACATGCTATTTGCGCCATGTATCATGCTAAGATTGATCCTAAATCCCAAATCAATGAATACTATCACAAGGATACCTATCTTGCGGCATATCGAACAAAACTTGCACCGATTAGGGAAAGAAATTGCAGGACACTGAAAATTTCCTCCCCATGCTACCACCACCACTAGCTACCTTGGCTGGACGGCCTCCAAAGAAAAGAAGCAGAATGGAGGAAGTTACTAGAAGGAGGAAAAAATCCAAATTTCGTACTCATGCAAGTGGGCCTAGTCAGTCAGCTCCTTGTGATAGTACCGAACAAGTTGGCCCTGAAAAGTTGAGCAGACGTGGTAAGATCCACAAATGCACCCGTTGCAAGAAAGAAGGGCACAACAGATCAACTTGTAAAGAGGTAAAACCGTTGCTTTTGGTGCATATTGATCTTCTATTTCCTACATCATGTTCTGTATAACTTGGTTTGTTTTTAATTGTTCCATGTCAGCCTCCCACTGCAAACGAAGCACGCAATCGAAGGAAAGGCAGGCGGAAGTCATCCCAAACCCCCCAACAGCCACCAGACCCTGTCAATGCCCAACCCTCACAACAACCACCTCAACAAACACGGACCTGTTAATGCCCAACCCTCACAACAACCACCTCAACAAACACAAGACCACTGTCAATACCCAAACCTCACAACAACCACCTCTACCAACACAACCAACCCAAGAAACACCTAACAGTTGGAAGATCCCAACCACCTCCACGTAACTCAACAAGCAGGAGAGCAACAACTAGGAAGATATACAAATCAAAAGCATATGGATTTGGGATAAGATATGACGAGACCACAGGATCCTCTGTGTACAATGTATGGTCCTTCTTTGCACTTAATGGGTTGTCTTTCAATGTTCATTATTTTTTAACGGGTTTTTCATGCATTTCTTGCGGCTGGACTTGCTTCGAGGTGGTAATTGAACAAGGCACAGTAGATGAGAGCATGCATCACACTGCAGATCCGAATGCGATTTCCCATACCAAATGAAAGGGAATTGCGAAGGACAAGAAGAGCTAATCTTGCACAAACAATGGAAGGTTCAAGATTAATTCAATTTGAACCCTCCAATCAATGCCGCTGGACCTCCCGACCTTCCATATCGGGCTCAGTGCAATGGAGAGGACACCCTCTGTCACTACCTCACACTGTGTTAGCGCAGACCAGACGCAAATTCGGAGGAAGAAACTCAGAGCAAACAAGACTAGTTAAATGTCTTCGTTGCTTAGTTATGTTATGGTAGCATTTTGGTTAAATTTGTGGTGTAAACAGTGTCGGTAGCCTTTTGGTTATATTTTGGAACAATTGTGGTTGCAAATCAGTTAAAGTGTAATGTATACAAGCTAGGTTGCCTTCTGTGTGACCCAATGAATTGTCACTTTTTGTGTGAAGTGCACCGGCTTTTGTCCAAAACTTGGTTCTATTACATATTAGATGAATGGTCACTTTTTGTGTGAAGTGCACCAGCTTCTGTGTGACCCAATGAAACAACTTGTGCGCTGCATGTTTCTAAGCAAGACTGAATGTTTTGTAGATTGAGACCTCAATTTTGTTTTAGGCTAGTGGCCTTCTCTTCATGACAGGGAAATGCTTTAAAGCAATGAGGATAACAGGGTTGTTTTAACCATAATGTTGTTTCAAGATAATGTCAATGTTAATGTAAATTTGTTATTTTCTTCATAGCTGATTCTTGTTATGATATTAAGAGTGATGATCCTTAAATATCAAATTTGACATAGCAGACAAATGTATTTCATTGTGTTTCAAGACACAAGCTCGGAAGATAAATTAATCAACTAACAATGACTTAAGTTAGTGGTATCCCTCCTTCCCAACGAAAAAAATTTCACATGATGTCTATTTTTTGGGTATCCCTCCTCCTTCCTTCAGTTAGTAGTATCCAGGGATTCATGGAAAAGAAAAAAAGGTTTGAACTTGAACTAAACAAGACATAAGCAATACAATTGCTCATTCCACATTACAATTCCACATTACAATGGCTAGGATTGAAATAAACAAGAAATAAACAATACATTCCACCATTTAACAATGGTCTAATCCCTAACACTAACAACTAAAATACATATAAACTCTTACATATTAACAATAGCAAAATCCCTAACACTAACAACTAACATAAACCCTTACAATTTCATTACCACCAACACAACCCAAGTTAGTAACAAAGTTGCTAATGCAAGTTTCAACTTCAATTGCACCTTCTTCACTTCACTTTCTTTCACTTCATATCCAACTTTCACCCTCCTCAACTCACCTTCAATTGCAACAGGTCTTCAAAATTCCTCAGACATGCATTCCCTCTTCGAAGATGACTGTTCTCCTCATATAGCTTGTCTATGTCCGTGAGCAAATCTTTGATAACCGCTTTTTCTCTATCCCCAAACACACCATCGTGCCATTCGAAATATCCACAACCTCCATCCTATCATTAAATAAACAACCCACCGTTAAAAATCATGCACCCATCCCATTTCAGTTAATTCCAAATCAACCAAATCTTACCCGAATGGGACCTTCATAATGCTCCTCACGACTGTGGCGTCTTAGGAAAACTACTTTCCTTCGCGATTTCTGGGTTCTACCCCCTTTCGATGTTGAAGACGACGCATTGAGCTCCCACTCGATTCCTCGTTCCTCACACCTCGGATCATGGTTGACGCTGTTCTCCGCCAAGGTTGCAGACAACAATCGCGAAATGGAGAAAGAAGCTAAGTCATCTTCGTTTATCCGTAGCTCAAAGAATCGGGTTTGGCGTTAAAGAGTGGTACTTCACGAATCCGCTATATCGATGAGCAATGGAGATTGAACTGCGATTTAGGTTTTCTCGATTCTTCGTTTCCCAAATTTTGCCGATGAAGTGTTAGGGAAATTGTTTTTCATTCTTTATTTATTTAGTTTTAGGGTTTTATTCGATTTATGTTTTTGGATTTGGATAAATGTTATGCCATGTGCTATTTGCCATGTGTTTTGGTATATTTTAGTAATTAGATAAATTAATTAATGATTTTCCACGTCATCCAGTGTTGCAGGTGCCACTTGTCACACACACCCAGTCAGCGTCCACATCACTAATATCAGTCAAACCATCCAACTTAACGGTCAACATCCACCCCCTTAACGGTCAATGTGACTTTTGCTCCTATTTTGTAACCACGTAGTTACTTTTGCGCCAGAAAAAAGTATTTGCCACTGGACGCTCTTTTGAAAAAAGCATTTGTCTATTTTTGCACCTTAACCCTTTAATATATTATACATTATACAATGAACATAATAGAGGGGGAAAAACCTTTCAGATATAAAGAAAGAAATTATCCCATTTGTATCCAAATCAAATTAGAAAAATGAACCTAATTTTCAATATGAAGAAGAAAAACAGTCAAAATAACAAAAAAACATAGTTCCGACATTATACTACATGGGGCGATTTGACTTACCAAAACTGAAGAAGTACCTATGGAAGTAGCTATGTGATACCTATGGACACAGTAATCCATGCTACGACTAAGCACACATAGGCAAACTTAATCCATAGAATTAGGTTTTGAAGGAAATTGTTATAGCCTCTTCACTGCTTGAGTGATAGGATAGCAACCTCCATGCTTCAAATACTTACTACAATCCTCAACCAACCAGATAAACAATCTAACTCCATGCTAAGAGGAACTGCTCCATGAAAAAGTATAATACCAAATAATGTTGACCTTAGAAAATCAGTTGTATCAGTAGACTGGTCAAAGCAAAGACACATGGAAGAAAAAACCTCAAAGGCACCATTAAAACTCCAGATATTAACAAATTAAATTGCATATGCCCTTTGCAAATTTGTTAAGGGAGACAATATGCATGGAAAATATATCATATAAGTCCGGCAACAACACCCATAAGCATGAAATAGACATTTTTCTTCCCTCTAGATCTGTCCTCCTAAACAAAACTGATAACTCATAATATATTACAAATAAATGATACATGCATTCATACATACATACATAATTTTGCAAAATATAGTATATTCAAGTATTAAATGAATTAAATTCCAGCATTCACTAACAATGGTAGTTGACCAAAGGGGCAATGGCAGCAAGAAAGCCCATAACATCTGAAAAAGAACAAACACACAGTTAAATGACATTGAGCATCACGATGGCAAATAAAAACCTTCCAAAGAAGCTTTCACCTCTGACGCAGAAAGTGAGTACTAAACCTCTGACTTGAGTTGAATGACTTATGGGAGCAAAATATGTTGTTATATTAATTCAACCTGCTCTCATATTGTATTAAGTCGTCATAAGTTGCATGTGGGTTTTTAGTATTAAATTTGCTCAATATTCTTACAAGATTGGTGATAATTATCTTGATGGCCCAGCCATAGGCACTGCTTTATAAAAACAGTAAAGCTTAGAAAAGCTTTTATCGAAATAAAATTTTCCAACATTTCTTCATATTTCACATATTGCAGTTTGGTATGGTGACTAAAGGAACCACAACCTAAGCATGACATGACCATGAAACATATATTTCATGAATTTGGGTTTGAGAATAATGAGTATAACATTAAATGGTTCACTTTCTGGATTTGACTTGCATTGAAGAGCTTATCAAGAGTAAATCCATCTACAGTTCACATGGACAACAACATCAAAATTTAGATGGTTTGAAAGTTGGTCAGCCGAATGAGCCTCTATTCTGGAAATTATTGTGCTAACAGTTAAGTCCTAAAAAAACAGATCTCAAAAAGTTCACAGATTAAAATTAATGCGGTTTCATGACAAGTTAGCAGGAATTAATACAAAAGAGAAACAAAAAATATTGCAGTATTTAGTGGGCAAGGAACCTCCGGCATGAATACTAAAATTATATTTCTCCTACTATCACCCCCTAAATAGTCAAAACTGGCTTCTACGAGTTCCCTTGATGAACAACACAAGTTATGCATTAACAATCAAATTCCCTAGGCAATTATGTAACGCTAGGTTGAGAAAGAAGAACACCAAATGAGAACCTGTTGTGACATTTCCCAAAGTTAGTGAGGGTATAGAAAAAAATAGAACCTATAATGAGATGTGTTGTTTATAGCCTTATCTTTGGTAATATGATCTAGAAATCAACACAAACAGATTTCACTAATCATCGTACCTGGAAGGAAAGAAGCATCTAACCACTTCTGGGTCCAAGCTAATATGCATTTATCATGTTTATAATCAGCGAACTTCTGGGTCCAGGCTATTGTTCCATCTGTTTCTTTTGCATTTTTCTCTAGTAAAAGTAAGTTTTTTTTATCCATTTCTGCAGTTGTTTCATAACTCAGCCTATTTCTCTGAGACAGTAGAGAAGTTTTGCTTCCTTTTCACTTAAAAATATCAAATTTATCCAAAGGTTTTATTAGAATATTACATTCTCAAGGAAGATAGACAAAGAGTGTACATGCTTTGGTACTTTAATAGCCATCAAGAGCTACCACTATAGAGTATTGGTGCACAATTAAAGTGTAAAGAAATTATTCCCTGCTCCCATTTTTGAAGGCTTAGTAACTCTTGTAATTTTGAAAGAGAGAGAATTGTAAGGAAAGTATCACTTCAAGATTAAAGATAAATAACTATACAGCAATTTAATAGATATATCAATTTTAAGGTTTGCCACCTTATTAAGATGTATTAAATGTCAATCGATATGATTATATTAACATCCAATTGAAAGGAAAATGTCATGATAAAAAGAATGATGATGGTCTAGAAGATTGTTCTTGCTAATTTAATGTTACTTCAAAGGAACATGATTCAGCTGACCTTTGAATTTCTTGTTGCAGCAGACCAGCAATCGTCTGCAATTAACAATATCAAAATGAGTCCAAAAAAATCAATCTTGAAGCCCCCTGCATATGACAATTAATAGTATGTATCATGCAGTTTCACAATATCATAATCATACATTGCATCATAATATAAACCAAGCTTAAGCCTCCTTTTATGTACATAATCTGCAAGAGGTTTTCTTATTCTTAATTAAGTCACTCTACAATATTCAACTGAGCTTGATTCATGTGTTGTTGTAAATATGTGATGCCAATGACATTGTATCAGACAAAGATTTTGCATAGGACATTTCACATACCCCCAATTCTGTGTAGTAATGAAATTCAATTGTTGGAAAATGATGATTGATGAAAGTGTTGGTCAAGATATGACATGAACCTGTTATTGTATAAGAAAAATGTAGTAATTGTCCTTCTAAAATGTTGTTACTTAAACTCTGTAACATAAATGTTGAAATCTGTTTGTGTTGATTTCTGCATCATATTACCAAAGATAGCCATATGTGCCCATGACACTTGTAGAGACATGGCTCTTATCACCCGATGGCCCAACCCTTGCCAAACTAAAATCAAATAGGATTACATGCAAAAAAACAAAAAGATATGACCATCTAATGTAATCATAATTTAAGAACTACTCATCAATCTAAGAGATACCTGTAGCTATATACTTAGGAACAACATAGCCGTATGTGGCCATGACACTTGTAGAGACATGGCTCTTATCACCCGATGGCTCAGCCCTTGCCAAACTAAAATCAGATAGCTTTGCATTAAAGTTCTGATGACAGTAAAATAGGATGTTATAATAGTTAGTCTAGCTAACAATTCTAATCTTGTAAGATCAATGGGATTTACATACTGAAGCAAGCAAGATTCCAAAAGCTTTTAATTCCATATGTGCCCATGATCATATATATCTGAAAATGCTTGATCAAGGGCCTCTCGTCCCCCAGCTTCTTCATGGCCATAAGCAGTGCTACCACCAAAGTGCTAGTCACAACCACTGGCATCATAAAAACCAATAATGTCCATGAGTTGCAGAGCAAAAAATGTGAATAGGCAAAAACATGGCAAATATGTATACTCATCATACTAATGAGTAATGACAATTATAGGAAGAATACCACAGATAGCTAGCCAAATATGAAGAAAAGTTGCACCTTCAACAATCTTAGAGGAGAGGCATATATACTAATTTAAGTTTCTGATGACATTTATTACAAAAACTCGCAAATCTGCTACGGTAGTTAAACCGTTTGTTGATGGCAACTTAAGTGACTACTATAAGATAAGATAAAGCTAAATGGGCGAAAAATGCATACCTCAATGGGTATGTTCTCCTGCATACAAGAAAAAAGTTTATATATACCGACCAAAGATGGCCAGTCTCTGGTCAGCAACATCAGAGGTGAGACCTTCCCTGCTACATCTCAGATTCTCAAACACCTCCTCAATGGGTATGTTCTCATGCATTCAAGAAAAAAAAATCACGCCTGTTCGAAAAAGAAACAGAGGCGGTGAGATTTGACCATGAAAATCACGCCATTTACTACAAGAATTTAGGGCGTTTGTTATTACCCAGAAAAACGGCATTGAAATGGGATTTTTCAAGCGAATATGTAGTAATTACATACCTGGCTCCTGAGGAAGGAGGAAAGAACAACAATGTTACTCTTGCGTGAAGGGTTTTCAGATTTGATCCTCGTACTATAGCAGCCACCGATGACTGCAAAACTCAAAGCCCATAATTGTAACTCATGCATTTCCCTTCAGTACCGTCTTGGCCACCTCTGCATCATGAGAGGGAAGATGATGAGCCACCATACAGAGGTGCGAATAAATCCATCGGAGAGAAGGCCATGAATCAGACGAACAAAATGTCGTTTGGAGCCCCTGAGGATGAACTTGAAGAAAGGAGGAAGCCAATGACTGCAATTTAAGGAGATGAAGGACAAAAACTGTTGGACAAGAGGATGGAGGCTGAAGCTTCCGATTGGAAAGAAAAAAGAGCAGGGGTAAAGCGTTCGTTTTGAATGGGCTTCAGGCTGGAAAAATTACGGGAAAAGGAAGAGGATGCAAACCTTAAATTGAAAGAGATAGAATACGTGGACAGAGGAGGGAATTTCAAAATTCAAAACCAACATGCTCAAGCGCACAGCACACCTTCATCTCAACACGAAGCCCAACACTAAGCCACACTGTTATTATTGAATTGAACGGTAAATTGTGAGGAAATAAACAATTTTAGCTTAATTTGCTATTCCTATTAAGTCTATAAAGAGTAGACTTACTATCTTTACTATCTGTTGGGGTGACACTATTAGAATAACTGCGGATATGATTGGCAAGAATTAAAATGAAGTTGTTACATATGGTATAGTGACTAGTTTGGACCCTCTTGAATAAGAGAGATTCTAAATATTCTAGTGCCAATCCTTTCTTGATCCCTTTTTACCACCCCTCTTCCTTCTTGCTCTAACCCTTCAAAATGAGTTGGAAGAGGTCAATAACACAGTATAGTATAGCAATGGTTGGGGGATTCTGGATAGTTTGTTGCAGTATCCGAAGCTCCACTTGCGTCTTGATCATGAACAACACTTTCACGTCCACTTTTGCCATCTTCCAAAACAGATCCATCTATTTCAAGTCTGATGAATCCTGTTGGGGTATTGTAATTTTCCTGAGTCCTCAAATAAAGGTTGCTATATATTCCGGAACATACTGGAATGAGCAGTTACAGACTCATCTTAGTCCAATGTCCTGCTCAAGATTCCATTTGATCCACTCCTCCTTCAAGTGGAAAGAAATCATGCCAATCAATAGCGTTAGAGCGGTCTCTTAAGAGTTGCGTGGAGTCTTTTGAATGTTTGCATCCAAATGGTGATGCCTCTTCGATCTCCAAGTGAGAATAACCACATGAAAGACTTGATCTTTTCCAGTTCCTTCAATAGCTTTTTAGGACACTATAGTACTGTACAAATTCATATAGTTGCATATTGAATTGACTTTTACCTTGCACTGATCGATTTTTATCTCTTTCAAGTGCCAAAAGAGAGATAATAATATTGTATTTTGGAAATATTTCTTTTGAAAATTTAATTCTTGCTGAACATATTGAAAACTAGAATAAAAACTGAAAGATTTCTTTTTAAGGAAAAATAATATCACTCTTGTCTTTATTATAAGGCACTAACTAATAAATGCATTTGGTCTTTTTTATAAAGTATTTGTTTGTTCCCAAAAAGCATTAATCATTTTTTTTTTCATGTATGCCCATAATTAATAAGGGTAGTGGGTGAGAGTAATAATTAATATGATATTAGAATATAGTGCAATTAGTAGGGGTAATATTAAAAATATTTAAATTTTAGGATAACTTTACTGACTTTAACTATTTTTATGGACTTGTGAGAATTGTTTATTGGTGCGTTATAATAAGAAATCAGAGAGAGTACATGTAAAAGTCATGCAAAGTTTCAAACTCAAGAGTTACGAGGATGTAAACTTGAATCTTGAACTCGAGTTATAAACTTATAAAAGTTTGCTTTTATTAATAAATAATTATTAAAAGTATATAATTAAATAATTAAAATATAAAAAATGACAACAAGTGGTTTAAATAAAGTTCAAATTCAAATAATTAAAATTTAATCTATCAAAATTCATAATTTAGCAGGTCATAACTTATTTAGAATTTAATTTTTGGGGAAATTTACTATGAAGTCCTATGAAAGGGATTTATTTTTATTTTTAAAAAAACTATTGACAAGTGAGCTTGGTTCTCTCATTTTCTTCTCAGAATCTTATATTTGTCACCATATTAAAAAAATTGAGTGTTTAGATTCAATATTTTATTATATTATTATTTTAAACATAAATATTTACATTGTTAAAACTAATATACACCGTACATAATTGCAATTCACAAAAAATTAAAAAAAAATAATTTATAAAATATTATAATAATAGTTTTATACAATATTAAATTTAAATTATGCACTTTTTATATAAAGGTGGATATGAGATACGGGAAAGAGAACCAATAGTCTGTTGGTTGAGGTAGTAAGGGGCCTCACCCCTATAAAGAAGAGAATAAATCTGACAACTTAGTTTAAAGAAAAAATAAAAAATAAAAAAATTTAAAGTAATTTAATTAAAATATTTAATTTCTACAAAAAAAAAAAGTCAACTGGTATTATATTTAGGATCGAAGACCATTCTGTTCCCCAGCACTGTTTCTGAGATGAAACAGTTTTTTCTCATTCTGTGCCTGGGAAGAGTTTTGAGAATTAGAATGACGTTTGTTAACTCATTTTACTTTTACTCTGAGAATCAGAAATACGTTTGGTAACACAATTTTTTTTTTTCATTCCGATAATCAGAATTACGTTTGTTAACACATTTTTATTTTTATTCTCAGATCTACTTCTATATTTTTTGTTTACAGGTTTCATTAACGGTATAAAATAATTTATTTCTTTACGTTTGCTCTCATTTTTTACTATCATATTATTACCTTAATATTAATTATACAAATGAATAAATAAATAAATAAATCTACATTAGTCACATGACTCAACTAAATTTCCATCATATCACAATAATTTAAAGCAAAAATAATTGATGTATTGAACAAAAAAATATGACAAGTCTCCAATGTATTGAGAAATATGTCTCTTAATCTATCAACATCATATTGGGGGCAATTGATTGTCTCTAGCTAATTGGTTTGCAATATTTTTCTTAATAATGTTTATTTCAGTCACTTGATCTGAAGGGCCTTCATCATCTATAGCTGCAGATGTATGGGTTGCTGCTGCGATGTTGGGATTTGCATAATGTGCTAGATTTTTGTCTGCTATCTAATGATCCCTAATAAAGTTATGTACTGCACAACATGCAATCACAATGAAAGCTTGCTTCCAAAACAAAAATGGAGGCATTTTTCGTAAAATTGGGAACCTATTCTTCAAAGCTCCAAATGACCGTTCGATTACATTTCTCAAAGAAGAGTGCCTATGGTTGAACAACTCCTTAGTTGACCTGGGTTGATTTCGCCTTCCCCTATAATCATTCAAATGGTAGCGCTCTCCTTTGAATGGTGTTAAATAAACATCCCTTGTTCGGTATCCAGAATCAACGACATAAAATTTACCTACACATTGACAAGAATTTCCGGAAACAAAAATTTATACTTATAAAGCCTATTTCCTAACATCAGATGGGCAATTTCTTGTGTTCAAACAGCTGTGTTGTAGCTTCTTGAATAACCAATTAACCACAAATAATGAACAATCTATTATAGGTTTCTAACCAAAATTGGCCACAATCAAGAACTTGTTCCACAGAAGAATGTCAAGATCCATTATCATATTCTATATTAATGGCCAACAGCAAGGTAGTGCAGGAAATAAGCCAATGGTTCAAAATCTCAACACATCAAAAAGACATGAAACACAAGCATATTAACCGGCTAATTTACCCCAGGTATTATTGTAAGACAATGATCATCCCCACTCTAATACTGCACAAGGAAAAAGAGAATCGCGAACTGAACACGTATTAAATCACCGCTAACTTTGATTGCTAGATCAATTTGAGTTGGCATGAACCTAACATATGGGAATAACAGAAAACGTTCAAAGCAACATCAAAATATGAGTATACCAGCAAATTAGTCACTGAATTGTCAACTCACTTAGCTTTAAACCTCAAAGTGATGGAACTGCACAGTTTAGTTCACAAAGACATGTAACTTGCAATGAATTCCTCCTCCCAAATATTCAAGGAATAAAGCTAAACGCCAATGGATATGTAAATTTAGATACTTAATTGTTAGTCTACTCTTCCAATAAAGTCAAAACAATGAAATAAAGAATTCATAAGATACATATCCGAGACTTGTAAGGCTCTAACCATGACAGGGAAGAGAACAATCACCCGATGCATCCAAACATCAAACATTATCAGAGTTTGGTTAAGAACAGAAAATCCTCCACGGAGGCGTTCAGGGGCTCTCGAACGCATATATCAATGCATATACCATTAGTTGGTTAGAATGCCGTAATCAAAGTACAAGCAGGAAATTCCCAGCAGCAGCAATCAATTTATAGGAAAAGCAGCAGCAATCACAGTACAAGCAGCAAATTCCCAGAAACAGAACAAAAATTCCATTAAACATGAACCAAATTAAATTCGATAAAAATAAGATTATTAGGTTTATCAAAACGTTACCGTCGAACCCAGGGATGGAGGAGAAGCAAGCTTTGCAAAGGAAGAGTAGAGTACCTCAGTAGTTAGTTCACGGGATGGAGGAGAATCCGAGAGCCTGAGACGGAGCTGAGAGCCTGAGACTGGGGGAGAACCCGAGAGCCTGAGATGGAGCCACAGAGGAGACGACAGAGACTGAGGTTTGAGGAGGAGCCGAGATTGGAGGAGGAGGAGCGAACACCGAGAGCCTTAGGAAGAGGAAGGACGCCGCGAGAGAGAGGAGCGAACACCGAGAGCCTGAAGAGGAAGGACGCTGCGAAAGAATTTTGTGAGAAGAGAGGTTGTCGAGGGAGAGGAATAAATTCTGATTTTGTGCGGAGAAATAGAAAAGCAGAAATTTTTTACTTCTTTTTTTTATTCTCCTGCACAAAAAATAAGCCGGTTCATCCCGGGAACAAAAAAAAAACCGGATTTACCAAACGCATTTCCTATCCAAATTTGTTCCTAGGAACAAAAATTAAGAAAAAACTCATTCCGGGAGCGTTACCATGGACACCTTAATAGAATTTTATTTTTCTCTCTTCTCTGTATCATAATTTATTGGGACAATCTCACTGAGACCCTAGGGACTAGAAAAAATATAAAAAAAAGTCCTAATGTAGATTCCTCTATTAAAAAAAAAAAAATCGCTAGAAACTTGTGACATAGATGGGCTTGTCAATGGTCAATGGACATTCAAGACTTGTTAATATAGTCACATACACATGTCAACAAAAGCTATTTACTCCCTCTGGTCCTTATTATAAGGCACTAACTAACTTTTATCACAAACCAATAAAAGTAGTTCAAGTCAATAAAGTTGTCCTATAATTTAAGTAAGTTCTAATATTACCTCTACTAATTGCACTAAACTCTAGTATTATTAATTATTACTCTCACCCACTACCCTTATTAATTATGGGCAGACATGGAAAAATAATAATTAATGTTCATTGGGAACAAGCAAGTGCCTTATAAAAAAAATCAAATAAACTTGCTAGTTGGTATCTTATAATAAGGACCAGAGGGAGTAGTTAACATAGATGAGCTTGTTAACCGCCACTCTATGACTTGTCAATATAGTGACATACAATTGCCGACGGAGGTTGATTTAGTTAACATAGATGAACTTGTCAATAATTACTCTATGACTTGTTGATATAGTCACATAGGCTTGTTAACTGAAGTTGTTTTAGTTAATGTATGTGAGCTTGTCAATTGTCATTTTATGACTTGTTAATATAGTTACATAGATTTATCAATAAGGTAAGTTCATATTTGGAATATATCTTGTTACGGACCTATAATTAGGCCCACTAATGAATTGGCCCAGCAAGGGGCAATCTGCACCAAGATCCTAACCAACCTACAATTAAGGCTAAAACCAGGGAGGATCTGAACCAGGGGATCTATGTTGGAAATTATGCCCTAAGGGCAAGTCATTGTACTTTAAACGTTTTTGTTATTCGAAGTATTTCTCTATTTAGTTATCATATCATTTGCATGTTTATAGTGATAACTGTATCCTTGGATGTATCTTATAGATTATCCTAAATGTCCCTAGTCGGTCATCTACGCAAGAGCGAATATGAAATAAAACCAGTATGACTTTGATGAGGTATGGAAATACGAATCAAAGTCATAGGCACTTGTAAGAGTACAAGGTGCTGGACCGACCCACTATGAGAAAGCTGTATGGATTAAGTCATAAGCTTTTCTCATGTATAATCGCGTCACAATGCCCTTTGACCTAAGATCATCATGGATTCCTACATGATGAGTCGCTGATCTTTGACCTAGTCAAAAGTCACCTTTGACCGGGTGATGATCAAGGCTTGGATCAAGATCAGTGGTTTTCATGCAGAGGAATGTGAATGGTCAAGATTAAATTTGTCATTCACATTTGTAGAGAGATAATACTGGGCCCCTCGATGACTGGGTCTGAGAAATGTATGGTCATACTACGCTGGAAAAGAGTTTCAATTTCAATTGTTAGACTACTCAAGAATCGAGAAAGTAATGGTCAAGAACAGGAAGTTAACATTATCCATGCCTCATCCTTGATCAAATTATCGCCTGACAAAAGGGATGTGACATGGTTGTACGATAGGTTGTATCGTATCATCGATCCTCATATGAATTGGATAGTCACAATGTCTTGCTAGAGGCCGCTTGCGACTTGTGGGCTGATACAATATTGGCCCGCTGCCAATCTCATGTGAGCCTGCAGGGTCGCACACAAGAATAACCCAACACGAGTAAAAGTGTTCAGATTTATTGAATCTTATATATGTCTAAGATTTAATGAATACTGTACTTAATCTAGGATGAATATATATATATAATTAAATTTGAAAATAATAATGATATTATTTATAGATAATAATATTATTATATAGTATTTAATTTATTTGATAAATTAAATAATTATAATAAATTGAGATATTGTATCTCAGATTTAATTTTCGAATAAAGAAGTAGTATCTCAGATTTAATTAAATAGAAAGATATCATATCTCAGATTTAATTTATAGAAATAAATCAAATCATTAATTCGGATTAAATAACTAGATTAGACTAGATCTGTTGGACAGATTTAATTAATGCTATTTAAATCTAGAATTCGAATTCAATATTAATTGAGATTAATCTTGAATATTTTGATACGATCCAATTAGGGTTTTAGAAGCTCTATAAAAGATATTGATCTAATCGTATTAGAATAAGGAACTGCAACGAAAAACCCTAGAGAGAAAAGAGGTGAGACGCAAAGTAAGAAGGTGCTAGCACGCTGCCTACGTGTTGGAGAGCTGTTCGGTGTGGATACTGGTAGAGGGAGTGGATTCGTAGAGTCGGCTACTAGAGATTGATCGAGCAAGAAGGTGTTAGCCTACGTGTTCGAGAAAGGACGCATACAAGCTCATATAGGTACGGTTTCTCTAACGAACCTTGATTTAAAGTCCGTTGATAGATCCTTTCTATAGGATTCGTAAAATTATAATAGATGTGAATCCTTCCGCTGCATGTACGGATCCCAACAATCTATCCCCTACCTGATAGCCTAGATTCTCGGATGCAGATCACGCAGGGCCCAAAAGCCCTAACCCTAAGGTACACTCTATAAATAGGAGTTACACCATGAAGGTACACACATTCTAATCTATCGACTATTTACATTACTGTCGTCACTGTGCACACACATCACCCCCTTTGGCGAAAGTCTAATTGTGTACAGTGATCAAGCTTCCTCATTGGTATCTGTACCCTAGATACCTAGGAGAGATAGTCGAACGATCCTATAGTAACGTACTAGTCCATTGGGCTAGACATCACCTGTTCTCATACAGAACATTGGTGCTGACCGTGGGGACCGTAAATCTCGATCCCCAACACCAACGATGGTTGATATAAGAAGCACCAGCCAGATTCGCCAGTTGCAATCAAATCAAGAACAGCCGACGCAGCATCAGCAGCAGCCTGAGGACCCGGTCCCTCCAGTTGTCCACGACGGGCAATTGGAGGACGATACATCAAACAAGAATTCAACCCCGACAGCCACGACGGATCCTCTACATCCAGATGCCCAACAAGTCCCACAACACCCTATTCCAGAGGCCTTCCCGGTTTAGAACCCGGACGTTCTCCTCTTGCAAAATACTTTGACTTCCGGACTAAGAAGGATGGAGACAATGGAGAAGCAAAGTGCCCTCCAGATGCAAGTGTTTGAAGAACGCCTGAAGCAGATGGAGTCCTCGGCCTCCAAGGGAGATCGAGATACTGGAAGTCGCAATAAAAAGAAAGTGCATGGGAATTCTCAGGATGCCCAAAGGGTTTGGGGTATGCAAATAAGAGTTTGGCTGGAGGAAATCATAACCGAGGGGATAATCCTCTGCGTGGTATGACTGGATCGCATCGAAGAAAATACATTGGATATCACAAATAACAGTCCTTTCTCGGAGGACATTCTGAATGCGCCTTACCCGGACGATTTCGATCTAGCAGACTTACCAAAGTATGACGGAACTCAAGACCCGACATCCCACCTTGAAAACTTCTAGGTGGTCATGCTCGTAAGAAGACTTCAGGAGCCCGTCGTGACCCGGATCTTTGCGGCGACGTTGACAGGAGCCGCATTAAAATGGTTCCTTACCCTGCCAGTAAATTCCATAAAACGATTTGAGGACCTTGCGGAGAAATTCAAATTGAATTTTGCAACTAGTAAAAAGCAACCGAAGTCGCAATACACTTTGGACAAGATTAAACAGCGACCAGGAGAAACACTCCAAAGTTATTTAAGACCGATTCAAAGATGCGTCCTTGCAAGTACGCGGATTAAAAGAGGAGGTGCATGTGCATCTACTAGCCGCTAGCCTAGACGGGGAATCTTGACTGGCACAGTCTTTTTTCAAAGAACCCGCCAAAAGTCTGAATGATTTCATAACTCGGTCGAAGAAGTATCTCAAGATGGAGCAGATGCAGATAGCAAACGCTCCCAGAAGGGACCAGGATAGATGCACTCCCCTAAGAAGCAAAGAACACCCAGAGAGTAGGAAAAAAGACTCCCGAGGGGGGAGGTTCGAAGCAAAGACTAAATATGACAGGTACACACCCCTAAACGTTCCGCGATCCCAAGTCTGGAAGGAAGTGGCTATGGCTGAGATGAAAAAGGTCGATCGACCTCGGTTATCTTATTGAAGGACCGGAGTAAACTAGTCCAAATACTGTGCATTTCATGACAGACTGGGGCATACTACGGATAGGTGCTTTGAGCTTCGAGACGCCATCGAGAAATTTGTCCGAGATGGCAAGCTTCGATAATACGTCATAGAGTCCCAAGGACGAAGCAACAAGCGCAAACGGGGAAGCCGCAATAAGAGCCTGGTCCAAAAGCAGAAAAAGCAGGAGGACAAACGAAAGAAATCGACCAGTGACCATGACGAATTCCCAGAGGCCGAGTTCGATTGTAATGTGATTAGCGGAGCAATGGGTGGAGGTGGAGACACAGCGAGCCAAAGAAGAAAGTATTTATGGGAAGTCCTGTCAGTGAGAGATCGACCAAAGTTTAAAGAGAATCTTAACAGACCAGAACCCCCGCCATTATGCTTCACTAGGGAAGATCTCAAGGATGTCATCCCTGGGCATCAGGATGGTTTGGTTGTGACGGGAATCCTAGTCCATTGCCGAGTTAAGCGAATCTTCGTAGACGTCGAAAGCTCGGCTAACATCCTTAGTTGAGATGCTTTCAAGAGGATGAACCTGGATCAAGAAGACTTGAGGCCCTGTAAAACAGCCCTCATAGGGTTTAACAGAGAACATTTACCCCCCAAGGGGTACATCGATCTCAGGTTTACCCTGGGAACAAAGGAAGCGTTCAAATCAGAGCGTGTGAGGTTTATAGTAGCCGACTTCCCTTCCCCGTACAACATAATACTAGGAAGGTCGACCATTCATAACTGGGATATGCTGGTCTCCACCAAGCATCAAAAGCTGAAAATGATAAACAGAAAAAGAACCGTGGTCACGGTCAACGGAGATCAGAAGGAATCTCGGCAGTGCTATTTTGAAATAGTTAGAGAAGGAGAGGGCGGTCCCTCATCCCCACCACGAATCCGTGAAGGCGATAGGGGTGCAAATCGGGAGAAGCAGGGACGCCAAGATCGGCCAGTGAATATGGTTGAGTTAGACCTACGAGATGAAAAAGAAGAGCAACGGCCTGAACCGGCGGGTGAATTGGAGGATCTAGTGTTGGGAGACCCTTCGCAGATCACGAAAATCGGCAAACACATCGCTCCAGAGCTCAGAACCAGGTTGGTGGAATTCTTGAGGAAGAATCAAGATGTCTTCGCCTGAAAATCGTCCGAAATACCTAGGATTGACCTAAAGTTCTATTGCCATAAGCTGGCAGTCTACCTGGGATCAACACCGGTATCCCAGAAGAAGAGGAAAGCCCTAGAGGAACACGTTCAAGAACTCTTAGAAGCTAGCTTTATCCGTGAGATTCAGTACACCACTTGGCTGTCCAACGTGGTAATGGTTAAAAAGCTGAGTGGAGAATGGAGGGTATGCACGGATTACACGAATTTGAATAAAGTGTGTCCCAAAGATTCATACCCAATGCCCAACATCGATCAATTAGTGGACGACTCGTCTGGATTCTAGCTCCTGTCTTTCATGGACGCGTACTCCAGATATAACCAAATAGCAATGTACCCAGAAGACTAAGAGAAGACGACTTTTATCAAAGAGAAGACCAACTACTGCTACAACGTCATGCCATTTGGATTAAAGAACGTCGGGGCCACGTACCAAAGAATGATGAACAGAGTCTTTGCGGACCAACTTGGTCGTAATATCGAGGTTTACATTGACGATATGATTGTCAAGACAATTGACCCGGCTCATCATATCCGGGATTTGGAGAAAACTTTCAACAAACTAAGGACTTACCAAATTCGTCTGAACCCGGCCAAATGTGCATTCAGGGTCCCTGCGGGGAAGTTCTTGGGTTTCATGCTAACAAACCGAGGTATCAAAGCAAACCTGGACAAATACAAGGCCGTGCTGGAAATGAAAGCCCCGAAGAACAAGAAAGAAGTCCAACAGCTGACAGGAAGGCTAGCTGCGTTGACCAGGTTCTTGCCGAGGTCCGCTGAAAAGGCTCTTCCTTTATTCAGGCTGCTAAAAAAGGAGGCACCGGGGGGTTGGAACTCGGGTTGTGAAGCCGCCTTCGTGAAGATAAAACAATGTTTGGCAAATCTCCCAGTCTTGTCCAAGCCGGAACCCGACGAGACCTTATACCTCTATTTGTCTATGGGGGAAGAAGCAGTCAGTACGGTTCTGGTCAGAGAGGAAGAGCACGACCAAATACCCATCTACTTCGTTAGCAAGGCCTTGCAGAGCACGGAGCTCAAGTATCAAAAATTGGAGAAAGTGGCTTTCGCCTTACTTACCTCGGCTCGGTGACTTCGTCCTTATTTCCAGGGACACCACATCGTTGTACGAACCAGCCATTCGATACGACAAGTACTCCACAAACCAGATTTAGCAGGAAGGATGACAAATTGGGCCATAGAACTGTCCGAATTCGACATCACTTATGAAGCTCGACACGTAATTAAATCATAGGAACTAGCTGATTTTGTCATGGAACTAACCCCATCCAGCAAAATAGAGGATGAACAGGCCAACGTATGGAAAATCTACGTGGATGGCTCGTCGAATGTCAGAGGAAGCGGAGCCGGAATAATCGTCGAGAGCCCTGAAGGAGTTACGATTGAACACTCCCTCCAGTTGAAGTTCCCAACGTCAAATAACCAAGCCGAGTACGAAGCTTTAATAGCCGGGCTCATGCAGGCGAAGGAGAATGGAGCCACAAGAGTTAAGGTTTTCACCAACTCATAGCTCGTGGCAGCGCAAATCGATGGTACATACCAAGCAAAGGGCTCACTAATGTCAAAATACCTCTTTAAAGCAAAGGAGGCGATGTCCGGGTTCGACAAGGCAACCGTTACTCACATCCCGAGGGGGGAAAATACAAGGGCCGACATCCTCTCAAAGTTGGCAAGTACAAAAAGTCTAGGGTGTCACCGAACGGTGGTTCAACAAAATCTAGAGGAACCAATCTGGCTATCTCGGTTGAATCAGACTGGAAGAAGCCAATAGAGGATTATCTGGAGTGAGGAATCCTTCCCGGTGACGCTATTGAGGCTAAGAAGTTAGTCTGGAATGTGGTTAAGTACACGATGGTGGAAGGCCAGCTTTATCGTAAGGGCCTACATTCTCCAATGTTGAAGTGTTTGAACCCGGTCGAGGTCGATTACGTATTAGCCGAGATACACGAATGAATCAATGGCCAGCACATGGGAGCTAAGGCACTCGCCAGAAAAACTCTTCGAGCAGGATATTACTGGCCGACCTTGAAAGCCGATTCAAAGGGTCTCGTGAAGAAATGTGGTAGCTGCTAGAAACACGCGAAGATAATTTGGCCCCCCGGCGGAGCTGACTTTAATTTCGGCTCCGTGGCCCTTTTACAAATGGGGCATGGACATCTTGGGCCCATTCAAGACAGCACCGGGACAGCTATGATGGCTGATCGTCACCATCGATTACTTCACAAAATGGATAGAGGCTGAACCTTTAACTACAATCACATCAGCTCGCGTGCAAAGATTTTTTGAGACCAACATCATTACACGGTTCGGTGTCCCAACCGAGGTTGTCACGGACAATGGAACCCAGTTTGCCGATAAGGGTTTCCGAGAGATGATGTCCGGATTCCACATTCAGCATCATTTCGTTTATGTGGAACACCCTCAATCCAATGGTCAAGCTGAGGCCGCGAAAAAGACCATTGTCAACGGTCTGAAGAATCGGATGGAGGAAGCAAAGTCCAGCTGGGTCGAACAGCTACACTATGTTCTTTGGGGATACCGAACAACCGTCCAGACATCCACTCAGGAAACCCCCTATAGTCTAACCTAAGGCTGCGAGTCGATGATTCCGGTTGAAATAAGCTAGCCATCATGGAGGAGGGTGAGCATCCTTCAGCAAGGTGAGGTGGCCAATAACGAAGCCTTAGAAGCGAAACTAGACTTGGTCGACGAAGTCCGAGTCACAGCGCATTGCTGGGATATTGCTACTAAGCAGCTCATCACGGCCAGGTATAACAAAAAGGTAAGACCTCGGTCACTCACAAAGGGCGACCTGGTTCTCCGAAGAGCCAATGTCGGAAATAGGAATGCCAACGACGGCAAGCTCGCGGCCAACTGGGAGGGTCCTTACCGCATTCGAGAGAAACTTGACAAAGGAGCATACATATTGGAGACGTTGGAGAGGAAATCAATTAAACGAATGTGGAATGCAGATAAGCTAAGAACTTACTATAGCTTGATCTAGAATCCTTTGCCAATTAATATTTAATTGCATTTATGTTTATTCAATTTCATTATTGAAACTTTGATGTCGGCCTGTCGGCCATTCTTTGTCAGCCATTCCTTGTTAGCAATTGGTTTGTTGAATAAAAGTAAAACTCTCAGTCGAGGGCATTTATTCTCTCTCCGTAAATTGTTCTTCATCGCTAAGTTAATTGAAGTACTCATGAAACCTGGCTTTTCAGTTGGAGGAAGTTGTCTCCGTAAGCTATCGCAGCTCGAACGCTTCCTAACTGACTCAGGATATCAAGCTGAACTGTCATGCAGACCTTGATCAAGTCAAAATGTTCAGAAGTCTCGGTGACTAATTGAGCCTGGACAGGTGACAACTTCCCTTTATCCTAGGATTATCCCGGTCAATGAACCCAGAATTTAACGAGACAGTCTAAGTATAGACCCTCATCTAAACATTATCCCTAGTCTCAGCACCAGATGAAATTTCACGCAGATTCTGCATACTTCATCTACGACCTTGGCTTGGTCGCTCGAAAGAACTCCAAAAACAAATGTGAGTTTGTTGTATCAAATTCGACATCTACATGAATGATACACATGTTGAATTCAACGAAAAAAGAACGACTTCATTAAGGACCAGATAGGCCAATCTATGTGTCCAATAAAACAACTAAAAACCGGGATCATCAACAGGTGGAAATCCATACAAAAAAAAATAGAGGTGACATTACTCAGCTTGGTGGAGCGCCAGTGGAAACCTCTTCACCCCCTTCGGCCCGGCCCCCATCTAGTCGGGATTCAGAAACGTTAGCAGGCGAGGCCGGATACGGGATGAACTGACTATCGTCGAAGTAGGATCGAAAATGATAACCAGCAAGGTTCAATTTGACGCTGGGGTTAAGGTGCTGGATTTGCGCCAAGGCATTCTTGAAGGCATCCCCGACGGCCTCCTTTAGCATATCAACCAACTCGGATCGTTTGCCCTGAGCCTCTGCAAGAGCCGCCGAGGCAGAACTAATCTTGGCCTTGAGCACATCCCTTTCCTGGGCGTCACCAGACCGTGCAGCCTGCAGTTGGGCGACCAACGCATTCGCCTTTTCCAAGGCCTCCTTGGTCCTCTGCAGCTTCTCTTCCAGCTTTTCAGATGAGGCCTTTGTCGTTTGGACCTCATCAGAAGCTGCTTTCCACTGCTGAAGGGCCCCGTCTCTCTCAGCCTTAACCTGCCGCAACTCAGCCACAGTTTCCACGAACTTGTGCTTCAAAGTAAGGAAGGTCTGTGACAATCCAGCCGCCCGAGCCCATAAGTACCGATTGCTTGAATCTCACGCTCATTAACCTCCGTCAAAGGAACTGCTTCACAATACAGTCGTGGGGTTAGAAGCGAGACGCTTATTTCCTCTGTAATACCTTTGCTCCACGAAACCCCACGTGGAAGCATGAAGGGCAGTGGTGGAAGGGGGCGGACTTGTGCAGCAGGGGTTGGGCTAGAAATAGCTGAGTTTGAGGGCTGAGTTGTTTCGGGGAGAGAAGGATGGGCTGTTGAAGCCGAGGGTGTCTGGACCGGAATGATGGGGCCCGTCTTGTTTTTCTTCGAAGCAGTCGCCTTGGAGGATTGGCCGATCTTCGCCTTTCCAGAGTCAGGAGCGACCTCTTCTTGCCTTTACCAAGACTCGGCTCCTCCTCATCCAGAATGCTCAGATACCTTGGTTGTCCCCTTATCCTGGGATCTGCAAAACATGTAAAAGAGAAAGTTAGCAAACATAGCGATCAAAATATCCCAGCCTTAAGAATGTAAAACGCAACATGTGGGCAAGAAAAAAATCATACTCGCCCCCGATACAGTCTCCGCCCGATACTGGGCAACCAGCGAAGCCGTGCCGACCGTGCTGTGCTTCTTCACATGCGCAATGATGTGATCGACTGCATCAACCTCGTCACCCACTAGATTCCCCCGATCAACGCGGTAGGCGATCGAGTGCACATCGTGGTGATCCTTGGACCAATATAGCGGGAATCGCCATTCCACATCTTTGGATTCGGGACCGAGAAGAAACCAGGGCTGTACACCAGATTTGGCCACAACCTTAAAGAAGTTGGCCTTAAAATGCTTGAAGGACTTAGCAACCGGCGTAAAGAGCCTCCTATTAACAATCCCCCGGATGGACGTCCAACCCTTTAACTCGATCCCCTCCTTGCCAGAACGAGAGGTATGAGGGGTAAAAGAATAGAAAAACATGGACGTGGTACAAGGTAGGTCCAACTTCCGACACAGATGCTCGAAGGCTATAACATAACCTCAACCGTTCGGGTGAAGCTTGGAAGGAGCCAGGTTAAGGAATTGCAAAATGGCCATTTGAAACTCGGTGAACGGGAAGCGAACACCGAGCCGGGTCATATAATCTCGGTAGAAGAATAAGAATGACGTATTAGTCGAACGATCCTATAGTAACGCTTCCTCATTGGTATCTGTACCCTAGATACCTAGGAGAGATAGTCGAACGATCCTATAGTAACGTACTAGTCCATTGGGCTAAACATCACCTGTTCTCATACAGAACACTATAGGGACTTTTTTTAATATAGGAAGGTAAAGGTGCAAAAATGCACATGTGTTTTACCCTCGGGAGCGTCTAACACCACGTGTTTTTTTCAGGAGCAAAAATACACATGAACTTTAAAAATAGGAGAAAAAGTCACACCACCGTTAAGTCCTGACTAATGGTGTTAGTTTTTGTCGTGGGCCCCACATTATTATTCTGAAAATACAATAATGCCTCTGCCTTTAAAAAAATCAGACGCTCCACTGACAAGCCTGAACTTGGGTTCCAAAGAGCATCCATAGATACCAGATGAACCCGAACCGGACTAATAAGTATGACTTCTAAATAATCCAGGCTGAAAATTGTATATGAAGAAGAATCAATATCAAATTTGAAAATTGAAACTCAATCAGCCAAGGGAACTAAAGATTCATCGAGATAGCAGATGAACAAAACATACACGGAACTTGCAGAGAAATCAAATTAGCAATAGTATATGAAGATGAGAAAACTACATTCCAAGACTAATTCAACTATATGAGATAGATCAAAACGAAACGAAGAAAGAGGAAGAATCAGGAAGTGAACAAAGAACAAGTAAGGGATAAAATCATAAAACAGAGAAAAAAACTGGAAATAAAATATTATAAAAACTAAACCCCAAATTAAAATTGAGGAATAAAAAGATTTCAGAACGAGATCAACTGATGAAGCTCTCTGAAACCAAGTTCTACAGCAGAAAGGAGTATTAAATAACAAGAGATCACAAATCAACAGAAACCCATAAGGCAAAAATTGAGAAATTGGAAGAGAAATGCCTTTACTGGGAGCAATCTGGAGGAGCGACAAGGGAGGACAGTCACAAACGCAAGGAGGACAAGAGAGTTTGAATCGCGAAGGTTAGTAGTGTTCTTGAATCTCCAGTACAAAGCAGGGCCGCACACGGCCAAAGCGGAAGCCACCGCGAAAACCACCAGGCAACACCGCAGGCATGCTCTGGATCGGCGTGACATTTTCTGAGGAAAGTGAGATCTAATCTAAGCAGCTGAGATGATTGCGAGTTTCACTATCACCTTTGGGATTTCTCGATTTGACGTTGAAGAAGTCGGTGTGTTCCCATTAGTTCAGGCTTGTCGTTGTCGATGGAGCTGGAGGGTTAGAGTCAGGGTCATTATTGTATTTTCAGAATAATAATGTGGGGCCCACGAAAAAAACTAACACCGTCAGTCAGGACTTAACGGTGGTGTGACTTTTGCTCTTATTTTCAAAGTTCATGTGTATTTTTACTCCTGAAAAAAGCACGTGGTGTTAGACGCTCTCGAGGGTAAAACATATGTGTATTTTTACACCTTTACCCATGTAGGAATAACTTTTTGGGAGAATCCTTACCAAGGCCCAATTAAGGCCTAGAATTGCAAAAAGGGCCCCAACCACTTTCAGCTATCACAAATGGCCCTAGGGCCCTGATGGCTATTTTGTCAGAAAACAAAATTACATTGGTGCCCTTAGTAAAAGTCTGAAATTCAATTAATCCTTTATTCATTTCTTCCAACCGAACCCAGAAACAGAAAAGAGGGACGGAGAGAGAGCGTGAGAGATAGAGGCAGAGACGAGAGACCAAGAGCGAGATTGAGACGGAGAGATCGAGAGGAATCGTAAGGAAGGGAGGAAGAGACCATTTTCGGCTAGCTCTCATGCTCCTCTATTTCTCATCTATTCCCTTCGGCCTTCAATAGAAATAGAGCGTGAGAGTGAGAGAGAGTCCGAGAGAACTGAGATCAAGAGGTGAGACGGAGAAGAAGAAGAGGCCATTGGTATTAAGTTACGATATTTGCCTCTTTTTTTTGTTTTTAAGGAAGCATGCTCAGTTGTTGTGGTAGTGGTCCTTTTGAAAACGCAATGGCGTCGGATTGGGCTGAAATGGTGGATGGATTTCAAAAATCAGCTCTTGAGTCCCGATTTAGGATACCGCTCATATATGGGATCGATGCTGTTCATGGGAACAATAGTATATACGGTTCCACCATATTTCCTTACAATATTGGCCTCGGAGCAATTAGGTTGGTGCTTACTTTCCCTTGAACTTAATTGATTAGAATAGCAATACTCCATTTGTAGTAACGTGTAAGTTCTATAGCTGTTTGATGTTTGTTCACTATGCACGATGGGGTGAACGGAGAGGATAATTGCTTGCTTTACAGCATATTGGAATCTTCTTGCAGAATTTAACACAAGTACAATTATATTTGTGTAATCTTAGTTAGACAAGATCAAACTAAGTGACTACAGATCTAGGTGTCTATCTGTAAAATCTGGCTTGTGCAATTATGTGGTCTTAATTATGACCTAGCCATTCATCATTTATTGTGTCACATGCTTGTACTTGGACATCCTGGATTTTCATGCATATCAAGCACTTCCGGTATTAACATGATCAGGTGCACCATCAATATCTTTGTTGATTCCACTTGTATGCAGTTGGTGCAGTGAGAAAGAAACCATGCACATCCATGGCGAAGCCTATAGCTCTCACATTTGTATAGAATTGGATTAATATCTTTGTAAACTTACTCTGCCTGTGCCCTTTTCATATAGATATCGTGGATTAGCAATGTTGTAGAATAAAAGTCTGCCTCTTTCCTTTCTTAAATAGTTTCTCCATTCTATTTTTATATACGCTTAATAAACTAACTAATTAAAATATTTGTCTTTCCATCCTGCATCAATAAACTAACTTGTTTTATTTAACCATTTGGCAAGGCTAAAATTAGGCGACTCAGCCCACTTCATGCTTGCTTTTAATCACACGCTTATATTTTTAACAATGAGACTATACATTTGAGATAACCTCTTGATACTTTGAATTTTCTACTTCCTTTAAAACGTTCCATTGCTGTAGTCCACAACATGAAGTTGTACAAAGACTTAAAGGGAATTGTTGGATCTCATATAATGCAGAAAAGGGTTTTGTTCTGGCTCTGCAAAAAGAGTATAGGATACTGATCAGTCATTTTATTGTGTTGACAAAAAACTCTGGAAGCTTTTTACCCACAGTTCTGAGGATATTCTTGTCAGCATATTACTTATTTATAGGTGCGTTATTCTTCAAATGAAATTGGTTGTAGTGCTTTCTCTGTTCTTTATTACACTTGTGTTTTGATAGAATCTGTGCAGCCTATGGGGATATGAGCTTTTCGATTGTTGGTGGCAGCAATTGATTTACCTATTAGCTGATACATTTTCATTGTGGACACAGTGTTCATTTGTTGAGCATCGCAACTACAAAATTGTATTTAGGCGCTATGCTTCCTTGTTTTCTGGTTGGAGTTGATGATGATGAGGTAATCTTTTTCCGTGCTATTCTGAATGTTTTCATTTAAGTACCATACAAAATCTCTTTACCGTCTCGAACATTTTATATGATATGGTCTAGCGTTGAACTTAGAATTCGATGATCTTAAGAAAGATGGAGGACATTTTTGTTGTAAGATAAGGCAGCTTGATGTTTTGTCTTGTTAGAGTACATTTTGATCATCATAGAGAATCTACCCTTGAGCGTTTATCCTATCCCGTTATTAGAAGTTTGATGGTGATTTGACTAGAACGTGTGTGTCTAATTTATTTCAGGCACTCTTGTGGGGTTCATGTGCTTACCTGGTTACAAATGTGGGATGGCTCAGAGCAAGGGGAGGATGGGCACACAATGCCATTCTACACAGACGAAGAACTTCATGAATTGAAGGTCGGGTTGTTGTGGTGGCTAGTCACCCATCCTAGCAATAAGCATCAGGCAAAAGTGTTGTCGTTAATGGAGAACTTCCAGAAACAAAAGAAAAGACATTAGGAGGCATAGTTGTTAGGACACATGTATATTTATGACTCCTTTTGTATTTCATGAGGATGACCTTCATTGGTTCTTTTGCAAATAGCCTACTGATGTTAACTTTACAAAACAGTTTGACAAATCTGTCTATAATAGTGAAAAGTTGAGGCAAATGTGTCTAATGTTACTTGTTTACTATATATCTAATTGTCATGAGTTTTTTTCCTACATATTTGTTACTGGAAACTCTGTCAGTGTATGTTAAGGTTGCCAACACTATCAGGGGTCATTTACAACAATAACAGGGGTCATTTACAACAATAACATGGGTCATTTACAACAATAACAGGGGTCATTTACAACAATATCATGGGTCATTAACAAAAATAACAGGGGTCATTTACAACAATAACAGGGGTCATTTACAACAATAACAGGGGTCATTTACAACAATAACAGGGGTCATTTACAACAATAACAGGGGTCATTTACAACAACATCAGGTCATTTACAACAATAACAGGGTCATTTACAACAATAACAGGGGTCATTTACAACAATATCAGGGGTCATTTACAACAATAACAGGGGTCATTTACAACAATATCATGGGTCATTAACAACAATATCAGGGGTCATTTACAACAATAACAGGGGTCATTTACAATAATAACAGGTAACAACAATATCAGGGGTCATTTACAACAATATCAGGGGTCATTTACAACAATATCAGGGGTCATTTGCAACAATAACGGGGTATTAACAACAATATCGGGGCATTTCATTGCATTTTTTTCTCATATCATGAACAAATATCATAAAAGAAGGAAAAATTTCCTCTTGTCATTGAATTCAAATGGTCAAGTTAGCATCAGTAGACAATTTACAGAAATACAAATGTTGAAGGTCATTCTCATGAATACAAATTTGTCATAAATACATATGTACGTGTACACAACAAGTGATCAACTACAATGTGTCCTAACAACTATGCTGCCTAATGTCTCATCTTCTACTTACGGACTCCTCAATGATGGACAACACTTTTTGGCTTTGCACGTGTTACTTGAAGAATTCTTCGGTGAGCCCGGAGAACCTTGTGTCCCTTTGTGTAGATTTCATTGTTGTTGCTTCTTCTTATGTTACACCCTTCTTGCTTGTGTACCTACAACAATTATTAATGAAGTTCAAATAAAATTACCCTTGATCATAAGAATAAATAGCACACTCCACAATCACAAGTATACCTCTATTCTCTGTGAGTAACAAATATACCTTAGAAGAATAATCCTAAAAGAAGAGGGATGTTAAAAACATAAAACCAGCACAAAATATCCCATGAACGTGCCAAAGACATGTCTACTATTAACAGATAAGCTGCAGCTGTCGGTTAAAACCATTGAAGCAGCTTGATGAACAACCCATGAAAGAAGTTCCGGTCCACAAGTATTAGCCATGAAAAAATCTACCAGAGGCAGACGTACATAGACTGTGACTTTGAAAAAAATTGCCATGCCTTTTCTTTAATGTCACTGGCAACCAATTAACTTCATCATAGAAACAAATATTCAGGTACATTATCTTATAATGAGTAATTAAAGATCAGTCTCTATATAATTTAGACAGATTTCCGAATTCAATGGAAGGGTCCAGTAATGGGAATTTGTATACATAGTAGTAGTATGAGAGCATAACAAGCTTCTCATAAATATAGTGTACTTCACATGCACCAAAGCTTGAACAGTAATAAAGCATATTACAACGGAATAAGAGAAATGCATGGGATAAAATAAAACGCATACCTTTATTGTCAATATCAGTCTCGGAATATTCCATCGCGGACGGAGCACTAACCTTGCTATCATCCATCAAATTTGTGTATTCCAGATGTTTGGATTCCAGAGAGGCATTCTCATTTTCCGGTGGCAATCGGCACAAAGAGAGCAACGGTGGGAATCAAGAACAAACGCTCCAACCAGACACGGTTGGGTTTTCATTTTTCAGAATCTAAGAAGGTTGGGAATTTATGAATACATGAATCATAATCGGCCGCCGAGCGAAGTTGCAAATGAACTGAATCATAATCGAGAATCACGGATGGGATTTCCAGAAACAAAAAAAGGGACCGAAAAAACCTAATTCCTAAAATGTTTCCTACCTCTGGTAAATCGACAATGGCGACGATGAGACTTTCAGCTTCCAACGGCGACGGCGACGGTGAGAGGAGAGTGAGAGTCAAGCGGGCGGGAGAGAGAAGAGGGCAGAGACGATCGCGAGTGAGAGAGAGGCGGACTGAATTTTTTTTCATTTGTGTGTGTAGTTGAGGGTGTTTTTGTTATTTCACTTAACAGTCAAATATCAAAAAGGGCCCTAGGGCCATTTGTGATAGCTGAAAGTGGTTGGAGCCCTTTTTGTAATTTTGGGTCTTAATTGGGCCTTAGTATGGATTCTCCCTAACTTTTTTTGATTTTTCTGTCCTTTTACCTGATTGGATTTTCTCTAATTTATTCGCTGGACACGCACGCACAAGTCTACTGCACTAGAAGACTCAAGACGCTTCAGAGCCTTGCGCTGCCTTCTTGTTCCCTTATAACAAAGGATGTGAAAAACTGCATTCAGAAGCTTCAAGTTGGAAACATGGATCCTGAAACAGCGTTAGAACTTGTGAAGCAAGGTGTCACTCTCCTCCTTCTCGATGTTCCTCAGTATACCCTCGTCGGAGTCGATACCCAGGCAAGTGAATTAGTAACATTTTCCCTCAATTCCTTTCTGGTCAAATGGGATGGTTGGAGCTTTCACTGCATTTGGTTATTGAAATATTAAGCTCGATGTGTGCAAGAGCAATATTTGCTATATTTTCCCTGAGTTGTCTTGAAGTATACTTAATTGCGCTCCCCATTGTTTGAATTTACTTTCCATAGTCTTAATTTACATTCATATACATATATGTATATTCTTTATGTTTAGTTGCTCATGATGTTTTATATGTTGGAGCGAACAGTATATTACAGAAGTTAAATTTAATACTGCAATTTATTTTTGTTGCCTTGTTACAAATTGTAGATTACGGAAGGGCATACATAGAACAACTGATAGGGAGAATTAAGATGGAAATTTGATCTTATTTTTCTCAGGTAGAGTAGAGGTTATTCTTGAATTTTCTTTTAGTGCACGTAGTTTTGTATAAAAAAAAAAAATCTTTGTATATGGAAATTGAGCGTAGCTATGTCGGTCTTGAAAAACTTTTTTGTTGCTTTCAATTTCGTCTGACACATGTGACATCAAAATTCCTTTTGGCAGATGTTTTCTGTGGGACCTGCTTTTAAGGGTATTAAGATGATCCCTCCTGGTCCTCATTTTGTCTATTATAGTTCTTCAAGCAGGTAAAACCATGCTTCATATCATCCAGCTCTAACTCTTAAGCGAATTAGCCTTTGCTTTTTGGCTGAGGGTGATTAAGCATTAAAAAGATATCAGACTGGAGCAATAATTATCAGTAACAATATTTTGTAGATCATTAAATAATGGGCACTAGACAAGAATGCATGGCTGTGATTGAACTGTTGATACTTTTGGTTCAATGGCATCCTATATTTTAATAATCTTGTCCATTCTGTGCCTCAATTAAGTTGTTACATCTCTTCATCTGACATTTTATTTTTATTTTTGCAGGGATGGCAAGGAGTTCTCACCAATAATTGGGTTCTTTGTTGATGTTGGTCCTTCAGAGGTTAGAAAAATCTATATCTCTTTTGTCAAATCCACATACATGCCAAAATGGTTACTGTATCTTAATCTTGAAACTTGTGATTGGTTTTTTCCTGTTTATGCGTTAGAATATGTCCTAATGCCTTGAAGTTCATAATATCTTTTCTCACTATACTCTTATCTCTGAATAAATTTTGCGGTTTATTCACTAGTATTCCTACACTCCAAATGATACTCAACTCCTTAGATGGATTGGTTAGAGTTAACCAATGGCCTTCTTGTTGAAGACTTGAATCCATTCATGAATGGACATCATAAAGGAAGGGAACTTAGTGCACGACATTGTGTGTCTGAAAGATCTCAAAAGTTTGTAAAGCTGTATTTTTTGATATCTAACATGGATACACAGGTAATTATTCGAAAATGGGATCAACAAGAGGAAAGGCTGATAAAATTATCCGAGGAAGAGGTATGTGTCCCTTGAGTGTTATGTATATATATTCTTTATCTAATTATTTTTTTAATGTAGGAATGGTGCAAATATAATGATATATAGTTATCTTGTATTCTTGAATAGTACTATATGATTTCTCAGTTAATTTAGACCATTCTAAGACAATATCAGGTGAAATTATGCATCAATATAATTATTTGGTGTATAAGTATGAACTCCAGATGACTAGAATCCCATTTCTTGAGGCTTTGGGAGCAAATTATTGTGGCAATGTGCCTTGTCCAAATTATTTGGTGTATAAGTATGAATTACTATGTTAGAAACACGTTCTCCTTCTTTTATAAGGTAGAACAGTGCTTTTTGCTTTTGTGTTAAGGTCAGAATTAGTAGATGGATTGATTTTTCAGTTGGATTCTTAATAATGGGGTATCTAGAGGAATTTGTTGTTATTCTTTGCTTTTGGCAATTTCTCATTTTTTTTTTTTGGATTTCTTTTACTGTCCATTTTTTTGGGTATGTTTTTAGTTTTTACCATCTTAATGATTTTTTTTTTTTTTTGGAACAATATAATTGTCTCCCGTCGTATATCTTCTTTGACTTTGTATATATGAGACACTTATTCCATTGCCAAATGGCCTTAGGAAAGGGCAGGGGAAAAATCAGATATTAACAGGGAGATATAATTCTTGTATAATATAATTCTAACGTAGTCTCCTATTTGTTCAATTCTTTGAATTATAGTATATTTATTCATTTCGCCCCACTTTTCTCCCTAGGAGGAAAGGTACAGTCAAGCAATCAAAAGTTTGGAGTTTGACAGACATCTCGGGCCATACAATCTTAATCATTATGTAGACTGGAAACGATTATCTAATTTTGTTACAAAGAGTGTCATAGAAAGACTAGGTATGCCATTTGCTTTATTGCAATGCTTTTTTTATTAAACGGTTCATTGATGTTTTAGTGCCTTTCTTCTGACTTCCTGTTTTGCACAATATTCAATTTTCTTAACTGATAAAATTCATGGCCAGAGCCCATTGGAGGGGAAATCAATGTTGTATTTGAGAGTGGGGTGGTTGGAAACACTCCAAAAACGCCAATGGAGAAGGCTCTAGACAAGCAACTCAAGGCTAGTAAGTTTGCAACATCAGTTGACAAGCCTCAGAGGAAAGGATGCTACTATACATCTGTTCCCAGTGTTATAAAACGAAAAGGGATACAAGGACAAGAACTTACTTCTTTGAATCTTGACAAGGTTGTTTTGGTACATATTATTGAGTACTTAATCCCAAAAAGAAGATTGTGTGTTGGTATTGGTTTAGCATGTAATCTTAGTGCAACATTCCAGCCCTTTGTTCTCTGATTTATTTATGTGCATTCTCTTTTGTTGGTCTATTCAGACACAGTTGTTAGAAACTCTGCTGGAAAAAGATTATGGAGGTTCTGAGGATTTGCTTCTTGGAGAACTGCAGTTTGCATTTGTCGCTTTCTTGGTATGGCAGATTAAACATGATTTATTGGTAAATTAATTATTGTATTTGACCAAATATGAAATTTGATATTTTGTAAATGTGCAGATGGGGCAATCACTTGAAGCTTTTCTCCAGTGGAAGTCCCTAGTTAGCCTTTTTTTAGGCTGTACTGAAGCGGTGAGTATAGCTTTCAAGTCATATCCCGATTGAATGATGCATGCAAGGACTTTTCAAATGAGCTTTTGAATTTAGGTTTCTTATTTATGCGGAAACCTGGCATGCTTAGAATTCATTTGTTCTATGGCTGGATATTTCTCTAAAAGGATATTCTGCATGTTTTGCTTGCAAAACTTGAAAAGGTTCTGAACCTTTACAGAAAGCTAGGTTGAGAAGATAGCATGTGCATTTTGACTAAGTCAAATATATGGTTCTGCTGAGTGAGACACAACATTGAAGGTTTATAAAACCCTTTACCTTGAGGGAAAGGAACTTGTTTTACTAAAATGATATGAAGTATATGAAAATTGATGCGTTTATTTGAGAAGGGCACAAGCTTATACACAGTACAGAAAAATAACTTGAATGGGGTTTCTATATCCATTTTAATATTTGAAACATGATAATGTTCTTAATTTTGTCCCTGCATGGAAATTTTTCTCATATTTCTTCATATGATAGTTTTTACTTCTTTCCTAGGATTTTGTTCGTAGGCTGGGGTTTTAGGTGGCATGACACATGCCAAAAGTATAATTTGGGATCAGAATGGGGGTGAAATAAGCTTGAAGTGGTGTTATTAAATGGTTATTGATATATTTATTTGTCTAATCTTTTGCAGCCCTTCCATACACGGAGTCACCTATTCACCAAGGTAAACCTTGGAACTGTATTTTATTCTTTAACATGCTGATAGACATCTTCTTGGGAAACCATCCCCATATAAGCCAATTACTTAAGTATCCCATGGCGCATAACTTGATGCAAGGCTTAGGCATCCCATACCATCTTGGTTCCTGTTAAATACAAAACAAAATATTACTCTGAATGTTTTTAAATTTGACACCCTTCAATTCTATTTGCCCAGATTGCCACCTAGGAACATAAGGCTGCTGAATTTGGATTAACAGAATGGGTCAAAATTGTTGTGACTGTCATCAAATTTATTTCAATGATGCAAAATCAGGACTTTCAATGAAAAATGGGTGAAATAATTCTTGAAGTGTGAACATGTGAACATGTTTTCAGGAGCTATGAATTGCACAGTTTGATATCTTCTAAAAGTTTTGCTGTTTATTTAATATATTACCATATTTAATATAACTGAGTTGGATTATTATGTTATGCTGTGGTTGCTTGTAAAATTAATTGTCTATTTGAGATGCTTGTTCGATTTACAACCTTGTGCTTTCATCTCATCTTGTGTTTGCTTTCCCTCTCTTCACTTAGCTGAAATTTGGAATTTTATGGATTCTTATAGTTCATAAAGGTCATCTACTATCAACTAAAATATGGACTACAGAAAGATCGCCCTGATGAATCAGGGACAGCATTGTTGGATGATTCTTGGTTTTCTGCTGATAGCTTTCTGCACCGTCTTTGTAAGGTAGGTTGTTGATGTTATGACTTATGAACTCAATTTTTAACTTCTCAGATTTGTTCTGTTATCTAGCACACTTATTCTGTCACAACAGCATTGGTCCTTCTGCTTTTTTTTTTCCTTTACCCGCTTAACTTTGTTAAATAATCTAACGTTTTAAAGTGTTTTATAGTAAATTTTCCCAGCTAGAAATATATGTTGCTACGTATCCATTTTTTCTTTTTTCATATAATTCAAGTTTTTTTAAATAGAAAACGATGAAGAATCAATTGCACAAAAAGATCAAAATGCAACAAGAGAAACCTAGGTCCTTTCATCATCCTCCACCTCTCTTAGAAGTGGCTGTGGTTGATCAAAGGAGGAAAAAGAGGTAGTCATACTATGCTAAAAAATCAGCAAATCTGTTGCTCTCCATATGTCTAAATCTGATGGATATACTCCATCCTCTGTAAAAAAAAAAAAAAATGCCTAACATCATTAGTAACATCTAAATAAGGATGCTCCATATAATTATCTCTATTCTCTAGTAGTTAAGTTGACAGCAGGTTTTGGTTTTAAAAAGCTTAAAAGACCATTTAAGCACAATATCTTAATTTGACAGAAGTCAGGACTAACCCACAAAATAAAGACGAATCAACAGCAAATTTAACGTCTCATATACTGGCAAGGGATGTCTACTTAGTCTATCCATTCTTGTTCAATCGTCCTCCCTACAAGATGTATTCACTTTCAAGGCCTTGGATTCTTGTGATCTGCCCAAAGTTTTGGCTGTTTCAGCTAGTACTGATTCAATCTTAATTTCAGCACAATGTCCAAATAGTTTGATTTAGCTTGTTGAGTTTGTGGTAATCAATGACACTTGGCATTTTTTAATTCCAGGATTTCTTTTCTCTGGTGCAAGATGCCTCAGTTGTTGATGGAGATCTTTTGTCATGGGTATGAGCTCTGAGCTTCTTTCATCATACTTATATATCTTCTGCTTCTTGGTAACTGTTTTTTCTTTGGGGGAACTAGTGTATTGCCTAGATAAATCACAACTAAACAAGACAAGAAGCAACGGAGTCCTTCCTCCTTTTTTTTTTTTAAGAAACAATTATTGCTTCCCTTGATTATTAGATGTGATATGCTTGTTGTTCAAATAAATGTGTTGTTGTTTAAACTTCAAATAAAGGTTAAAATGCGAATCGCATATGCAAAATGCAATATGAAAATGTCAAACCTAAAAACAGCGTTGAATCATGGCCATTGATGATGGCAGGCAGGTATTGGTAGTTATGAGGGCCAAAATAATTGCATGAGGACCCGTCTGTGGATCTTTACCTTTAATATAAAGTTTGTCTGCTCTTAAATTTATTGCAACTTGTTCTTCTCAGCAGCAGCACGTTGACTGATTATTATGAAGAAAATAACAGTTGACTTTTTTTTTTCATTAATTGCAGACAAGGAAATTCAAGGAGCTTCTGGAAAGCAGTCTGGGTTGGGAGTTTCAACAGAACAGTGCCGTTGATGGGATATATTTTGAAGAGAATGATGAGGTGAGAGTGTATTCAATACTTTTACTCTCTTGTCCTTGCAGTCATCTATGTGCTTCTTCATGGACCTTACTCACTACATTCATTTTGCAGTATGCTCCTGTAGTGGAGATGTTGGATGATGAAGCTCCAGCCAAGTAGAGATTATGTATATTACACACATACACACAAAAACATTTGAGAGAGTTAATTACATTGTAATGTAGAATGTGATAGCAAATTCTTAGAAATGAAGCATTTTAGTATTTTTGCTCGGTATGTTTAAAGAGTTGGTCGATGATAGAACACATGGCGTCATGGATCCGTATAGCCTCTCTCATCAGTGAGATAAGATTTTTTGTTGTTATTGTTGCTTATTACTAACTGCACGTGCTTCCTGAAAATGGCTTTTAGTAGGCTCTTGACTTATAGATAATATAGAGGCTGGCATGGTTTGATTCAGTTTTTGAAAATGTGCCCAGCTCAGAATGACGGTGTTTTCACTGGAAGTTGACTTTTTTCCCTTCTGGAAGGTTGGTAAAATAGGTTTATGTGCACTGTAAAATAATGATGGTGGCTGGCATATGGACTTTGGCCGTAGTATGTAGATTTGATAATGTCTAATTGCTATAGTTATTGTCATCGCTGAAAAAAAGAGAAGGTCCCTGGTTGAGTTGGCACCACCCCAGAATGCAGAAATAAATATTAGAGAAATTACAAAGTCCACTAAACAGTAACAGTTAAAAGTTAAAAAAAATACATAAACTTTATAATGTTGACTTGCTGTAGTAGGAGTGACAACCAAGGAAGATGTAGATCTAAAGGGAAAATGACAATTTAGGATTTCATTTGGAGAAATTATTAGGCTTGCCGTTGCCGAATAAGAGTCAAGTCAAAGGAGAGAAAAAAAAATTATGTAGAGCTTCATTAATATTTAGGAGCTTCAACTAGTGAAGGACGAAACTGGTTTCTTCAGTGGCTTCGTATTATTTTATTATTTATGCTATAAAAAAAATGCCGTACGCAAATGGACGCAATAATATTACTACAAAATTGTATGGATAACGATGCCAATATTACTACAAAATTGTATGGATAACGATGCCTTCGCATGGTTTTTTGTTCAAAGATGCCTTCGCTTCAAATGTGTATTTTTTTAAAATGCCTATAAGCTTTGGCTCTAAGTGTGGACAATACCATATGCATTTGGAGGTACAAAAATACCTATAAATATTTTAAATGGGAGCATAAATGTTAGGATTAGTATATACTCCCTCAATTCTAAATATATGATATATTTATCTAATTTGATTAGAGTAACAAAGTTGATTGAGTTAGTTAATATGATATATATTTTCTATGGTTAAGATGCAATTTTACCAATAAAGTTTTTTTTCGAGGAGCATATGTCACAAATAAGTTTTGGAAAGGATAAACATATCAATAAACAATTTAAAAGGGTATAAATTCACCAAAATCATTAAATTTGACCAAACTGTCATTAAATTATAAGAGAAACTTTAACGGCATTTTGTAAATTTAACAGTTTTGGTGAATTTGCACCATTTTAAATTGTTTATTGGTATTTTTTACCACTCTGGTCCTATTTATAAGTCCCTTTTGACCAAAAAATTTTGGTCCTATTTATAAGTCCCTTTTGACCAAATAAATGAGATTGTGACAATTTTGCCCATATTAATTATCCAATGAAAATAGAGAGAGAAGAAAAAAGTTGAAAGATACTCAATCATAAATAAGGGTAAAGTTGAAAATTTACCCCATAATCATTGAGTTAACTACCTCTCCTTGGTATGTGTGATTTGGTCAAAATGGGACTTATAAATAGGACCAGAGTGGTACCATTCCAAAACTTATATGTGCTAGACACCCCTAGGAAAAAACTTTGTTGGTAAAATTGCACATTTGCTATATTTTCTAAAACACCCTAAATATTTTCCTTAATTCACTCATTCTCTTTCCACCTTGATTATTATTGAATGAGCATCAATATGGGTAAATTGAGAAAAAAAAAATAAAAATTATGTCTTATATTGAAGACCAATATTAATTTTTTAAATATGTCTTATATTAAAGATCAGACATTACTTTTTGTGGTGGGACCCACACTACTATTGCATGTGCATATATAATGACCTTAATTTGTGTTTGAGAGTCGTCACATTTTTACTCTTATTTTGGGAAAAAAAAAGGGTATTGTGTACCTTCAAAAAGTATATGTTACTGGAGGTGTTTTTAATAAAAAATTATAAGTATTTTTTTATACTTTAACCCATTTTGTCACGATAAACAGGAAATAATCTCTTCGTTTGTGGGTAAGGATGCGTACCTCACCTAATAAACAACCTAATTCACTAGGTCATCCTTTAGGACCTGTTTGGTTGGAGGGGACAAAATGAAAATTGAGGGAAAATGAGCTCCTCCACTCATTTGGTTTGAAATTTTTGAGGTTTCTATCCATGGTAGTTAAAATCTCGATTTATCACTACGATTTTAAGTTTTTATGATTTTTTTTCATTAAAACGATTTTATTAATTTTCCAAACGCTTTTATGTTTTTACGTTTTTACTACGTTACGATTTTAGGTCTTCCGATTTTTTATCCCTCTTCCGATTTTACGTAAAATCTTGATTTTAACTACATTGTTTCTATCCCCTTCCTTCCAACACCCTTATTTTGGCACCTCCAACACCCCTATTTTGGTTCCTCTCCAAATTGAACGTTTTGGAGGGGAGCTAAAATTTTGGACCACTTTACCCTTATAACTTATGTGATATTCCAATAATGCCTGTGATGAAAAATATTATTATAAATAAAAATCTTATTATTATTAAAATATTTTATCATAAAATAAAAATATACTATTATACAAAAATTATTGTAATTAAAAATATATTATTGAAAAATAATTTAATATAGAAAATATATATTTATGAATAAAAAAACATTATAATTATAACATATTCTCATGTAAATAAAAAAAATATTGTTAAATTAATTTGAATAAAAATATTTTTTTATCTTTAAAAAGTATTATTATATAAATGATTTAAAATAAAAATATTTATAATTACAAAATAGTTAATATAATTTTAAATAAAAATATTATTATAATAAAAATATGTTATTTTTATAGTAAAAATATATTATTATGAAATTAATTTGAAATGAAAATATGTTATTATAAATAAAAAAATTTATTATAGTTAAAAATATATATTATTATAAATAAAAATGTTATTATGTTAATTAGATGAGATGTAAATAATGCATATAACATATAAATAAAAAAATATAACCAAATACATTAGGGTTGAATGGTAAATTATTATCATTGGTCTCTTCTCATCTCATCTTAAATCAATTAAAGGATCATTAAAATTACTCTTGAATTTTTTCTGATTCATAATGCTCTCCCTCAACCCTTGAATTTCATAAAATTCAATCCTACGGCTATAAGGAAAGAGTAAAAAAACAAATTACTCCCTCCGGTCTTAATTATAAAACCTAGTTAATTTTTTTAAAAGAGATTAAGAAAACTAATTAAATTACTTTAGAGTATTTTTTATTTTTTTCAAACAAATTAGTTTAACTAATAAACTAATATATAATTTAAGAATATACTATATATGAAATACTACCTCGGGCTATAACTATAAGACGAAGTTGACTTTTTTTAGAGAGATTAAGGAAGTTAAATAAGTTACTTAATTATTTTATATGTTTTGTATATTTAGATTATATATTAGTTTATTAGTTAAACCAATTAGTTTGAAGAAAAAAATAAAAATAAAAATACTCGAAAGTAATTTAATTAGTTTCTTTAATCTCTCCAAAAAAAGTCAACTAGGTCTTATAATTAGGACCGGAGGGAGTAATTTAGTAACTTATTTACGTTTTTTAATATTTCTTTGGAAAAAAAATCAACTAGGTCTTATAATTAGAAGCAATATTGATTTTGAAACTCATTAAAAATATAAGTCAAACGTGTTTTGCTTCAAGGCAATTCCTTAGAATATGCAGCTAGTTGTCTGAGAGACCCTCGTTTCAAAAGTCAAACCACCTTCCGTGTCTTGATTTTTCTAACAAAGCGATAAACTTTTCTATTTAATGGAGCATATACTGTCCTCTACGCTGACCTTTTGGCTGTCTATTTATTATCCAAGTTTCATTATTTTGTCCTAACTAATTTTAGTATATGAACTTTTTAATAAATCTTGCAATTTATTAAAAAAAGTAATAGATGTGTTTAATCAATATTAAATCACTATTTTTTTACACCTGAATATCAAATCACTATTAAATTATGCTATTTATAGATTATGTAACAGTTATATTTCCTTCACAAAATTATCTAACTTAAACTAACTTGTCTTAAATTTCTTTTCATATTTCCCTTTCTAACCTCAATTAATGGTATTTTTTATTTTACTTTACTTTAAGGTCAGCAAAGTTTTTTTTATTCATTGACTAGGGACTTTTAAAAAATTATTAATTATTTCTAAAAATTGATAAATTATCTTTAAGGGAAAAACACTTCTCATGTTGTAAAAGAAGTGTATTCTCATGTCACACACATGAAATGGTGGGACCCATATATACATATATATGTGTGTGTGTGTGTAGGAATCTTCTTCTTCTCATGCAACATGAGAAGTTTAAACCCCTATCTTTAATATAGAAACACTACAAAAGAGGGGAAATGTATCTAACTAAAAAAAAAAACTCATTCTAATCCTAATTATAAGAGTTAGTTGACTTTTTTGGAGAGATTAAGGAAGCTAATTAAATTAGCTTAGAGTATTTTTATTTTTTTCTTCAAACTAAATAATTTGACTAATAAACTAATATCGAAGAAAACACAACATATGAAGTGATTAAGTAACTTATTTAATTTCCTTAATCTCTCCAAAAAAAAAAAAGTCAACTAGGTCTTATAATTAGGACCGTAGTATATAACTTGGATTTTTTTCTCCATATATTAACATTTTTATATCTAAGTCATCCACTCCGGTAAATATGTAAATAGTAATAACTTTTATGTCTTAGTCAAATAATTGATTTAGTTTATAATTATTGTACATAGCAATCCTAATTAAATAGGAATATATAATAATAAAATATGTTTGTATATGCACCGTCACCTACCAAATACCAACCATATGGATGAAATTAGTCAGCCCTCCAAACGGTATTAAAAAAAATTGACAAGAAAAACAATAGATGCCAAACTCGATATGACTTCTGTTCTCTCAAGGAAAAAAGTTTAATTCAAAAATCATTTCCCTTAAATTTAATTTAGTTAATTTAACATTAGTGTTCATACTGATTAAAATAGTACAAAAATATAATCTTCTAATATAAATGAGAATTTATGAACTTCAACTCGCCATTGTATTATAATTGTAAAATTTACAAATGAAAGCCTGTTTTTACTATATTAAAAGTTTAATGTTTAAAAATTAGTCATTTCATTCCATTTTTTTATTATGTATAAATAATAAAATTATGTAAATAAAATTTAATTAAAATTAGTTAAAGGTAATAAATATGAAAAAAAAATATAAATTATTTTACGAAAATAGCCTTAACTTATTTATGAAAGGTGAGGGAAAAAGAATGAGCAAGAACAAGAAATGAGACATATAATTAAATGGGAATAAAAATAAAAATATATTGAATATTTATATATATTCAAAATGTAGCTTATAAGGGGAACCAACACATTTAAAAAACATAATACTTCTATTTATAAGTCATTTTTGATATGTTTAACATATATTAAGAAAAATTTTCGACTTCATTAACTCTAACATAAAATTTAACAACTTTTCAAATTTATCTCCATCTAATTTATTATTCCTCACGAGAACAAAGTCCATATACTAGTAAATGAATAAAAAAAATGTACATTTTTTAGATGTATTCAAAATGTAGCTTAGAAAGGGAACCACGCACATTTAAAAAAACATATATAAAAAGAGAGCAAGAGTATTACCAAATAAATTATTTATCCTACGTAGCTACTTAAATACACAATTAATTAGTATTAATTAACATCTTTCCTCTTTTATCCAAAGTGTTGGGATAGGAGTATAGGACAAAGAGAAGGATAAGCTTGAGCTTAGAGAGCGAGGAATGAAAAAGGAGGTATTTTCCGTGTCTCCTTCCCCACTTGCGCTTCTTTGGAAAACCAGAGTGACAACTTGGTCAATGCCCCTGCTTTTTTTTTTTTTTTTGTCCTTCTCGATGGTCTAAAATTTCTGAGCAAAAAAAATGGTCTAAAATTGTGATCTTTCCTCGCAATTCCATTTCTCTCCCTCGTTCACACCTTTACTTTGCCCATTCAACTCGTCCCATGTAGCTTTGCGCATTCAATACTTATATTTGGAGGATGAAGTCTCCGCGCTTGCCAGCTAACCCACATGTGAATAAAACTCTCCCTTTCACACTTGTATATCTGTTTTTCCCCTTTCACGAGTGCTTGTTTCTCACTGAAATCAAAGGGTTTTTGATCCTTTCTCCTCTGAAGCTGGTGGTGTGGGTTCACTGAAATTAGCGACAACCAATTCTGGGCTCTGAGCTTTGTAGCTATGGGTTGCTGCTTCAGTGCGAGGATCAAAGCTGAAAGCCCTCCGCGAAAGGGTAATTAACATTGCTGTCCTAATTCTTTTTCGCTGCTTCCTCAACTAATTTATGACTGATCAGCTTGTTTGGTGCTTTCTGTGCTTGATTTGGCGTGGGTAGTTGAAAATAGGGTTTTTATTCATTTAACATAGTCATATACTACAAATGCTCAAGCTAGTTTATTTGCTCAAGCTAGTTTATTTGCGTGTGTTACTATTTTGGCAGCTTGAAACAGAGGAAGAAGATAAAGGGTCTGTTTCTTTTCTGTTTATTAGTTACCAAATCAATCCTTCAATCATGGGATGCATGCGAAAGTATTTAACTAACTTCTATTGTTCCCGTATATCTTACTTTCTATGTTGAAAGTTCCGATACCTTCAGGCTCTTTTGATAACTAAACAATGCATCATAAAATTGCCAGCAAAATTTTTGTGCACCCTTGACACCATAATCTATGGATTAATTTGTTATTAGAGTTGTTATAAATGTCCTGAAAAGTGGATCTCTTAATTTGAATGTGCAGATAGGAACTCAAGCCATGACAGCAAAGAAGAGGATGGTTTGATGAATGGAAGCAGCAAGTTCACCACTGCCTCGGTGCCTCCAACTCCAAAACATCGAACAGAGGGTGAGATCTTGCTGTCTTCCGATTTGAAAATTTTCACATATAATGAGCTAAGAACAGCTACAAGGAACTTTCGTCCGGATAGTATGGTGGGCGAAGGTGGTTTTGGTGGCGTATTTAAGGGTTGGCTTGATGAGCAGACACTTGCACCTGCTAAACCTGGCACTGGGATAGTCATTGCTGTCAAGAAGCTTAACCAAGAAGGCTTCCAGGGACACAATGAGTGGTTGGTGAGTGTCACTTGGTGGCTAGCAGAGCTTATTTACAATAAGAAATTTGCTCAAAGCATAGATAATATTTTTTATGCATCTTATTATTTGATGTTGTCACTAATTAGTCTTGTGCTTCAGACAGAGATAAATTTTCTGGGGCAGCTGCATCATCCTAACCTTGTAAAATTGATCGGCTACTGCTTAGAGGATGAGCAGCGGCTTTTGGTATATGAGTTTTTGACCAAAGGCAGCTTGGATAATCATTTATTTCGAAGTGAGTTGTTAATTTCCCTTCCATTACTGCCATTTCAAGTTTATAAGTGGGGTGACAATATTTAGTACCTTTGAGACTCAGACTTCCAACTGTGTTTTGTCTTTTGGAATAGGGACGACTCATGTTGAACCGCTTTCTTGGAGCAACCGCATGAAAATTGTCCTTGATGCTGCAAAGGGTCTTGCATTTCTTCATAGTGACGGAGTAAAAGTGATATATCGAGACCTAAAAGCTTCTAATATCTTGCTTGATTCAGTATGTAAATCTAAATCCCACTGATCTTACAAGGTTAGAAGTTGTCAGCTGGACTAGCTATTCTAACATTCCATTTTGGTGTCATCAGAACTTCAATGCAAAGCTATCTGATTTCGGATTGGCAAAGGATGGACCATCCGGTGATAGGAGCCATGTCTCTACAAGGGTCATGGGCACATATGGCTATGCTGCTCCTGAGTATATGGCCACAGGTATCTTTCAGATTTGATGAGCAGCTCTTAGATTATGGTCACTTTAAATGGTCATATCCTATTGTTTGCATGTAATCCTGTCTGATTGATGAGTAGTTCTTACTTCTTAGAATATGAGAGCATGAGAAATAGAATTTTAGTATTCATGTGGGAGTTCCTTGCCCCCTGAATACTGCAAACATTTTTCTTCAAACTATCTGCATAATTAGGTAGAGGGTGAGCCTCGGGGCAACGGTAAATGTTGCTGCCATGTGATCTGGAGGTTTTGGAAATAGCCTCTTCGTTTGCGAGGGTAAGACTTCGTACATTTATCCTTTCCAAATCCCACTTGGGGGGAGCTTGGTGTTATGGGCTGCCCTTTTGTCTGCATAATTAGGTAGCTGTCCATGTGAACTGTAACTGGATCTACTTTTCACAGGCTTTATGATACAAATCAAATCAAGAAAGTGAACCATCTAGTCTTGAAACACATGAAAACATTTTCTCCCCCTTTTTTCCATTGTAGCACTGATTAAATTCTTGACAATCTCTTTGCCAAAAGAAATTCATGCGCATCCCTGAAGTGTGATGTACCATAACTATGCAATTTCACTATTACAAGTGCATTTTATAAGTTGTGTGATCTGTACTCTTTTTCAACTAGGTATATTTTGTGGTAGCACTGGTTTTGCGTTGAATTGTTAATATTTTGAGAACCAATTTTCAATGTTCTATGCTGCTGCTTCCTGGTTCACTCCACTTTATTGAGAGCTAATTGATTTATAGGTTTTCACTTAATAATTCAAACTCGACTTGAAATAATCTCTTGCCTCTACCCACACTTTCACTGCTAATCCTTCTCCCTTGTGTTTCTCTGAAGGTCACCTGACCAAGAAGAGTGATGTCTACACGTTCGGGGTTGTTCTGCTTGAAATTATGTCAGGCAAACGTGCATTGGACAGAAACAGGCCAGGCAGGGAGCAGAATTTAGTGGAATGGGCCAAGCCATACCTTTCGAGCAAGCGCCGGATTTTCCAAGTTATGGACGCTCGTATTGAAGGCCAGTACCTGGTACGTGAAGCCATGAAAGTAGCTAAAATCGCAATCCAATGCCTGTCTGTAGAACCCCGGTTTAGACCAACCATGGCCGACGTGGTAAGAGCATTGGAACAGCTTCAGGATTCGAGTGATACAGGCAGCACAAGCAGCAGTACTGTTCCTAAGCAGCATAAGAGAAGTACGAATGAATCTTTAAATGGGGCTGACACTTCTGAGCCCAGATAGATGATCTCGCTTCAAGCGGAGGTATACATTTATTGGAGTTGACTCATGCTTGGTTCTTTTTTATGGCACATTGTATATTTTTGAACTTCAGCGTGTCTTGTTTTTTTTTTTATAAAAAAAATAAGATAGGCGATTGCTGTACAGCTTTTTGATTCTATCAATTATGTTCTGAAATTCCTTCGTCTTCTTCCCTCATTCTTGTTCCTTGTAAGATGGGGAATAGGGGATTGCTGTTCAGTCTTTTGATTCATACTAATGATAATTAAATGTTTTAAAATTAAACATTTTTCATGAAAATTCATTTGAAAAATTATAAATTATCTCCTTTGGGATATCACCTTCATCTGCTTTCACCGGAATGAGAAGCTCTATTGTGAAATCAATTATAGCACCTCCTTCGATACATAATATAATCACTTTAATTAATTTATTATAATAGTAGTTAACTTATTAAATTTAAGAAAATGTATAATTTTACCTATATTGAATGAGGTTTTGAATGTGAATGAGGTGGCCAAATTGACAAAAAATATTAATCACCAATCATCCTCCAAATAATTTATATTATGGACAAAGTCATTTTTTCAAAAGTGACTTACATTGTGGATATAAGGGAGTACTTCTTTTGATCCGGTTCCTATATTTAATTCGCAAATAGTAAAGAATAAGTAAGTTTCCTTTTTGTATGATGTATGACTCTAATCTTATTTGTAAGTCTAAAGTATTTAATTCTAACATACAAAGAAAAATTAGTTAACTCAATAAATATGGATTAAATTGATAATTTTTTTTTTTTTTAAAAAGCTCTCTCATTTATGAATATGTATTTTTCACCTCTTTATTTTTTTTTCTATCTTTAATAGGAGTAAAATTATAACAATCTCTTATATTGCACTGAAAGTTAATTTATAATCCCTCCGGTCCTAATTATTGGATATATTTATTAAACTTTAGAGAGATTAAGGATAATAGTTAAATTAGTTAATTATACTTATTTTCCTAAATGACCTTATTTAAAATTTAAAATGGCTTTAGGAAAAGATTGTTGAATCAATAGCCCTATATGCTTGTGCCTCTCTGTCCTCAAACGACTTCTCTCAGTCCGGCATTGTCTACTTCTTTGAGCTCTCACACAGTCCAAAGAATATCTGTAAATTTATGAGGTGTAGGCCTTTTTTTCCCTAATAAAAATGTGTGTTTTGAATGTGTTTATCACCCTCCACAACACACACACGCATACACATGTGTGTGTACATATGTATATATGTATATATATGTATACATATACATAGGTGACTTCAAAAGTTGGAATAAAACATATGAATCAAAAAGTGTGTAGAAATGGGTTGATGACAAATTATACACCTCTAAAGTTTTAAGAAAAAATTATACATCGTTAAAATGATATTAGGAAAAGATTGTTGAATTAATAACCTCTACGCATGTACCTCTATGATCTCACACGACTTCTTCGAGTTCAATATCGTCAACGTCTCCGAGCTCTCATGTAACATCCCAAATTTTTGAACTAGAAGATTGGAAATAAAATTGAGATAAAAAGACTTCTTGTTAGTAGAGTCCAAAAGTCTTAAGCTTATTATGAGGAAAAACTTAAGATGGTTATTAAAATTATTTTGGACCTGGAAGATTATGAAATAATATTTCGAGGATATAAAAATATTATGGTTAAATTAATCATGGGAAATTTAGCATGGTTAAATGTTAAAATTAATATTTGAAAATTTGAATATTATGGAAATTTAAATTAGCGAAATTTGGCCTGAATAATTATAGTGTTAATTTTTGGAAATTAAGGCCTATTTTATGTAGAAATTTACCGGAAAAGTATAAATTCAAGGAATATTTAGAAGAGATAATTTTAGGCCTAAGAATTTATGGAATCAACATTTTATGGGCAAGAGAAAATAAGATTAGTGGTATTTTATTATTAAGCCGTAACTATATGGTGTTGGCCAATCATAACCACAAAATTAATACCTTATTAATTACTCAGAGGTTCTTAGCAAAAAAAAAAATGACTCAGAGGTTTAAAACATTCCCACTCCTCATTCATTTTCATCAACAACCAAACCATGCATTCTCACAAGGCCCATAAACATGAAGTGATATTGAGTCAAATTCATTAAGCCCAATGCGTGAGAACAAGCAAAACAATTACAGTCGTATATATATTCCTTGCAATCAGCCCATGTCAAACCAACTTACCCAATTAGTCATAGCATCACCGAACCAGAGTAGGGAAAAACATATCAGAACCTTTTCAATGTGATATCTTCCAGCCCATACACTATCTCGGTCAAACACGCTGTCAACGAAAGTCCTCACCAAATATTTATCTCGCTAAATCACGTAAATGCGAGAAAAGATATATGTCCAGCGACTTCCACGGGATCTCACAATTAGATATGGCAGCAAGAGATTACTAGACCGTGTCTCTCGAGCCCAGTGCTGTGTAATGCCCATCAGTTCATCCATTCTTCTTCCTCTCGGATTAGACCTACCAATTGATATATATATCACCCTTGTCCTGCATTTTTCATTTACTCACCTTGCTGCAACAAAAACCGTGACCCAGCCGAGAGGAAAACTGAGAGTGAGAGAAAGTCCGAAGAAACAGAGTGTGAGAACGCTGAGAGAGAGAGAGAGAGAGAGAGAGAGAGACGTTGAAGGCAGATGAAGGTTTGAACGTTGCATGTAAGCTTGAGTTTTGAACAAGGTAAGCCTTCCTAACGTTGTTCTCTGCGTTTGAAGATTTTGTGACATGGTTTTGGTTCGGCATTGTTACTCTGTTTTTAGGTGTAGAAACAGAGGCGGTTTGAGCATGCCCTTACGTATGGGAGTAAATGAACTCCTTTGACCCTGAAATTTTGTAGAGATTTAGTACCAATCATGAAATTTCCAACGAACCAAAGAACACCTAAATCGAACCTGTAGATTGAGAGATATAATTTTCCAACGTTTAGCCAAAATCTGGAATGTTTTCTGCACTTTCGGTCAACAGTAATTTTCGGACTGATTTTGAAATGGAAAACATTTGATTTTTTCCTTAAAATTTTTACAGTAAATAGTAGACTCAATAAGGTTTAAAATGAGCTCTGCATCACTTTAAATGGAGGTCTGTTAGAAGTATAAGGTGGTTAATTGATTAGTTAGAGAGTTAGTTAGGGGCTAGGTTATATAAAGGGTCTTAGGCTAATGAGTTTAAGTGTGTTGGGTGTGGAACCCTCACCAAGTGTGTTGGGTGTGGAGTCTCACAAGAGAGGGAGTTAACATGATCTCCTTCTAGGTTTTAGAGTTAACCCAAGAGGGTTACTCATTGTAGGGGATGTTCCTCTTTTGTTAATAATACAAAATCTTCATATTCTCTATATTGTATCTCTATTTGCTTCTCTAATCACATATGTTTACAAGGTCTATAGCTCGAAATATAATTTTTCGAAGTTGAACTAAAATCTCGACAAATTCTGGTATGCTTCTGGAGAAACAAAATGACGTTGGATTTCGGACCTAGTAAACAAAATCATAAAAATGTGAAATTTTCGAGATAAATAGTAGACATATAGAGGTTTAATTTTATAGGTAATTTATTGAATTATGATAAATATTGAAGGAGTTATGGTTCCTCAAAGATTGATCAAGAAATCTAGAAAATTCTGAACATTGATTATTGATTGTGTTTTTCAAAAGTTGGGAATTTTCTTAGCCATAAACCAACTTGGTAACTTTAATTTATGAAAATAGACTTATCAAGGTTTAAGTGGAAATTGGAATCACTCCATTTTGAGTTGTATCGGTCCAGTTATGAATTTTCTAAATTCTCAGAAAAGTTAAAGGCTGAATTTTTTGTAAGTCTTCGAATAGTTACTCAAGTTGTTAATGGAGTTAGTAATTATTAAGCTCCTAATTTTAAAGCGTTGGAATAGCCTATGAGGGTTTAAAATAATTATAGAGGAATAATAATAAATAAATAATAATATTATTATTAAAATTTGTATTTTTTTATAACTTCAATTATGTAGAGTTTTAGAAAAGTTATTAATGGTTAGTAATTGGTTGTAGTAGATTGATTTTTGGCATGTATTTGAGCTCTTGGATTAGGAGCAGTGTGGTAATAGTTAGCTTCGGCGAGAGGTAACCACTTTCCACTTGTTATGTGTATTAGTATGTTGTTTTTGAGTATTTTGTGAAATGATTATAAATATCTTAATAGAAATTGCCTTGTGGAACCTTATGATTTGAATTGTGAAATATTTGCATATATTTATATATGTATAAGAAATTGGGAATTGAGTTATTATGACATGTATATGAGAATTTTTTTGATATGGACGTGAAAATCTTGGAAAATTCCTGTGGAACTATTTATTATGATAATTATGAAAATGGTTGAATTGGGAAGAAATATAGTAGTTTATTAAACCACGTGGTGAGGCCTCCATTGGTGCACGATGGTTGGCTTGTTATTGTCCAACCTGTTCAATGAGGGACTAGCCCACTAGTTTAATGAAAGCTTACGACACCCCACTAGTTCAATGAGGGGGAAAAGACCCATGATATCTGGGACATGTGCTCTGAAGATTTTGGCCGAATCTCATCACATGACCAGTGAGCTTTTGAGTAACCAGTAATATGGATATAACTTTGCCCATGGGTCTAGTCGGAGGAAATAAGGCGGTTCGGTTGGATTGGTGGGAGGCATCTTGAAAATTGTGTTAATGAAAACTGTGATACATAATTCATGACATGAAAATTTATGACGTGTATATTGGTGAATTATATTTTTAATACTTTGTTATATACATTGTTCCACTTGACACCTCACTAGCACATATTAATATTCGTAATAAGTTGGATTGATGGTTACCACATTTTTCAGTTGATAGTTCCCGTGCAGGTCCATCAGGGAAGACCTCGGAAGCTTAGGCTACTCTGCTAAAAGTAGTGCTTCTGTCCTTTTGGTTTATGTTGGATGATTGTATATTGCCACGTTAGGGCTCATTTTTGCATACTCTGGTTTATTTTGTATATTTTGGCAAGTGATTATCTTAAGTAAAATGGAGAACGTTACATCTCATATAGTCCACAGAATATCTGTGAATCCATGAGGTGTAGGCCTTTTTTTTCCTAATAAAAATATGTGTTGTGTGAGTGTGTTTATCATCCCATATATGTGTGACACACACACACATGTACACACACATATCTATATACATACATGTATACAAACACACACACACACATATCTTCGAGCTATCACAAAAAATAGTAGAATTGAGGTACATGTAACATTAATGTGTTGCAAGCATTACTTACTTTATAGAATACCACTCTGGTCTTATTTATAAGTTCAGTTTGACCAAATCTCACATACCAAGAAAAAGTAGTTAACTCAATTATTATGGGGTAAATTTTCAATTTTACGCTCATTTATGATTGTGTATTTTTTAAATGTTTCTTCTCTCTCTATCTTTATGAGTTAATTAGTATGGGTAAAATTGTCACAATTTCATTTATTACATGAAACTAGACTTATAAATAAGACAAATTTTTTTGGTCAAACTGGACTTATAAATAGGACCAGAGTGGTATATAGGTACATTATTAAATTATCATTGTATTTAATTATTATTGAGAAAGAATCAATAGAGATATTTTAAGAAGAAATTGATAAAAATTAAAACGTTTTCTTATAATTAGGATCAAGATCAACTCCTAAATATTATCTTATAATTAGAACCGGAAGGGAGTAACAAGGACGATTTTTTTTACAAAACCTATATAAATAAGATCAAGTGTAAGTAAGAGTGTAGCGAATAAGCTGCCAATTAATAAGTGAAGTCCATGGACCGTCTTCTGGCTTTTTGAGCTTGAATAAAAAAATTGAACTATATCTAGTCTAATGTGATTGGATTAGATAAGCGAGAGTTTTGTTTTGATTTATGGCGAAGGATTTCTCAAACTGCAGTTACGCGCCACAAGAAACTCGTCAAATTGGTCACGCGTGTTCTGCATGCAAAGCCTTACGAACCCGTTTGATAAGCATCTTCGTAACATCAAGTAAAATCATTCACAACCGGTTAATTTTGGATAAATTTCAAATCAATTCCATCCCAAGGAAGCCCATATGAATCTCCAACATTGCGCTACATCAATTCAAGCTGATGAAATTGATGCAAAAAGAAATCTTGGATGGAAGAAACCAACGATTGCAATCCAAAAGAGAGAAAAGGCAACTGAGTAGTTGGAATGTACAGATCAGTGATTCTGAGCAGGTATCAGCGTCGGTAAAGGTGGCTTCCTCGCCGGCGCGTGACAATAAAAGGAAATTGCCGGCAACTATGCCCGAAGGCTCGTGCGGAGGACGTCGGAACTCCGACCGGTCAGACATAGGTCAAGAGTGACCGCTAGGTCAACACTCAACACCCTCGCATTTTGTCCTTCTCGGTGGTCCAAGATCAAGGTCTTTCCTATAACTCAACTTCTCTCCCGCGTTCACGCGTTATCTTTACCCGTTCAACCCGTACAATTAGCTCTCGGCACTCAATACGAATGAAGTCTCCGCGGTTGACTGCCAAGTCACCTGCGAAAAAGACTTCGTTTTGTAATATCTGTTTTTCTCCTGAAAAGAAAGGGTTTTCGGTCCTTTCTCTGCTGAAGCTGCTGGATCCACCGAAAATAACGGGAAGCAATTCTGGGCTCTGAGTTTCGCAGTCATGGGTTGCTGCTATAGTACGAGGATCAAATCTGAAAGCCCTTCACGCAAGGGTAACATTGCTGTTCTTTCTTTGCTTCCTCAACTAATTTTTTCTTTTTCAGATTGTTTGGTGCTGATTCATTTGGTTTTGGTAGTTCAAATTGGCTCATGTAACTTAGTCATATACAACAAATGCTCCAGCTAGTTTATCTGCATCTGTAAATATTTAATGATTCTTTAAAAAAAAAAAAATTTGGTGGCTTGCAAGAGAGGAAGAAGATAAAGGGTCTGTCTCTTTTCTGTCTTTTTGTTATCTGTACGGTATACAAAGAATCTTTGCTGACATCAAAAATAGATCCTCCAGCCATGGGATGCAAAGGAAAGTGTTTAATTAACTTCTCTGATTTGCGTGGATGACTCCTTTGAAAACTAAACAATCAGAAGCTTAGTTTATAATTAGAGTTCTTATAAATGTTTTGAAAAGTGGACCTCTTAATCGAATGTGCAGCTGTGGATTTAACCCATGATAAAAAAGAAGAGGATGGTTCCTTTGGTGGCAGCAAAAAAGTCTCCCAAATGAAAATTTTCACATATAATGTGCTAAAAACAGCTACAAGAAATTTTCATAGTGACCGTGTGGTGGGCGAAGATGGGTTTGGTGTTGTATTTAGGGGGTGGTTTGATGAGCAGACACTTGCACCTGCTAAACCTGGCACTGGGATAGTCCTTGCTGTCAAGAAGCTTAAACAAGATGGCTTTCTGGGACACAATGAATGGTTGGTGAGTGTCAGTTAGTGGTTAGCAGGGCTTATTTACAAGAGGAACTTTGCTCCAGGCATAGATAATATTTTAGATGCTTTTTATCATTTGATGCCGTCACTAATTAGTCTTGTGCTTTAGACGGAGATAAATTTTCAGGGACAGCTGCATCATCCTAACATTGTGAAATTAATTGGCTACTGCTTAGAGGATGAGCACCGGCTTTTGGTATATGAGTTTTTGACCAAAGGCAGCTTGGCAAATCATAAATCAGGAAGTGGTAAGTTGTTAATTTTTCCTTCCATTATGGCCATTTCAGGTTTTTATGTGGGATGACGTTATTTAGTACCCTAGAGATTCAAACTTTCAGCTATCTGTTGTTTTTGGAATAGGGACATTTCATGTTGAACCACTTTCTTGGAGCAACCGCATGAAAATTGCCCTTGGTGCTGCCAAGGCTCTTGCATTTCTTCATAGTGACAGAGTAAATGTGATATATCGAGATCTTAAACCTTCTGGAATCTTGCTTGATTCAGTATGTAAATCCCACTGATCTTACAAGATTAGAAGTTGTTATCTAGACTAGCTAGTCTAACATCTTATTTTATTGTCATTAGAACTTCAATGCAAAGCTATCTGATTTTGCTTTGGCAAGGGCTGGGCCATCGGGTGATGAGTGCCATGTCTCTACAAGGGTCATGGGAACCTTTGGCTATGCTGCTCCTGAGTATATAGCCACAGGTATCTTTTATATTGATGAGTAGTTCTTAGATTATGATCACTTTAGATGGTCATATCCTTTTTTTTCCGCATTTAATCCTCTCTCCGTGGTTGCTGTTCTTCATTTGGCTTATAGCATATCATTTCGCATAACCACCTTCATCAATTGTGTATCACCTTCATCAACTTCAAGTTTCCTTCTTACGTCAATGGCACATACTTCCTGCTTCCTGTATTGGAAATAGCAGTTTCTTTTCTCTTTTGGAAAGGGCTTAATAAAAGGAACAGGCATATAATTCACTGGATACCAAAAGCAGTGAGAGCAGGAGAAATAGAATTTTAGTATTCATGTGGGAGCTTGCTTGCCCCCTGAATTCTCCAAACATTTTTCTCTCACTTTTGTATTAATTCCTGCTAGCTTGTCATATGATCATATATCAAAAGCCTAAGAAATCGCACTAATATTAACCCACTTTTGCAAATTGAAACTAGGATAAAAGTTGTGTAGGATAATACGATTGATGTTTGAGTAGATTTTTTTCAAAGTGTTAGTTCAGTATTTTAGAATAATTTTAACTTTTGTAAAAGCCCCCTCTTCTTCCTTATGTTGAGCCACTCAGCCTATTTTCCCTTCTCTCTCCATGACGAATTCTGACACAACTAATGAAGCCAAAAAAATGGTTTTAATTTAAAAGTCACTTGTACTCCTAAAATACCTCAAGGATGCTTGTGAACTTCTTTATAATGTCCATTTAATAGTTTTAAAAAGTAATAATGCAGATGGTTGGAAAGTTAGTCAGCCGAATGAGCCTCCATTCAGAATTCAAGTAGTGTGTATGTGTGTGGCCTGTTTCATTATCACAAATGCATTTTGTAGTGTGTGTGGCCTGTTTGGAGTAGCTATATTTTGAGGTTGCATTGGTTCTATGTTGAATTGTTACGTTTTGAGAACCAATTTTCTAAGTTTTAAGCTGCTGCTTCCTAGTTCATTGAGAGCTCCTTTAGTCATTGGCTTTTTACTTAATAATCAACATGAGTTGAAATAATCTTGACATCTGTAGTTCAGTACCGCATCTTATAATTCTAGAGCTGACCCACACTTTCTCTGCTAATCCTCCTCCTTTGTCTTCCTCTGAAGGTCACCTGACCAAAAAGTGTGATGTATACTCTTTTGGGGTTGTCCTCCTTGAAATCCTGTCAGGCAAACGTGCATTGGACAAGGAAAGGCCGGCCAGGGAACATAATTTAGTTGAATGGGCCAAGCCGTACCTTTCGAGCAAGCGCCGGATTTCTAAAATAATGGATACCCGTATTGAAGGCCAGTACCAAGTGCATGAAGCCCTGAAAGTGGCAAAAATCACGATCCAATGCCTGTCTCCAAAGCCCCCGTTGAGACCAACCATGGTTGATGTGGTAAGTGCATTGGAACAGCTTCAGGATTCCAGTGATACAGGTAGCTCAAAGCTGTAATAAAAGAAGTAGTAATGAATCTTTGAATGGGTCTAGTGCTTCTTAGCCCAGATCATCTGCTTCTCATTTGGTAAATTGATTGGATTGAACTCATGCTTATCAATCGGCTTCAAGAAATAGAGTTGGCACATTGTATATCTCCCAACTTGAGCGTGTCCTTTTAAAGATATAGGTGATTGATGTTCAGCTTTTTGAATCGTTATACGCTAAACTAGATATCTTCATGTTGAGAGTTGGCGAGGGATAAAAATGTGACGGTGGAAGCAAACGAATTTGATAAGTAAAAAACACTACTTCGTCTTTTAATATAAGATATATTTACTTAATTTGATTAGATTAAAGAGCTTAGTTAAATTAGTTAATATGACATCTTTTGTCTGGAACACTATTCATCTCCCTTAATTTTCTCATTCTCCTTTGGGCTAAGGAACAATAATACACATAGACTTTTTCCCAGGGAACGCCTAGCACCACGGGCTTTTTTTTGGAGCGAAAGTAGACATGTGGTTAGAAAATAGGTGCAAAAGTCACACCACCATTAAATCTGACTTGACGGTGTTAACTTGGAAGGTGGGGCCCACACTATTTTCATGAAAATACCAAAATGCCCTCACCCTCCAAATCTCTCTGATTCTTCGATCCAGAACAGCCATGAACAATCCGATCTTCTACCCCACTTGGCTCCTTCTTCATCTGATGGGGTTTCAAATTCAACTTCTCAATCAAAACCAGCTTAAATCCGTAAGTCACTTTAAGTTTCTTATCACGATCCAGAAGCCAATTTCAAGTTAGGTGGGGTTTCAAAATTTATATTAACCCAAAGTTAGCTCGTTCCTTCTTCCTCACCAAGCTCATCCAACTTGAAGAAGAATCACAATAGTGAGTAGTGATGGCACCGCACCTCCCTCTCTCTCAGTCGCACTTGAAATGAAAAGAAGGTCTAGTCAATTGAAAAAAACTCTCCACCTTCTTTTTCGGCTTGCATCGCTGTTGTCCTCTCCAGATTAAGAAGGTGGTGAAGAACAGTGACGGCCTCCAAATTCAATCGAAGTCACCCAGTCTTGTCGGTATGGGTTTCAGGTTTTTCCATTTTCTCTTCGGCCTATCTATGCATGCAATTAGTTGGTGATTGCTTGACATGAAATTGCAATCAGTTGGTCGATGATTTGCTCGACTGATCTGCTTTGCCCTATGGATTTGTTCTACTATTCATTCTTCTTTGCCGACCAGATCGAGATGGGGGGGACGGCGGTCCAAATCGAGATGGGGAGGGGGCGGCGGTCCAGATCGAGATGGGGGGCGACGTCGGTCCAGATCGATTGAGATTGGGGGGGCGGCGGTCCTGATCGATTGAGATGGGGGGCTGTTGCAGATTGGGATTGAGTGGGGGGAGTCCGATGAACTTTGGAGCGTTTTTTTTTTCTTAATTAGGGACATTTTGGTATTTTCATTTCCCCAAAAAGAACTCGAACAAGAAGCTTTTTTATTTATTTATTTATTTATTTATTAGGTTTCATTTCCATTTGGCTTATTCTCTCTCCAATTCATCATCCACCTCAGCAATAACGGTCAACAAAGCCCAGTTAACGGTCAACATCCACTTTCTAAATGAAGTGTGTGACTTTTGCTCCCAATAAGTAACCACATGTCTACTTTCGCTTCAAAAAAAAGCCCGTGGTGCTGGGCGCTCCCTGGGGAAAAGTCTATGTGTATTATTGCTCCTTAACCCTTCTCCTTTTCCTTAATTATTGTTAAGAGAGCATCAATAAGAGTAAATTAAAAAAATATTGACAAATATAAAAATAATGTCTTATATTTAAGATCAAGATCAACTCTTCAAATATGTTTTATATTAAGTATATGAGGAGTAATAATTTATAACATGATTTTTGTAACATTAAGTTTAATTTGCTTTTATTCTATAAAAAGCTTAATTTTCTTTTCATGTTGTGCGTTTGGGATAATTATGGGAAAAATGACTTATTTGTAATATGACTTATGGAAAAGTAAAATTGGGTAAAAGTCAGATTATGAAATATGATTTATGTTTGGATTGGAGGTAGTATAAATAGTTTTTGTGAAATTGAAACTTGTTTAGAATGAAGGTGACATAAGTGGTTTTTGAGATAATTATAAGAGAAAAATTAAAATCAAAATTACAAAAAAAGGTGAAAAAAGCTAACTTAGAAAATTTAGCAATGTTAAAATACAATTTGGTCAAATAATATTATGTAAACCACAGGTTATGTATGATTTGGTCTCTAATTGTGTCACGAATCTAATTCATTTAGGATGAAAATGGTGTAACATAATTAGTCGGCTCTTCATCTACACTGATATTCTCGTATATCTATATTTCCATTTTCTGCTTCCATACATCTGTTTGGGAATTTTTAAATGAAATTAAAAAATTATTTAAAATCCATTATCCTTCTAAATGAAGTTGAATATGGAGATATGGATATGCATATACTTTAAAAATATAAGATAATTCTAGGAAATAAAAATATAAAAGATAACTAATTGAGAATGCGAAAAAAAAAAAAGATTAAAAGTCTCTTCACTTATCAGCCTTTACTTCATAGATTTAGCTCCCATCTTCTTCTTCATCTCAACCACCGAATTGAAATTTAAATGGTTCAGATTTAATCTTTATAAAAATATTATTTTTAAATGAAAAATATTTAAAAATAATATTTTTTATAAAAATTAAATCTGGATCATTCAGATTTATGAGAGCCACTCCCTCACTTCGTTACAAGAAGCAAAAGTACTGAATTTAAATGCTTACTTCATTCTTTCCAATGAGTGATTAGATTTAAGAACGTTGGAAAAAAAGAGTGAATAAAAAACTTTTATTTACTTGCTTGTAGAACTACCTTTCTCTCTTTGGTTTCATGCTTCTCCCATACATATTTTTTATGGGACTATTTTTTATTTTTTTTATATATTTTATTTATTTAGATTAATTATATGTTACATTTTAAAAAAATCACTTAGTATTTTAAATTAATTAATTTTTAAGATATTGGTATTATAAAAAACATATTTCTAAATACAAAACTAAAAATTATTTAATTTGAGATATTAAACAGAAAAAAATTTCATAATCATGTAAAGGACATACAAGGAAGAAACATGGATTGTGAATTCCACTCACCTGAGTGAAAAAAAAAAAAAAATTCCTCTCTCCCTCTTTCCGATCTGCCTCTCTAATTTCATTCCCCCTGGAAAAAAAAAGTTCGTTTCTCTCTCTCGCTCTGACTCTCTCGCTCTCTTCCCCTCCTCCTTCCCTTGTCTCCTCTCAGATCACGGCTTCTTCGGTTCCTACGCCCTCCAGCCGTCGCACCTCTCTTAAGTTGTCGCAGTTCAGAGGCCTTAAGTTCCGACCCAACTCAACAACTCGCTTCACCTCTTCCCCAGCTTCTCTCTGTAGTCGCTCATCGCAGAAACCACCGTTGGACCTCCGTCAAACAGCATCACAGCGCCTTCTTTCCCTGTCGACGCTGCTTTCTTTCTCTACAACTGTCAACCACTACCACTGAAACACCACTATCGGCCCTCTTTCTCTTCTCCAATGCAGATTGGTCAAGCGGAAGCTGCCTCCTTCGGTCCCTTGAAGAATCCACGAGAAGCTTCAGCACAATGATAAGAAAGTTGTTTAGGGCGGGGACTTTCCCTCTCTCCAGCTTCGCCGTTGGAGCTCGGCCACACACTCACCGTCCTTCCTCTTTTCGCCACTTCATCGAAACTTCACTTCTACCCCGACCTGCGTCTCCATTCTTGCAGACACAGCTACAAGTTTTTGAGAAGCTGCAAGTTTCAGAAGGAGATTTTTTCATAAGCTCCAAAAATTAGCTTCTCATAGGAGCGTAGGTAAGATTGAAAATGAGCTTTTGAGAAGCTTTCCTAAACATGTGAATTAATTTGACATAAGGAGCGATTGTAACATTCTAAAAACACGTTCATAATGATAAACTCGAGATAAACACGTTCAGAGGCAAAGATGGATTACCCAAACACAAAATGCAAGAACCGACCATGCAAAGAATAATATTGGCAAGAGGTTAGCAACATACATTGTAAAATGAGTTGGACTATATATGCTTACACAACACAAGAAAGTCACCATTCACCAAACTGGTTCCGTTCTGCATGCAAAACCTGACGAACCAGTTAGATTTGGTTAAATTTCATAACAATGCCTTCCCAAGGATACCCAAATGAATCTCCAACTGCGCTTTCCATCAATTCAAGCAGATGAAATTGAAGTAAAAAGAACATTTGATGGAAGAAGCCACCGATTGCAATCCAAAAGAGAGAAGAACAACTTTCCATCTCTAACTTTTACCCAACAAGAAACAAGCACAGCAAATGAGTGGTTGGAATGGACATATCAGAGGATTCTGAGCAGGTATAAGCGTCGATAAAGGTGGCTTTCTCCCCGGTGCGTGTCGCGGAAATCGGAAATCCGGTCGATCGAGGCTAGCTCAAGAATGACGGCTAGATCAAGGCAAGGCCTTTCCCGTAATCCCACTTCTCTCCTTCGGTCACGCGTTTTCTTTACCCGTTCAGCTCGTACCAATTAGCTTTCGGCATTCGATACTATATTTGAGGATGAAGTCTCTGCGGGTAGTGCAAATTGACCTGTTAAAAAGACTTCTTTTTATAGTAATCCATTTTTCTCTTGAAAATAAAGGGTTTTTTTTGCTACGTTTTTTTTTTTTTTTTGCTACGAAATAAAGGGTTTTCGATCCTTTCTCCGATGGAGCAGCTGGTGGGCTCACTGAAAATAGCGAGAAGCGATTCTGGGCTCGGAGTTTCGCAATCATAGGTGGCTGCTATAGCGCGGGGATCAAATCTGAAAACAGCTCACGCAAGGGTATCACTGCTTTCCTCCACTAATTTTTGCTTCATCAGCTTGTTTGGTGCTTTATGAGATCGATTTGGCTTCGGTAGTTAAAATTGGCTTTTGATTCATAGTTCTTAGTCATATAATACAAATGCTCCTGCTAGTTTATTTGCGTCTATATATAATGGATTTTCTAAAAAAAGTTTTGATGGCTTGCAAGAGGGGAAGAAGATAAAGGGCACCTTGTCTCTTTGTTGTCGTTTTGTTATCTGTACCATATACAAACAAAACCTTGTTGAAATGAAATGGATCCTTCCACCATGGGATGGATGTGAAATGGTTGACTTCTCTGATTTCCATTATAATTATAATTAGAAGCTCAGAAACTTTTTGTTCTTATAAATGTTTTGAAAAGTTGACCTCTTAATCTGAGCGTGCAGCTGTGAATTTGACCCATGATGGCAAAGAAGAGGATGGTTCGATTGGTGGAAGCAATAAGGTCTCCCAATTGAAAATTTTCACATATAATGAGCTAAAAGCAGCTACAAGGAACTTTCATCCAGACTATAAAGTTGCTGAAGGTTCGTTTGGTAGTGTATTTAAGGGGTGGCTTGATGAGCAGACGCTTGCACCTGCTAAACCAGGCACTGGGATTGCCATTGCTGTGAAGAAACTTAAAAAAGATGTCTTCCAAGGGGACAAAGAGTGGTTGGTGAGACGTGAGTGTCACTTAGTGTTTAGCAAGGTTATTTACGAAAAGAAATTTGCTCGAAGCCTAGATAACTAATACTCTGTTAGATGGTTTTTATTATTTGATGTTGTCACTTGCCACTAATTAGTCTTGTGCTTTACAGAGATCAATTTTCTGGGACAGCTGCATCATCCTAACCTTATGAAATTGATTGGCTACTGCTTAGGGGATCAGCACCGGCTTTTGGTACACGAGTTTTTGACCAAAGGCAGCTTGGATAATTATTTATTTCAAAGTGAGTTGTTCATTTTTCCTTCCATTATTGTCGTGTCAGGTTTTTATGTGGGGTGACATTATTTAGTACCTCAGAGATTCAAACTTTCAACTATCTATTGTTTTTGGAATAGGGACATGTCATGGCGAACCACTTTCTTGGAGCAACCGTATGAAAATTGCCCTTGATGCTGCCAAGGCTATTGCATTTGTTCATACTGACGAAGTAAATGTGAAAAATCGAAATTTAAAAGCCTCTCGTATCTTGCTTGATTCAGTATGTAAATCCCGATCATCTTACAAGATTAGAAGTCGTTAGCTAGACTAGCTACTAACATCCTATATTTTATTGTCATTAGAACTTCAATCCAAAGCTATCTTATTTTGTTTTGGCAAAGGACAGACCACTTGGTGTTAACCACACTAAATGTATGGCTCCTGAGTTTGGATATATGGCTCCTGAGTCTGCAGCCTCAGGTATCTCTTAGATTGATGAGTAGTTCTTAAATTATGATTACTTTAAGTAGTCATATCCTATTTTTGTTGCATATAATCATGTCTCTGCGATTGTTGTTCTTCGTGGCACATACTTCCCCCTTCATGCATTGGAAATAAACTAGTAGTTTCTTTTTCTCTTTTTGAAAGGGAAGAATAATAAAAGGAATAGACATATAATTTACTGGATACAAACTCATTGTTGGAGGCCTTAAACCCTGAATTGGCCACCAAGGATTGGCTGTGTTCTGGTATAGAACACAAATGTCTAGCCTCAATGGACTAGGTGATGTTAATGTAGGATCAAATGGCTCCTCAGAGATGTCTATGGATTAAACACCAAAGGGGAGGTGATCATTCAGTGATATCTATGAGAAAGATATTAGAGAACGTCCTCAGATCATTGTGCTACATAGATGTGGCGTTTCGCCAGAGGGGTGGGGTGTGTGCACAGTGAGACTGAATAGTAGATAATGGAATAGTGAACGTAAGGAACGCACCTAGTGGGTAACCTCCTATTTATAGGGATTACCTAGGGTTTCGTTCCCATTACCTTGAATCCTTTCCTCCAGCGATGTGCGCCTCCCACGTCCTGTGAGCGTCTGCTATACTACTTGTACGTTCCTGGATTATAGGCATGCTCAAGGGATGATTAGCAATTTACCTGATTAGAGAGAGATTCCAACATAAAGAACTCCCATTGGGCCTTATATCTGTCGGGCCCATTATTCGAGTCCATAACAGTTGCCCCTAAGCTCGGGACTTCAAGTCTTTGATGTGCCGAGATTAACTGAATGCCTATCCCGGACTTTATATATCCAAGCTTCTTAGCTTAGCTGCTTTAAATCCAACCCTGATGCTCTCCGGGTTGTCACACATACTGAGTTGCATGTGAATCTGAAACTTCATTTTATGTCGACCGGGATTTATGTTTGCATCCTTGGATGGATGCTACCCCTGCCACATATTGCCCCCAATCCGGGTAGTCATAAAAATGCAGAATCCGAACGGACTCCATTATCATTGTTATTGACAGCTGTACGCTTTGATAGGTCATGGTGTGTAATCGTCACTTCTCGCGGATTGGCCACGACCTCTGCCACTTTGGTATCTGTGCGCATTTAATGCTCACGTCATTTCATATTAATCATCATTACTTTTTAGGGTTTTAACCCTAATTTTAAATGTGCATTGACGTCGCTACCCCTGACTCTTCAAATCCGCAACATCTATAATCTCTCGCGAACTCTTTCGTCTTACCACTTTACACTCATACTCTTGTTTACTTTCTCAGAGATTACTTTCTCTCTTTGAAACGCTCTTTTCTTCCAAGTTCGCTCAACCTTAGTCGAATCCTTTCTTCAGGTACTACAGCTATTCTTAAGCCTTTTGCATTTCCATTACACTCTATTTGTCTTTCCCTTTTTCTGCATTTGTTGCCAATTTGTTTTCTAGCTTTCTAAGTTTTTCGGATTTCTTTTGTTGGGTGAGTTTTCTGGGTAGAATCTCAATTTTCTGGGTAGCAATTCATTTTCTAGGCTTAGAGAATGGCCCGTACCAAACCTCATTTCTTCAAACACAAAGTTCCCTCCCCGTTTCCATCATCAACAAATCAAAACTCCGATATACCTTTAGACATGCATGGTAACCCAATCCTTGATAAAAAACAAAGAAATCATTGGACATCCTTCTGAACCCCACAAATTTCAGTTCTGGTTAATACCTCACACTGAAACAGAGAAAATCGAAACGTTGCTCGGAACACCTTCTGGGTACAAGGCAGAAAAAATATCCTGACGCCATCATCTGCATCTTATGATCCTCAAAACCCAATCCCGAGATTCTCACCTCACCCAAGAGCTCCGACCTCGACCTATCAAGCCCATGGCCCAACGCCTTGCGATAAGTGCTGCTATGAGAGCATTGACCTTGTTAAACTTGGCCGGGATAGGGAAGCCGACTTGGTCTTAGGCAACTGCCGACATAACCTCATTTCTCCAGCCAATACGGTTTCAGGAACCCGAGTAATCCTAGTTTGGCATCTTTTGCTTCTCACCGAGACATATATGTTACTTCAGGTATATATCATCTTCTGATTTTATCCTTTTTCTGTATTTTAGGTATAGATGGCATTATCATTACGCCCTTCTGACCCACCCATGACGGATGAGTCCGGCTCCTCCCAAGTCCTGACTAATCTAGGCGCGGCCATTAACAATTGTGTTATTCATATTAAAAACACCATGACCCCGGAAGATGTCCCGTTACTCGGCATAGGGGATAGAGAGGGATATACCGTAAGGCTACCCCTGGATGATGAGTCGGTTGCTTTCAGTCAATCAAGGGATAGCGACCCTCATTTCTTTTTTCTTTACCGAGATGTTATTACCCTACTTGGTGTGAAACTCCCCTTCACCAACTTTCAAATACACCTTCTAAACCATCTACATCTTGCTCCCACACAACTTCACCCCAACGGGTGGTCATTTGCCAGTGCCTTTGAGAATTTGTGTCAGGAACTAGAAATATCTTGTACCATCTCGGTCTTTATGTCTTTCTTTTCTCCCCTTGAAACAAATGTCTTTTCCAGAGGCGGCACACCGTGGTTTGGCTGGACCTCCCTCCGGGGGGTCCATGATCGTAAGCTTTTTAAACCCTTTACCGAATCCTGGAAAAACTTCAAGACCGCGTTCATCAAGGTTGTTGCCGGGATTGGGCAACTCCCCTGGTTCCTTCAAATTGCTGCATCCGGGGAGGTTGAGGAAAAATTCCCTTTATACTGGTCTACGCGGGCAAGCTGAAAACTGCAAACTTTGCTCCGAAACCAGCCAGCTTTTTTGAAGCCAAAGATGCGGCCCTGGTGAAACTTTTGAAGCTCGCCAGTACCCTTAAAACACCAATGGATCTCGCCGCTTACATCCCCACACCCTTAGTTAGACGACGACCAACGACGAGTATGAGACTATACATATATACATTCTTGTGTTTATGTATTATGCATTTGTTATCGTTTGCTATTCATAAGAGTGACATTTTGTTTCTTGTCTTGTAGACTAAGATATGGGAAGACCTGCGTCTTTGAGGCACTTCCTGAGATTCCCGAGACTGTTCCAACTGCCCCGACTTCGAACGACCCTACTGCCGCCACCCAAACAACTCCCACGGAAGAAGTTGCCGCCACTAGAGCCTCGCGTAAACACTTAGCGCCAAAATGCGGGTCACGGCGCGGAGAAAAAGCTGCCAAAAAATCCAAAGGCAAACAGTCCGTGGAGGTGCCAACTGCTACAACTCCCACACCAACCTCTCAAACACAAACCACTTCGACCTTGTCATCCATAGCAACCCCACTTACCCATACCACTCTATCTGGGGGGACCCTTTAGGTGGACGGGGTTACACAAGAGGTGCGGGACAATACTCGCCCTCCTGCCCGATTTCAGGCTCCAACTGTTCTCTCCAATGCAGATAAAAATGAAATGTCTGAATTGGAAGAGAAGGGCTTCAAGGCCATCTCACTGCTCCGGCCTTATGCAGCACTCAAAATTAAGTATGCAACGACCAAGGCCAATTTGACCACGGTCACAAACAAGTTGGCCCAAATGACCCAGGAGAGGGATAGCCTCAATACAGAGCTTGCTGCCCTAAAAGGCAATGCTAACCTAAAGAAAGTCACGGAGGAGAGAGACTAGGCCCGGGAGGAGTGGCGGACATCCGAGGCCGAGAAGGAAAAATTACGCCAGGAAGTGTTAATGCTTACTGCGAAACTGTCACTGGCCGAAGAGAAATTACAATGGCCCAAGTCGACGTTCACCGCTTGGAAGATGTCCACACCAACGACATGCTATTTGTGGAAAAGGTGCAGTCGGATGCAGCCCATCTTGAAGGTGTGCTAAAAGAGAAGGATGAGGATCTCGGTCGCGCCAAAACCCGGCTCACTGAATTTGCCCATGCTGCAATACAGTCTTTTGACAACACTATGGCGCAAATCTGAGTTCTGAATCTCGAGGTCACCTTAAACACTTTTGGGTTGGACTTCCAAGCCTACGTCAGCAAGAAGGGGAAATTGATCCCGCCTGGGGTAGATGAAAGCGAAGATGAACAACCTCCTCCATCCTAGGCTCATACGCAGCTCTAGTTTCCTTTGTTTTCGGTTGATAAACACCTTCCTCCGTGGAATTCAGGACTCTTTCAAACTGAAGCCCTTTATTGACGTTCTTGGCGATTTTCCTCTGAAGTTATAACTTGGTCTTATACATCCTTGTAAACACTTGACACCCTTGCACGGATATCATGTAGATGTTTCTAACTTTGAATGAAAAGTACTTACTTTTTGTGTATGCATTTATTTTTTGCGCTATCAAACTCGATCATCGGACTGGGCTGGACTTTGCATTCCTCCTTTGCTACAATTAAGGATCCTTCTCAAGCCCTTACTATGCTTTTGGATTTAAATCGAACCATGATTTGGGATAAAAACAAACTTGCCACATGCTTAAGTTCAATTTTACTTTAACCGAAACCTAACACTCTGACTTGATCAGAGTCGGTGTAATGGCCTGTTTTGTTACGTCAAATCGTTTTCGGCCTTGCTAGCCTCTAACATCATCTTTATGAATTGAACTCGGATTTATATAACCTTAATCTATTCGCGAGATAGACTTAGATATGATTTCGGCCTTGCCAGTCTCTAACATGATTTATGAAAACTAGTTTCATTACCACGGATTCATACATGTTTAACTTGGACATGATTTATGAAAACTGGTTTCATTACCACGGATTCATACATGTTTAACCTGGACATGATTTTCGAAAACTGGTTTCTTTACCACGGATTCATACATGTTTAGCTCAGACATGATTTTCAAAATCTGGTTTCTTTACCACGGATTCATACATGTTTAGCTCGGACATGATTTTCGAAAACTGGTTTCTTTACCATGGATTCATACATGTTTAGCTCGGACATGATTTTCGAAAACTGGTTTCTTTACCACGGATTCATACATGTTTAGCTCGGACATGATTTTCGAAAACTGGTTTCTTTACCACGGATTCATACATGTTTATCTTGGACATGATTTTCGAAAACTAGTTTCTTTACCACGGATTCATACATGTTTAGCTTGGATAGCCCTAGCGTCACACAATTTCTGAAAATGGGTTCTTTGACCCCCATTCATGGATTCAAGTAAGATTGCATAACTTCTCGTAGGAATAAATTTGCAACAATGTCGTCTCTCAATAATTCCAATTAAAAGACTTTACATAAACTCGAGTCAATGCTGCTTCCTTGTAGGACTCGATCTTCAACTGTAGTAAGCCTTCAACTTATCCGCGTTCCAAGTTCGCTTGACGGCCTTCTTTTTCAGCGTCTCAAGCTTATAAGCCCCTTTGTCGAGATTCTCTGTAACCCGGTAAGAGCCCTCCCAATTTGAAGCAAGCTTGTCGTCCCTAGCATTCTTGCTGCCTATATCAACCCTTTGAAGGACGAGGTCACATTTCTCAAATGACCATAGTCTTACCTTCTTCTTATATCGGGTTGAGATGAGTTGCTTAGCTGCCAAATCTCGACAATGCGCCGCGATCCTGACTTCATCAACCAAGTCCAACTCGACGGAAATTGCTTCACTGTTTTCGTCTTCGTTCTGAAGGGCTCTGATCCTTCACCAGGATGACTCCCCAATTTCCACCGGGATCATGGCTTCACACCCGTACGTCAATCTAAAGGGTGTTTCCCCAGTTGCCGTTTGAATGCTAGTCCGGTATCCCCATAGGACATAATGTAACTGCTCTACCCAACTAGATGTTGCGTCCTCGATCCGTTTTTTCAACCATTCTACAATGATTTTATTCGCTGCTTCAACTTGTCCATTGGATTGTGGATGTTCTACAGATGCAAAGTGCTGTTGGATGTGGAAATCAGACACCAGCTTCTGGAAACCTTTATCAATGAACTGGGTTCCATTGTCTGTAACTATCTCGGCGGGTATCCCAAACCGGGATATAATGTTCTTCTGTAGAAACTTTTGCACCCGAGCCGACGTGATCATGGCTATTGGTTCTACCTCTATCCACTTGGTGAAATAGTCAATAGCCACTATGAGCCATCGCAACTGTCCTGCAGCTCTCCTGAATGGTCCCAATAAGTCCATGCCCCATTTGAAGAATGGCCATGAGGCCGAGATTGCTTGAAGCTGGGAAGGAGGCGATCAGATTGTGTTAGCATGCTTCTGGAAACTATCACATTTTTGGACATGATCCTTAGAGTCTGCTGCCATTGTGGGCCAAAAGTAACCAGCTCACATAGCTTTTCGAGCTAATGCCTTGGCTCCCATGTGGTGACCATTGATCCCTTCATGAATCTCGGATAGGACATATCGAGCCTTATTCGAGGCAAGGCATTTCATCATTGGGGAATGGAAACCTTTCTGGTATAACTGATCATCTACCATTGCATAGGAAGCCGCAGTTCTCATCAACTTCTTTGCTTCCATTGGCTTATTAGGGATGATCCCTCGCTCTAGATAGTCGGCAATTGGTTTTCTCCAATCACTGGCTTCTGAAATTACCATCACACAACTTGGTTCCAACAAGCTTTGCTGAATGATCGTGCAGTGATTTCCGGGGCTCTTAGTGCTTGCTAACTTAGACAGAATATCGGCCCTCACATTCTCCCCTCTTGGGATATGTACCACGGTTACTTCGTCAAAGTCGGCTATAATTTCCTTGACCTTTCCCAAATATTTGACCATCAACGGACCTTTAGCCTGGTAAGTTCCTTCAATCTGAGACGCCACCAACTGGGAATCCGTGGAAACATGAACTCTTTTAGCTCTATTTTCTTTGGCTTGAAGTAGACCGGCAATTAGGGCCTCATACTCGGCCTGGTTGTTAGAGGTCGAGAAATTGAAACGGAGGGAGTGTTCCAACGAGACTCCTTTTGGACTTTCTATGATAATCCCGGCTCCACTTCCCTTTGTGTTCGATGACCCATCAACAAACAGATTCCAAGTATCTTTCGTCCCTCCCCCACTTGACGGGGTTAATTCCATTATGAAGTCCGCTAGTGCTTACGACTTAATGGCATGACGAGCTTTATAAACTATATCAAATTCAGATAATTCAATGGCCCAGCTAACCATCCGCCCAACTAAATCCGGTTTATGAAGAATCTGCCGGATTGGCTGACTTGTGCAGACAACAATAAGATGACTCTGAAAATATGGACGAAGCCGCCTTACCGCCATAAGGAGGGCAAACACCATTTTTTCCAGCTTTTGGTATCTCAATTTTGAACCTTATAAGGCCCGACTTACAAAATATATTGGACTCTGCCCATCCTCGGTTTCCCTAACCAAAATCGTGCTTACTGCCTCTTCACCCACAGACAGATACAAAATCAAACTCTCTCCTGTCTTAGGCCTAGTCAACACCGGTGGTGCAGATAAACACTGCTTTACCTTCATGAAAGCCGCGTCACACTCCGCGTTCCATCTGCCCGGTGCTTCCTTTTTCAACAATTTGAAAAATGGGAGAGATTTTTCCGCCGACTTAGGTAGAAATTGATTCAATGCTGCCAATCTCCCAGTCAGTTGCTGGACCTCTTTCTTACTTTGCGGAGCTTTCATGTCCAACACGGCTTGACATTTGTTCGGGTTGACTTTAATGCCCCTGTGTGTTAGCAAAAAACCTAGGAATTTTCCGACTGGGACACCAAAAGCACATTTTGTCGGGTTAAGGCGAATCCGGTATTCCCTTAGCTTATCAAATGTCTGTTGCAAGTCTTGCACATGACTTGTTGTCTTCAAGGACTTGACGATAATATCGTCTATGTATACTTCTACGTTCTTTCCCAGCTGATCCTCGAACACCCGATTCATCATCCTTTGGTAAGTAGCTCTCGCGTTCTTCAGTCCAAAGGGCATCACATTATAGCAATAATTTGTCTTTTCGATGATGAACGCCGTTTTCTCTTGGTCATCCGGGTGCATGACAATTTGATTGTAGCCAGAATATGCGTCCATAAAAGAAAGTAATTAAAAGCCAGACGAGCTATCGACCAATTGATCTATGCTTGGCATTGGAAAAGAGTTTTTAGGACACACCTTATTTAAGTTCTTATAATCTGTGTAGACTCTCCATTTGCCATTAGGCTTTTTGACCAAGACGACGTTAAACAACCACGTGGTGTATTGTACTTGCCGGATGAACCCGGTTGCCAGCAATTCCTCCACATGTGTTTCCAAAGCCTTTCGTCTGTCCTCACCAATTTTTATTTTCTTTTGAGCTACCGGGGTGGATCCCAGACGAATTGCCAACTAATGGCAGCAAAAGTCTGGATTGACCCCTGGTATCTCGAACGGTCGCCAAGCAAACACGTCCTTATTATTCTTCAAGAAGCCTTCAAGCTCTGCGTGAGCCTTGGGATCTAATGCTTTGCCGATTTGAGTGACCTGCCCTGGTTCCGTACCCAGAACGAGGTCCTCTAGCTCGCTGTTCAGCTCCATTTTTTGCATTTTTTCTTCCTCGCGTAAATCCAACTCAACCATATTTACTGACTTCCCTACCGCCTCGGCCTCAGAAGCCTTGCTTTTGCTTACCCACTGTGGCCAAGTCGGATCACCTTTGGTTTCTTTAACCGTCTGGAAATAACATCGTCGAGATTCCTTTTGATCTCCTTTGATAGTCACGACCTTATTCTTTTTGTTCACCATCTTCAACTTTTGATGCTTTGTGGATACCAGCATATCCCATGTGTGAATTGTCGGCCTTCCCAAAATTATGTTATAAAGAGATGGGTAGTCGGCAACCACAAACCTGACCTTCTCCGACTTAAAGGCGTCTTCATTTCCCAATGTCAGTTTGAGGTCTACATAACCTTTGGGACGAGCGTCCTATCCATTGAAGCCTGTCAGAGTTGTCTTGCATGGCTTCAAAGCTTCTGAATCAAATTTTATGCATTTGAACGCATCCCATAATATGATATCTACGGTACTTCCATTGTCCACAAAGATCTTCTTAACTCGGCAATTTACTAAGGTTCCAGTAATCACCAACCCGTCGTGATGTCCTGGAGCGACATCCTCTAGGTCCTTCTTGGTGAAACACAGCAGGGGGGATCTGGCTTGCCAAGTTCTTCTTCGAACCTCGGGTGATCCCGGATTGAGAGCACCTCCCTGAGATATTTTCTCCTCTAACTCGTTGAGTCTCCGCCGCCCCCAAAACCGCCGCTAATTACGTTGCAGTCATATTTAGCCTCTGGAAACTCGTCGTCACTATCCTCAACTTTCTTCACCTGGTCTCTTCTTTTCTTCTCTGGGGGCGAGCTCTTGCTCCTGCCCCCATTTTGGCGCTTGTTACCCTGTTCTCCTTGGGTATGGATAACGTACTTCCGGAGTTTCCCTTCCCGGACAAACTTTTCTACTGCATCCCTAAGGTCCCAACATTGCTCGGTTGTGTGGCCATGCTGATCGTGAAACTCAAAAACCGAGACCTATCTGCAGAGGCTTTACGCCCAAGGGGTCGAGTCTCTCAACCTTCTTCATTTCCGTCGCGCATACCTCCTTCCACAATTTCGCCTGAGATACCTTTAAAGGGGTATACCTTTCATACTTTGCCTCCGCCCTACCGCCTCGGGACTTGCTATCTGTGTCACGTACACGAGAGTTTTTCTTATACCCATCATGTTGTTCCTTTCCCCTAGGAGTTGGCCTCTTAGCTCGTTCTTTTACTACTGGGCTTGCCATTTCCATTTGCTCCAAATCCAAATACTGCTGAGATTGATCTCGAAAATCTGCCAAAGTATTGGGACGACACTTCATAATAGATTTCTTTAGCCAAGATGAAACATCCAAGCCAGCTATAGCACAATGTAGGTGTACGTCTTCTTTCAATCCTGGGACTTGCAAAGCCACGTTCTTAAAATGGTCCAAGTACTTATGCAACGTTTCCCCCGGTGTCTGTCTTACTTGGCTGAGTTGGAACTCGGTTTTCGGCTGTCGTCTGCTCGTCGCAAAGTTCAACAAAAACTTTTGCTCCAGGATTTTCATATCCGGGATAGAGAACAACGGTAGAGAATGAAACCATGTCTGCGCGGCTCCCCACAAGGTCCCCGCAAATAGTCGGGGTATTACATGCCCTACTATCCCCTTCACCATAATCTCCATTTTGAAGTTATTGACATGGTTTTGCGGGTTTTGGCTCCCGTCATACTTTGGCAATTCTCTTGAATCTAAACCTTTGGGATAATTAGCAGCCATAATCTCGCCTATGAATTGACTCGGGAGTCGATCTCCGTCGTCTCCCCCGGTAAGCATTGCAGGTAGGCTATGCGATAGGATTGTTGTGTGCTCCTTTCTAATATCCACATCCTCGGCCAGTTGCTTTCCCTTTACTCGAGCTAAGTCGGCATTAGTAACTCGAAGAGCATCTATATCTACTTTGGTGGCAGTTGTGTCACTACTCCAGCTAGGATTGCTAGGATCATGTCCGACGTTGCAAATTGGACTCTCAAGCGTCCTTACGCATTCTTGCAGCAACTGCATTTTTCCATTCCTTTCCTCAGGGGCCTTAACCCGGTCGATGACGACCAAGTTCTTCCTCTGATGATTTTCATAGGGTTCTTCTGCATTGGTGTGCATAGAAGCCGAGGCCACAACTCGACTTGGGCCAGAACCATTCTGGCCTGCATTCTGAACTTGCTTCTTTCTTTGCCCGATGCACTCCTCTAGCATTTGATGTATCCTTCTTTGTTCTTCCTACCGCCATATGGCATTTCGGCGGTCCATATCCTCCTGAATAAGTCGGACATCCTCTTCTCTTTGAAGTCATTGACGAGTCTCCATGTTTTCCATTCGTCGGACCAACGAACCCACTGTATTATGCAACAATCATATGTCGGGATTGTCGATTTGAAATTCAGGAGAGGGGTGAGGAATATTTTGCTGCTGAACCAATCGTAGCCTGTGTTGCAGGCCTTGACTCAGATGAGGGGAATTTGCAGTATTCTCCGTCTCCGCCTCAGTCCTCATGGTGACATGGTTAGGATCTAGAGCAAGCGAATCTGAATACTGGATCGTCTGCTCCTGAAGCGGCTGTCGTGGTTGTCCTTCTGGCAGCTAATCCTGCTGAAGTGCCAGACTGCGACTCTTGGTGCTCACTGCCTTTTTCAGTGGTTATTTGTGGCTTTCTATGGTTTGGGAATCGAAGTTTACGGTCCCCACGGTCGGCGCCAATGTTCTGGTATAGAACACAAATGTCTAGCCTCAATGGACTAGGTGATGTTAATGTAGGATCAAATGGCTCCTCAGAGATGTCTATGGATTAAACACCAAAAGGGAGGTGATCGTTCAGTGATATCTATGAGAAAGATATCAGAGAACGTCCTCAGATCACTGTGCTACACAGATGTGGCGTTTCACCAGAGGGGTGGGGTGTGTGCACAGTGAGACTGAATAGTAGATAATGGAATAGTGAACGTAAGGAACGCACCTGGTGGGTAACCTCCTATTTATAGGGATTACCTAGGGTTTCGTTCTCATTACCTTGAATCCTCTCCTCCAGCGATGTGCGCCTCCCACGTCTTGCGAATGCCTGCTCCACTACTTGTACGTTCCTGGATTATAGGCATGCTCAAGGGATGATTAGCAATTTACCTGATTAGAGAGAGATTCCAGCATAAAGCACTCCCATTGGGCCTTATATCTATCGAGCCCATTATTCGAGTCCATAACAGCTTGGTTACAGAATTGCCTAGGAAATATGATGGTGAGTGTGGGCCTTGTTGTTCATCAAGGGAACTCGTAGAAGCCAGGTTTGACTAGTATACATAAATAGGGGGTGAGAGCTGGATAAATAGAATTTTAGTATTCATATGGGAGCTTCCTTGCTCTTTTGTATTGATTGCTGCTAGCTTGTCATATAATGAAATATAAAATTTATAAGAAATCGCACTATTTTTATTTTGTGAACTTTTCGAAGCCTACTTTTTTGGAGTTAACTGTTAGATCGAGGTTCATTTGGATGACTAACTTTCAAATCATCTGCATGATTAGGTAGCTATCCATGTGAACTGTGACTGGATTTACTTTTGGTAAGCTCTACACGGCAAGTCAAATCCAAAACGTGAACCACTTAATCTTAAACGCATGAAAACATTTCCCTCCTCCCTTTTTCCCTCTAAAGGACTGATTAAATCCTCTTCACACTAGCACCTGAAGCATTTTTTAAAACAGCAAAAATGGACATTTGAAAGAAATTCACAAGCATCCCTGAGGTATAGTGCACCATAATTTGACTACGATTTCATTATCACAAATGCATTTTGTAGGTGCTTGTGTTCTGTTTCAAGTAGCTGCATTTCGTGGTTGCGTTGGTTCTGTGTTCAATTGTTACGTTTTGAGAACCAATTTTCTAAGTTCTAAGCTGCTGGATCCTAGCTAGTTCATTTCAGTTTATTGAGTGCTCCTTTATTCTTTGGCTTTTATGTATACTTAATAATTAAAACTTAAGTTGAAATAATCTTGACATTAGTAGTTCAATACTGCGTCTTATAATTCTAGAGATGACCCACTCTTTCACTGCTAATCCTCCTCCATTGTCTTTCTCTGAAGGTCACCTGACCAAGGAGAGTGATGTATACTGTTAGTATATGAGGTGGTTATTAATATTAGTTAGTAGTTAGTAGTTAACATTGGGCCCTATTGGGCCTATACTATATGTCTATGCCTATATAAGGCATTGATTGTACATTGATTGAGTAATGAATAATACACATTCATTGAGTTTAACATGGTATCATAAGCCAGGTTTATTTTTTTTAAGTTGCTTTGGCCAGATAATCAAGATACCTATGAAGGTCCTTCTTGTTTTACCACCCAATATCTGAATACTCCAATGGTTGTAAATGCCCAAAGCATCTCCAAACAGCCTCAACTTTAGAGGCCCAAAAGCAAATAAAAATAAAGAAACAGCCCAAGAAACACGCAGAGAAGGCTTTGGTTTCGGGTCAAATTTTTCCCCCAACCCGGTTCTTGCATTTCCGGAAGGTCACGATACCCTTTCTCTTTCGACGTTGTGCCACTGATTCACGACGGTGTCGCGCATTGGTGGTGGTGGTTCTTGCGTCACGGTGGTTTCTTGGTCGGCGTGGCTCGCGGTGCAAGATCGATCTTCTTTCCTTCTGGAGAATCACTGGTGATGGTTTCTCCGGCGGTGGTTGAGTGGTCGGTGATTCGCGGTGTTTCTGCTCGTTGGTCATGGTGGTTCGCGGTGTGGTTCGTTGACGGTGGTTCAACACTGATCTTCGATCGCGATTCTTGTACAGATCAGAGCGATAGGTTAGGTTATGTTTCGCGGTGGAGGACTCTGGTTCGACGGTGAGAGATTCACCGCTGGGTTCTCTGGTCCAATAATTAATTTTAAAAAAAAAGGGAAAAGCCCAACCCGTTACGTTGCCGGATATTCAAGATCCAAAATGGTGGTCTCGATGGCAAAACAGATTTCATTGCTTCTTGGTTGATTCAGACGGTGGCTCTCGGTCTTGCCCTGATCTTCGCCGGTGGTGGTTCGCGGTGGTTGGAGAATCGCAGGTAGTTCGCGGTTCTTATACAGATCTTGGTCCCCTGGTGCTCCGACGATTGAAATAGGAGATTTCCTCATTGGAGGTCTTTCAACAACTTTGACAGCAACTCTGGTTCGACGGTGAAAGAAATCGCGTGCTTCTTAGATAAACTGGAAAGATGCTTTCTAGATTTAAAGAGAAATAGCCAGAATTGTGAACAAGCTGACAATCTAGTGGAAAAGATATTTGGAGGTCGCCTCATCAGCAAACTTCAATGTTGTAATTGTGGCCACTGTTCAGACACATATGAGCCTCTCATTGACTTTAGCTTGGAGATAGATAATGTGGGCAGACTTCCAAGTGCTTTAGCATCATTCACTAAGGTAGAACAGATAGATGCTAAGATTTCATGTGATAGCTCCAAGGAAGAAGTATTCATGGAGACGAGGCTTATTTTGGATCAGACACCTTCAGTTGCAGCATTTCATTTAAAGAGATTTAAGACAGATGGGATGCATCTTGCTGTGGTTTGGTAAGTTTTCGCTGTCATTGTCACTGTTTTGAGATTCAATCTTCGATTCACTGGTGATTTGTGATTCTCGTATTGCGACGATCGAGCTCTGGTATTCCGACGATGAAAGGCTTTGATTTGATCTTAGTTTTAAATCTGTAACTCTGGTTTAATCTGGTTTAATCTGCAACTCAGGTTTTGGTTTCAATGACCGATAGACTTTTCGGTACCCTCATTTGCTTTCTTATTTGTGCAAAAAAAAGGGTTATTACTTCAAACATTCAAACAGTGAGTTCTGGATTTTATCAAGGCAGGGGCAGAGATGATTCCTTATTTTTGAGTTTTTTCTGCACTTAAAACTAGAGATTCAGCTATAAAGGAAATATCTTCGTTGCATATTAGCATGTCTGCTGCCATGGGTGAGGCTTGATCTTCTACTACAAATGGTTATTTGGCTCCAACTAAACTGGTTTAGGTGTAGAGTGTGGAGCTCTCACCATATTGGAGAGAGGTTGATTTGAGTCTCTCTTTCTAGAGAGGGGAGTTCCTCCTAGATCCCTAGAGTTAGGGTTTATTGTCTCCCTTAAATGAGGGTAGATTAGAGATAATCCATGTGGATTATATTTGTATGAGCATATCTGTATTCTTGGTGACGTTATTCCATCAAGAGGTTTGTATGAGCATATTTGGATACTCTGTGACGTTATTCCATCGAGGGGTTGAATACTCAATGACGTTATTCCATTGAGAGGTTATTTCATTTGTCCCATTGTTTCGTGGTTGAAGTTCAATGGGTGAAGAATATTGGAAATAGAAGAAGTTGCAAATTGGTTTGGGTCAATGAGGTATTAGAAAGGCAAAGAATGTTGATGGTCTTGCCTAGAAGAGAAGCACTTTGGTAGATATGAAGCACTTCGGCAGATATGAAGAAGAAGATAATTTTGTATTGTTTTGTGATTTTTGTGATTGTAAAACAATTATGTTTGATTCACCTTATCCCCTTATTTTGTTGTTCAAGTTGAACACATTTGAGGTAAATAGTGTTCAACTTGAGGGGGCGTGTTAAGATATGAGGTGGTTATTAATATTAGTTAGTAGTTAGTTAGTTAGTAGTTAGTAGTTAACATTGGGCCCTATTGGGCCTATACTATATGTCTATGCCTATATAAGACATTGATTGTACATTGATTGAGTAATGAATAATACACATTCATTGAGTTTAACATATACTCTTTTGGGGTTGTTCTCCTTGAAATTATGTCAGGTAAATGCGCATGGGATTGTAAAAGGCCAGGCAGGGAGCGTAATTTAGTTGTATGGGCCAAGCCATACCTTTCGAGCAAGCGCGGGATTTTCCAAGTTATGGATGCTCGTATTGAAGGCCAGTACGAAGTGCATGAAGCCATGAAAGTGGCAAAAATAGCGATTCAATGCCTGTCTGAATCAAAACGGTTGAGACCAACCATGGCCGATGTGGTAAGTGCATTGGAACAGCTTCAGGATTCCAGTTTGATGCAGGTAGCTCAAAGCAGTAGCAATATTAGTGTTCCCAATTAAATAGCATAAGAGAAGTCCTAATGAATATCTTTGAATGGGGGCTGGTGCTTTTGAGCCCAGATCATCTGCTTCTCATTTGGTAAATTGATTGGATTGAACTCATGCTTCACTCCTTTTCATTGGCTTCAAGAAATAGAGTAATTGTCACATTGTAGCTGATAATATTGCTGTTCATCATGATTAGGCTAGAGAAACAAACGTTTCCCGTTTAATTAATTAAATCTTTCTGTTCTCTAATGTAAATTTTCTTTTAATGTTCATGACGGTGACACGCAATTTTTATAATTTGATATAAAAAATATATTTCTATTCTGGCAAAAAAGATATAAAATATATTTATTAAATTATGATTAGTGAATGATTTTTTTTAAAAAAAAAACATAATAATTTAACAAAAGTTATATGTGCGAGAGCGTATTTGACCAGCAAAGGCCTCAAATTTGTTTTAAGATGTAACAGAATATAATAACAAATAATCTTGGGATAATTAACTTTTGCTCCAATAATTTTGACTTAGTTGTAACCTTACACTTTGACTTGACGCAATTTAGTCCTTATAATTTTGACTCAATTGTAATTTAATCCCTCAAATTTGACTCACAGTAACTCGATTCCTATAGTTTAAACATTTTATAACTTAGTCTCTAATCTTTATTCTAAAACACAAAATGGTTGAAATTATAGAGACTGAGTTACATTGAGTTAAAGTTGAAGGAATGAGTTACAACTGAGTGAAAGCTATAAGGAATGAGTTACACCGAGTCAAAGTGTGGGGACTAAATTATAATCGAGTCAAAATTATAAGGACCAAAAAGATTAATTTTTCCATTATTTAAAAAAGAAACTCAAATTCTATGGGCGTGTTGTATGAATCTGTGATTAGAGTCTGAGGCTCACTGGGTTTGGTGAGTTGTGAGCTTAATGCTGCTTGTGTTGGACTCCATCCATGGTTGCCAATGTTGGCTTTTTTCATTCCACTATGAGTAGGAGGCAGTCTTTTCAGGCATATATTAAATCATTGGAATTAGTGCTCCTTCCACATTATGTAATATAAGCACCCAAACCACAAATAAGCAGTCTTTTTATTTGAATTGACTTTTAATAACCTGAACAGACTTTTAATAATTGAAGTCAAGGTAAAAAGTATTAGTATAATGTGATTTAGTTTTGATTGGGTTTTTATAAAATAAAATAAAAAGTCAATTAACATATTCTATCACTCTCCCCAATATCGGATTGGAACTGGGAGGACCTTCTTCCTCAAAACCAACATGACACTCAAATTAGGGGTGGGCATGGGCAGGGTGAGACCCTGCTCCATGCCCAGCCCGAACGATGAACGAGCTGTATTTTGCCGCTCAATGCCTGCCCTACCTAGTAAAAGCTCTAACCATTTCGGGTTGGGCAAAGGCGGGCAGGGCAGGGCAGGCTTCCCTGCCCAAGTGGTAACGCTCTATCCTGTCCACATTTAAAAAATAATAATTTCATTTGAATTTTATAAACATTTATGTAATTACCATATGTCTTAACTTCGCCTTAATATAAACTTCAAATATATTCGATGATTTCACATCTTTAAATATTTCAAAATAAGTCTACTACTTGAGTTTTGAAATTTAAAAACTACCATATGTTTTAACAAATATACATACTTCAAGAATTAAACAACATCCATAATCCATCATAAATAGGACAACAAAATTGTTAAATTTGATATGAATAATTCAATATTACAGTGAGAGAAACGGAAGGGCCGAAGAAACATATCACTGAATTTATAAAAAAATATTTATATAAAATATAATAATATATATACTTACCGGGCAGGGTCAAATGGGCATGGCGACATACCCTACCTAATGCCCGGTCTTGCTTGCAAAAATGCTCAACCCAATTGTGTCCAATTTTTTTCGAGCTGCTTTTTTTTGGGCCGAGCAGGACAATTTTTCTCCGGCTCGGGCGGGCGCATGAGGCTTCTGGGCTTCATAACCACCCTAACCCGAACAAGGACACATACTTTTTCACTCTGTAATACCCCAAAAATACGTATCATAATTTGGTAAGATTATACCTATAAAAAGTAGGTGAATATGGGATATCAAATAATAAGATATAATTATCTTATTTTCTAAGGAAAAATCTCTTGGAAATTAGAGAAATTAAGGGCCAAAGTGCCAATGACCAAAATGCCCCTAAGGGACATAAATATTTAGGAAAAATGTGAAAAATCCTAAAAGTCGGTGAAATAATTATTTGAATAATGAGAGTATGTTATCTCTAATTAGGGTAATTTGACAAATTACAAACTTGGAGAAATTGAATAAAGATATTCAAAAAGTATTGTAATGACTATAATGCCCTCACAAATTCTAAAATACTTATGAGAACACAGGAAACAGAAATGTCAGTGTTATAATTATGAGGTAATGGGACATTTTAATTAAGAAAATTATCAACTAATGATAATAAAGTGATTAAGTAATTTCTAGCTAATTACTTAAGTCTGTGCGAAAGAAATTATGAAATAATTATGTAAAACTCAAAAATTAGTGGTAATTGGCTTAAAATTAGTAAAAATATATTTACTAATTAATTGGAAATTTTGGATAAAAATAGTTGAGTTTACGCATTTTTAAAGCCTAAATGCAAGAATGGACCAATAGGAAAATTTTGTAAAAATTATGTGAAAATAATTATTTAATTAATTAAATAATTAATTAAATAATTAATAAAATAAATAATAAAATAAAACGAAATAAAATAAAAAAGGGCAGAAAAAAAATAAATAAAAAAATGAGAAGGAAAAAGAGAAAAAAAATATATATATATGTATAAAAGAATTTTGCAACTTGCTATTATAATATGATATAATTAATTAAAGTGGAAAAAGGGTGAATAGTAATATTATATTTAGGAAACGGATCCTATCTAGAGAACCAGGAATGGGAATTCCAAAGTCAATGTAAAATATTAATCAGTGGGATTTTATCTTCCGTTAAACTCTTGCGAAAGTTAATTCTGAAGCCGTTTGTGCTTTTTCCTAATAAGACGAAATAGGGAAATTCTTGTTTCCGAAAACAAGTTTCGACACCGGACGCGTTTGGACACGTTTTTGAGAAAGACTCAACTGGACCGTTGGAGCCCTATATGGAATCAAAATATAGGTTAACTTGGACATTTCTACTAAGTGAGAATATGTTTTCAAAGTTGTAAATCCTGAATTTTGAGATTTTTCCGAAATCACGCGAATCGGGTGCCGATCGGAGAAATCGGTGCAAAGCTTCGGAAGGTGACACATGGCCACCTCCCATTGGCCAAACCCTTGAATTTCGGTCAAGTGTGAACACAAAAGGGGAAGAAAGGGTTTTTTGAAAAGTTGCTTTGGACGGCCCGGATCGCTTCTCACAAAGTTGATCCGACTACGAAACCCTACCACCGTTTCTATAAATACCCCCTCCTTCACTTTTCTTCACACCATTCCTTCTTGCCTATTTCGAAATTCTAGGGAGAGAAAGTAGAGAGAGAAGCTCTGGGGGAAGTTCTGCCGAAGTCTTCAACGGGTAAATCTTTTGGTCTTTAGTTTTTAGTCTTTAGTTCATTAGTTAGTGAGGCTAGAGTAGTCTTTATTTTTATGTTTTGATATTAGATGGGAGGGCTATTTTAGTCTTTATTTTCGAAAATCATGATGGCGTCGAAGTTCTGGCGAAATTTTGGGAAGAAAATAGCCTATGTAGCGGAAGCGCCGCGAAATTCCGCCAAGTAGGGGTATAGGGGCAAAATGGTAATTTTTACCTAAAATGCCGATTATAATGTCAAATTACTAATGGAAGTGACATTATTCTCATAGGATATCCGAAACGTTGATTCTGCTTTGCCGTTACGCCCCAGACGCGCTGCATTGTAGGATTCTTGCACGTTTCTCAGTAAAATACGTTTTCCGCCGCTGGTAGTACCTAACGTTGCCAACGAAGGTACGTTCGCGTACTGTAACACTAATCGATGATTATTGAATGATTATATGTGATAATATGTTATGTGAATAGTTTGGTGCAAAGGCAAGGCTAGTCCATGTGGGTGTGCCATTTAGTCGCCAGTAAAGTCGGGTGAGGCCCCCATGATAGACACTTACAGCCAGCCTTACGTTCGGTGCTAGATGCACCGTATCTATGGAACCGTACTTAGATACCCGAAATGTAATACCCCAAAAATACGTATCATAATTTGGTAAGATTATACCTATAGAAAGTAGGTGAATATAGGATATCAAATAATAAGATATAATTATCTTATTTTATAAGGAAAAATCTCTTGGAAATTAGAGAAATTAAGGGCCAAAGTGCCAAATGACCAAAATGCCCCTAAGGGACATAAATATTTAGGAAAATTGTGAAAAATCCTAAAAGTCAGTGAAATAATTATTTGAATAATGAGAGTATGTTATCTCTAATTAGGGTAATTTAATAAATTACAAACTTGGAGAAATTGAATAAAGATATTCAAAGAGTATTGTAATGACTATAATGCCCTTACAAATTCTAAAATACTTGCAGAACACAGGAAACAGAAATGTCAGTGTTATAATTATGAGGTAATGGGACATTCTAATTAAGAAAATTATCAACTAATGATAATAAAGTGATTAAGTAATTTCTAGCTAATTACTTAAGTCTGAGCAAAGGAAATTATGAAATAATTATGTAAAACTCAAAAATTAGTGGTAATTGGCTTAAAATTAGTAAAAATATATTTACTAATTAATTGGAAATTTTGGAGAAAAATAGTTGAGTTTAGGTATTTTTAAGCCTAAATACAAGAATAGACCAATTAGGTAATTTTGTGAAATTTTTGAAAAAAAAATAATAAAAAAATAAAAAAATAAATAATTAAATAATTAAATAAAAAAATAAATATTAAATAAATAAATAAAAGGGGGGCAGCCGAATTACCCCCAAGAAAGAAAGAAAAAAAAAATATAAAAGTGAAAAATAAAAGAAAACTTAGTTGATAAGTTTTATTATAATAATAATAAAATTAATTAAAGTAAAAAAGGGTGAATAGTAAATTAGAAATTAGGAAACGGATCCTATCTAGAGATCTAGGAGTAGGAATCCCAGGGTCAAGGTAAAATATTGACCAGTGGGTTTTTACCTTTAAGTGACCTCTTAGGAAGTTAATTAGAGGTCGTTTGTGCATTTCCTAATAAAACAAAATAGGGAAAAATGCATATAGGTATATTTTTGGATATAAGGAAAATAAATTCTAACTCAACATCTAGGCATGAGTTTGAATTTATTTTGACATATTTGGAATCAGTGAATTTTTCTGAAGAAGTTGGTATTTTCAGAAATGCGTTCTGAAACCGGACGCGTTCGGACACGTTTTTCGAGAAAACTTCAACTGGACAGTTGGAGCCCTATATGGGATCAAAATTTAGGTTAACTTGGACGTTTCTAGTAAGAGAGAACATGTCTTCAAAGTTGTAAATCCAGAATTTTAAAAGTTCTCCGAAATCACGCGAATCGGGTACCGATCGGAAATTCTATTAGACCAAGGTTATAAAGCAACATAAGCCATTATTTTTGGACCACTCCTAGGCTGCCACACAGCCCTTGTATGTCGACCAAACCCTTTCCATGGCCAAGGATTAAACACCAATTTTGGTTGATTTTACATGGTTAAAGACAAGGGAAAAATTACAACTCTAGGAATGAAGAATTACCACATTGAACCCAAACTTTTCCTATATAAAGGCATGAGGGGGGTCTTCATTTTCCACACCATTCCACTTCTTCTAGCCGAAACCTAGAGGGAGAAAGTAGAGAGAGGAGCTCTGGAGAAGTTCTGCAGAAGTCTTCAATGGGTAAGTCTTTCGGGCTTTAGTTTTTAGTTCGAAAGATAGTAGTAATGTTAGAATAGCCTTTAAATTTCGAGTATGATTAGGGTATCATATGGGAGGGCTATTTTAGTCATTATTTTCAAGAATCATAATTGCGTCGAAGTTACGCGAAATTTCGGAAGAAAATTTGCTAGAGTAACGAAGTCTTTGGCGAAATTCCGCCAATTAGGGAGTGACTAAGGATGTTACACTTAGATAATCACTTACAGCTTACGGGTTATACTTATAATGCCGTCATAGTTTTCCTAGCGCTACGGACACGACTGTACATCGTGGCACACAATTAAAGTGCAGACAAATAACTTTGCTTGTAGGGCAGTTGTTATTAAATGATCATGTATCATTGCTGTAATCATAGAAATATCTGTTGAACATAAAGTGTTATATAAGCATGAGGTTAACCTGTTACTCCGAGATCCGATGAACGTTGGATCTCGGCTCTTACTATAGCATCACATCAAGGTCCAGAGAGAGAGATCATGGACGGAGGATAAGAGTAAGCAGAGCGGACATCACACAGGAAGATGAAGACCACGTGAAGACCGAGTAATGACGGCCGATGAGATGTAAAGTCATAATCGAGATAATGTATTAATCTTTATGAACAGGAGATTACGCCACTGTTATTGTTATAATCAGTTACTCAATGTTTTGTTCCGATGCTCTACTCTGATGTTTTAAAAAAAAAAAATTTGGCTCTGAAATTGGGATGTTACACTTTTGGTATCAGAGCAGTTTTCCTGGCATGGATCTGACTATGTTATTACGGATAGTTTGGTGCCGAAGGCAAGGCTAGTCTACGTGGGTGTGCCATAAGTCGCCGCTAACCGGTGAGCCCCCATGGTAGACACTTACCTGGCCATTCTGTTCGGTTAACGGAGTTAGGTTCAAAGCCTTTGAGCATATTTTGAAAATGAGTACTGATATAACTCTAGCGTTATGTTCTGGAGATGGACAGAAACGAGGTCCCTTGCATAAAATATTTAGGGCGAAGAAAGCGTACCGTGCATATATCGATATCGGTCTCTGATAGCGTTGATAACTCGATATCGGTTACGGTAGCTCGATAACCACGATATCGCCCTCGATAACCCTGATAACCCTGGTAATGTCGCCTACCAACGACAATTTTTACTACTCGAGAGACCATAGATCTTGAAAACAATCCTGACACAAATTCGGGTCATTCTGATATCAGTCTCTGATACCAGTCTCTGATAATCCTGATACCAGTATCTGATCACCCCGACATCTCTGATAACTCTGAAAACTCTGACAACTCTGATAAATTGATGTCTCTAATAGTTCGGATGTCTCGATAACTCCGGACTACGATAGTTCGATAACTCGATAATCGCGCTTTTATCTTGGACGGTAGTTCTATCCTAGCACAAAGCTTGTAGGTGGAGTTAGGCCACGCGTGAGACGAAACTCTAAGACCGACGAATAGAAATACATGCGGTATTCGACCAATGTTAAAAACTTCTATCAGAAGAATCTTTACATAATTAGTATTTTTCTGGATATTGGACTAGATCCACCCCTCATCATTTCTCCTTGAAACCGCTTTTGAGTGGGAAGCACAAACGAGCTCTTAGGAGAATGACTATCCAAATTTTTCATCATGTTCATTCGTCATCTCAAGTGGCGGATAACCACAATACGTAAATAAACCGAAAACGTAGATGACCTACAGAAGGTAAATAAAGAATGAAGGGAATGTTCGTAACGTTCGTAATGATAATAGGTGCGGAAGCGATTGCATTCTTCCATGGTTGAGACGAATAGAAGAACAGAATCATCATCCATAAACACCTTGTACCCTACTTTCCACTTAGTTTCATGTTCTCTCCTCACCTTTATAGAAGATCGTTTCGTCTTTTGAGACATACACTGCATGATACGTGGGAGGTCTCTTATCTATCTATCATTCATTCACCATAGGTTCTCGTTTGGTACACTCGGCCAAGAGGACCAACTACATAACATGACATATGTTACCAAAAACTATATGTGTCTGTTTTAAAATTAGATTACCCCCTGAAAATTGTCATCTCTTAAAGATAGGATGGAATACGGGCAAGGAATCGAAGTCCGTAGAAGCCGAGGTCAAGATGGATATGCTGGTAGACAACCACGAGTGATACCGGTTTCAGGTACAATATCACGGAACATCAAAGTGTGATGCAAGAGTTGAGGGAAACCGAATCTTTATTCAAGCGAATTTCGCGTAACGTGCCAATAAACAAGGCTCAGGAGTAAGAAATTAAATCATTTATGTTGAACAAAGATCGTGAGACAAGTTGAGTGAGAAGTTGATTACCGCACCAAGAAATTGGTTATCCCAAATCCAAATTTTTTAATGGTACGAATTGGGATATGTCTAGGCTGCACATGACAAAAGTGATAACTTACCACTCTCAAGTCTCTTAAAGTCAAACCAATTCACACATAACGTAGTGATAAGTATTATCATATTTCTTAAGTAACTATAAAACATATCACGATTTTATCACTAAGTATAAGGTATCTTATGTTGCCACGGTGTATGGGAACCACGGGAACATAATATATCGAAGTACGGCATGATATCCATGAGTATGAGATATATGGTATTGTTTGCGGTGTATGGGAACCACGGGAATACCGTATATCAAAGTGCGATATGATGAATGTGTAGTACGCGGTATTATGGGTGCCACGGAAACACTTATGTACGCGGTGTTATGGGCGCCACGGAAACGCTAAAACACTAAAGTACGCGGTGTTATGGGCGCCACTAAGCAATATATATAAAGTACGCGGTGTTTTGACGCCACGAAAACACTGTATATATCAATTTAAAACATGATAAAAACATTATAAATCAAACCAAAGCAAATTTTCGATCACCAGGAGGAAAGACTCAAGTTTTCGACATTAGTATCAACTACCATAAGTTAAAAGGGGTATAGATCCAAAAACAAATGTTCACTTCCAAAGATCGACGATCTACTCTATTGTCTAAAATTCCTACATCTTGTCAAAGTTGACTTACGTCCGAAATACCATCAAGGTGAACCAAAACTAGCCGCGATATAGAAAATAAGTAGCAATCGGATAGAGAAAACTATCAAGAAGATACTCTCTACAGAAGAATGTACCGTATTTCACATGACGATTCGAGGAAACAAAAGCTGCATGGATATGAAAACTTGATCTTGATAAAGGAAATTCCCCGCGAAACTGTAAATACGCCTGATAAAGCCGAACTTCCAAGTTTTCTTACAATCAAGATGGCACAGATTGACGCCTTGAATGGGCTGAAGTGTAAATCACTTATATTGCTCGATAAAATTATCGGAGCAGAGATTTTCGTAGTTGGGATATGATTGATCACGTCTCTTAATAGTTTGTACAAGTCACAAAAGATCGTGAGAATCTTTTGGTGAATGAGATGATCGTACATCCCTAGATGCCGGTGTCAAAAGAACACCTCAAAGACGAACAAGTAGTTCGCATCACATGAGATCATTCAAGTATATGTTGACAACAAACAAGTCGCTATTAGATAGCCTTATCCCCGAACTGTTTAGACTTCCATACGATGTGACAAAATCGTTGCGGTCGGATTTGAGATAGAGTAGAGATCCGAGGTTAACAGTCCAAGGTTTAAGATAGTACGAGTTTAGAGGAAAGAGTACAAATTTCGAGGACGAAATTTTGTTTAAGGGGAAGAAATGTAATACCCCAAAATACGTATCATAATTTGGTAAGATTATACCTATAAAAAGTAGGTGAATATGGGATATCAAATAATAAGATATAATTATCTTATTTTCTAAGGAAAAATCTCTTGGAAATTAGAGAAATTAAGGGCCAAAGTGCCAAATGACCAAAATGCCCCTAAGGGACATAAATATTTAGGAAAATTGTGAAAAATCCTAAAAGTCAGTGAAATAATTATTTGAATAATGAGAGTATGTTATCTCTAATTAGGGTAATTTAATAAATTACAAACTTGGAGAAATTGAATAAAGATATTCAAAAAGTATTGTAATGACTATAATGCCCTCACAAATTCTAAAATACTGTAGAACACATGGAAACAGAAATGTCGGTGTTATAATTATGAGGTAATGGGACATTCTAATTAAGAAAATTATCAACTAATGATAATAAAGTGATTAAGTAATTTCTAGCTAATTACTTAAGTCGAGCAAAGGAAATTATGAAATAATTATGTAAAACTCAAAAATTAGTGGTAATTGGCTTAAAATTAGTAAAAATATATTTACTAATTAATTGGAAATTTTGGAGAAAAATAGTTGAGTTTAGGTATTTTTAAGCCTAAATACAAGAATAGACCAATTAGGTAATTTTGTGAAATTTTTGAAAAAAAAATAATAAAAAAATAAAAAAATAAATAATTAAATAATTAAATAAAAAAATAAATATTAAATAAATAAATAAAAGGGGGGCAGCCGAATTACCCCCCAAGAAAGAAAGAAAAAAAAAATATAAAAGTGAAAAATAAAAGAAAACTTAGTTGATAAGTTTTATTATAATAATAATAAAATTAATTAAAGTAAAAAGGGTGAATAGTAAATTAGAAATTAGGAAACGGATCCTATCTAGAGATCTAGGAATAGGAATCCCAGGGTCAAGGTAAAATATTGATCAAAGGGTTTTTACCTTTAAGTGACCTCTTCCTAAGTTAATTCCGAGGCCGTTTGTGCATTTCCTAATAAAACAAAATAGGGAAAAATGCATATAGGTATATTTTTGGATATAAGGAAAATAAATTCTAACTCAACATCTAGGCATGAGTTTGAATTTATTTTGACATATTTGGAATCAGTGAATTTTTCTGAAGAAGTTGGTATTTTCAGAAATGCGTTCTGAAACCGGACGCGTTCGGACACGTTTTTCGAGAAAACTTCAACTGGACAGTTGGAGCCCTATATGGGATCAAAATTTAGGTTAACTTGGACGTTTCTAGTAAGAGAGAACATGTCTTCAAAGTTGTAAATCCAGAATTTTGAAAGTTCTCCGAAATCACGCGAATCGGGTGCCGATCGGGAAATTCTATTAGACCGGGTTATAAAGCAACATAAGCCATTATTTTTGGACCACTCCTAGGCTGCCACACAGCCCTTGTATGTCGACCAAACCCTTTCCATGGCCAAGGATTAAACACCAATTTTGGTTGATTTTACATGGTTAAAGACAAGGGAAAATTACAACTCTAGGAATGAAGAATTACCACATTGAACCCAAACTTTTCCTATATAAAGGCATGAGGGGGGTCTTCATTTTCCACACCATTCCACTTCTTCTAGCCGAAACCTAGAGGGAGAAAGTAGAGAGAGAGCTCGGAGAAGTTCCGCGAAGTCTTCAACGGGTAAGTCTTTCGGGCTTTAGTTTTTAGTTCGAAAGATAGTAGTAATGTTAGAATAGCCTTTAAATTTCGAGTATGATTAGGGTATCATATGGGAGGGCTATTTTAGTCATTATTTTCAAGAATCATAATTGCGTCGAAGTTCTGGCGAAATTTCGGGAAGAAAATTTGCTAGAGTAACGAAGTGCTGGCGAAATTCCGCCAATTAGGGGTATAGGGGCAAAATGGTAATTTTTACCTAAAATGCCAGTTATGTTGTCAAATCACTAATAGAGGTGATATTACTGTTATAGGACGTCAGAAATCCTAGTTTGCTGCCGTTACGCTGTCCGACGTGCCGTTGGACGTTTCGCCGTTTTCCGTAAAACGTGCCATTTCCGTCAAAAGTACCGAAGTACCATCAAACGAAGGTACGTTCGCGGCGTACTGTAATACTAACTCTGATGCTTATAGTCTGCTTATATATGGTACGGATAATTTCATAAGCCATGGGTGGAACTCTGTTCTGGGCCATGCACAGTGACTAAGGATGTTACACTTAGATAATCACTTACAGCTTACGGGTTATACTTATAATACCGTCATAGTTTTCCTAGCGCTACGGACACGACCGTACATCGTGGCACACAATTAAAGTGCAGACAAATAACTTTGCTTGTAGGGCGGTTGTTATTAAATGATCATGTATCATTCTTTGTAATCATAGAAATATCTCATTGAACATAAAGTGTTATATAAGCATGAGGTTAACCGTTACCTGAGATCCGATGAACGTTGGATCTCAGCTCTTACTATAGCATCACATCAAGGTCCAGAGAGAGAGATCATGGACGGAGGATAAGAGTAAGCAGAGCGGACATCACACAGGAAGATGAAGACCACGTGAAGACCGAGTAATGATCGGCCGATGAGATGTAAAGTCATAATCAGATAATGTATTAATCTTTATGAACAGGAGATTACGCCACTGTTATTGTTATAATCAGTTACTCAACGTTTTGTTCCGATGCTCTACTCTGATGTTTTAAAAAAAAAAATTTGGCTCTGAAATTGGGATGTTACACTTTTTGGTATCAGAGCAGTTTTCCTGGCATGGATCTGACTATGTTATAACGGATAGTTTGGTGCCGAAGGCAAGGCTAGTCTACGTGGGTGTGCCATAAGTCGCCGCTAACCCGGTGAGGCCCCCATGGTAGACACTTACCCGGCCATTACGTTCGGTTAACGGAGTTAGGTTCAAAGCCATTGAGCATATTTTGAAAATGAGTACTGATATAACTCTAGCGTTATGTTCTGGAGATGGACAGAAACGAGGTCCCTTGCATAAAATATTTAGGGCGAAGAAAGCGTACCGTGCATATATCTGTAAGATAGGGTTCAGATTTTAACCTAGAATCGGTATATCTACCGCCTAGACTTATACCGAAAACCCGGATATCTATGATACCACTGATACCACCGAAAACCCGGATATCTCTGATACCACTGATACCACCGAAAACCTGGATATCTCTGATACCACTGATACCACTGAAAACCCGGATATCTCGGATACCCCTGATATCGTAGATAACCCTGATGACCCTGATATCGATGTCGATAACTCGATATCGATCTCCGATACCTCGATAATCCCTATATCAACATCGATAGTCGGGATAACCTGTTATCAATCTCGGATAGTTCCGATAGCCACGATATCGATCTCAGATAACTCGATATCGGTCTACGATAAGCGTTGATAACTCTGATATCAGTTTCTGGTAGCTCTGATAACCCTGATATCAGCCTCTGATAACCCTGATAACCCTGGTAATGTCGCCTACCAACGACAATTTTTACTACTCAAGAGACCATAGATCTTGAAAACAGTCCTGACACAAATTCGGGTCATTCTGATATCAGTCTCTGATACCAGTCTCTGATAATCCTGATACCAGTATCTGATCACCCCGACATCTCTGATAACTCTGAAAACTCTGACAACTCTGATAAATTGATGTCTCTAATAGTTCGGATGTCTCTGATAACTCCGGACTCGATAATTCGATAACTCGATAATCGCCGTTTGTATGCGGACGGTAGTTCTAGCCTAGCACAAAGCTTGTAGGTGGAGTTAGGCCACGCCGGACGAAACTCTAAGACCGACGAATAGAAATACATGCGGTATTCGACCAATGTTAAAAACTTCTATCAGAAGAATCTTTACATAATTAGTATTTTCTGGATATTGGACTAGATCCACTCCTCATCATTTCTCCTTGAAACCGCTTTTGAGTGGGAAGCACAAACGAGCTCTTAGGAGAATGACTATCCAAATTTTTCATCTGTTCATTCGTCATCTCAAGTGGCGGATAACCACAATACGTAAATAAACCGAAACGTAGATGACCTACAGAAGGTAAATAAAGAATGAAGGGAATGTTCGTAACGTTCGTAACAGCTATATGTGTCTGTTTTAAAATTAGATTACCCCCTGAAGATTGTCATCTCTTAAAGATAGGATGGAATACGGGCAAGGAATCGAAGTCCGTAGAAGCCGAGGTCAAGATGGATATGCTGGTAGACAACCACGAGTGATACCAGTTCCGGTACAATATCTGGAACATCAAAGTGTGATGCAAGAGTTGAGGGAAACCGAATCTTTATTCAAGCGAATTTCGCGTAACGTGCCAATAAACAAGGCTCAGGAGTAAGAAATTAAATCATTTATGTTGAACAAAGACTGTGAGACAAGTTGAGTGAGAAGTTGATTACCGCACCAAGAAATTGGTTATCCCAAATCCAAATTTTTTTAATGGTACTGAATTGGGATATGTCTAGGCTGCAGCATGACAGTGTGATAACTTACCACTCTCAAGTCTCTTAAAGTCAAACCAATTCACACATAACGTAGTGATAAGTATTATCATATTTCTTAAGTAACTATAAAACATATCACGATTTTATCACTAAGTATAAGGTATCTTATGTTGCCACGGTGTATGGGAACCACGGGAACATAATATATCGAAGTACGGCATGATATCCATGAGTATGAGATATATGGTATTGCTTTGCGGTGTATGGGAACCACGGAATATACGTATATCAAAGTGCGATATGATGAATGTGTAGTACGCGGTATTATGGGTGCCACGGAAACACTTATGTACGCGGTGTTATGGGCGCCACGGAAACGCTAAAACACTAAAGTACGCGGTGTTATGGGCGCCACTAAGCAATATATATAAAGTACGCGGTGTTTTGACGCCACGGAAACACTGTATATATCAATTTAAAACATGATAAAAACATTATAAATCAAACCAAAGCAAATTTTCGATCACCAGGAGGAAAGACTCAAGTTTTCGATATTAGTATCAACTACCATAAGTTAAAAGGGGTATAGATCCAAAAACAAATGTTCACTTCCAAAGATCGACGATCTACTCTATTGTCTAAAATTCCTACATCTTGTCAAAGTTGACTTACGTCCGAAATACCATCGAGTGGTGAACCAAAACTAGCAGCGATATAGAAAATAAGTAGCAATCGGATAGAGAAAACTATCAAGAAGATACTCTACGTAAGAATGTACCGGTATTTCACATGACGATTCGAGGAAACAAAAGGCGCATGGATATGAAAACTTGATCTTGATAAAGGAAATTCCCCATGGCCTAAAATACGCCTGATAAAGCCGAACTTCCAAGTTTTCTTACAATCAAGATGGCACAGATTGACGCCTTGAATGGGCTGAAGTGTAAATCACTTATATTGCTCGATAAAATTATCGGAGCAGAGATTTTCGTAGTTGGGATATGATTGATCACGTCTCTTAATAGTTTGTACAAGTCACAAAAGATCGTGAGAATCTTTTGGTGAATGAGATGATCGTACATCCCTAGATGCCGGTGTCAAAAGAACACCTCAAAGACGAACAAGTAGTTCGCATCACATCCCCAAAAATACGTATCATAATTTGGTAAGATTATACCTATAAAAAGTAGGTGAATATAGGATATCAAATAATAAGATATAATTATCTTATTTTCTAAGGAAAAATCTCTTGGAAATTAGAGAAATTAAGGGCCAAAGTGCCAAATGACCAAAATGCCCCTAAGGGACATAAATATTTAGGAAAATTGTGAAAAATCCTAAAAGTCGGTGAAATAATTATTTGAATAATGAGAGTATGTTATCTCTAATTAGGGTAATTTAATAAATTACAAACTTGGAGAAATTGAATAAAGATATTCAAAAAGTATTGTAATGACTATAATGCCCTCACAAATTCTAAAATCTTTGCAGAACACGGGAAACGAAATGTCGGTGTTATAATTATGAGGTAATGGGACATTCTAATTAAGAAAATTATCAACTAATGATAATAAAGTGATTAAGTAATTTCTAGCTAATTACTTAAGTCGAGCAAAGGAAATTATGAAATAATTATGTAAAACTCAAAAATTAGTGGTAATTGGCTTAAAATTAGTAAAAATATATTTACTAATTAATTGGAAATTTTGGAGAAAAATAGTTGAGTTTAGGTATTTTTAAGCCTAAATACAAGAATAGACCAATTAGGTAATTTTGTGAAATTTTTGAAAAAAATAAAAAAAAATAAAAAAAAAATAATTAAATAATTAAATAAAAAAAATAAATATTAAATAAATAAATAAAAGGGGGGCAGCCGAATTACCCCCAAGAAAGAAAGAAAAAAAAAATATAAAAGTGAAAAATAAAAGAAAACTTAGTTGATAAGTTTTATTATAATAATAATAAAATTAATTAAAGTAAAAAGGGTGAATAGTAAATTAGAAATTAGGAAACGGATCCTATCTAGAGATCTAGGAATAGGAATCCCAGGGTCAAGGTAAAATATTGATCGGTGGGTTTTTACCTTTAAGTGACCTCTTAGGAAGTTAATTAGAGGTAGTTTGTGCATTTCCTAATAAAACAAAATAGGGAAAAATGCATATAGGTATATTTTTGGATATAAGGAAAATAAATTCTAACTCAACATCTAGGCATGAGTTTGAATTTATTTTGACATATTTGGAATCGGTGAATTTTTCGAAGAAGTTGGTATTTTCGAAATGCGTTACGGCCGGACGCGTTCGGACACGTTTTCGAAAAACTTCAACTGGACAGTTGGAGCCCTATATGGGATCAAAATTTAGGTTAACTTGGACGTTTCTAGTAAGAGAGAACAGGTCTTCAAAGTTGTAAATCCAGAATTTTGAAAGTTCTCAGAAATCACGCGAATCGGTGCCGATCGGGAAATTCTATTAGGCAGGGTTATAAAGCAACATAAGCCATTATTTTTGGACCACTCCTAGGCTGCCACACAGCCCTTGTATGTCGACCAAACCCTTTCCATGGCCAAGGATTAAACACCAATTTTGGTTGATTTTACATGGTTAAAGACAAGGGAAAAATTACAACTCTAGGAATGAAGAATTACCACATTGAACCCAAACTTTTCCTATATAAAGGCATGAGGGGGGTCTTCATTTTCCACACCATTCCACTTCTTCTAGCCGAAACCTAGAGGGAGAAAGTAGAGAGAGAAGCTCGGAGAAGTTACGCGAAGTCTTCAACGGGTAAGTCTTTCGGGCTTTAGTTTTTAGTTCGAAAGATAGTAGTAATGTTAGAATAGCCTTTAAATTTCGAGTATGATTAGGGTATCATATGGGAGGGCTATTTTAGTCATTATTTTCAAGAATCATAATTGCGTCGAAGTTCTGGCGAAATTTCGGGAAGAAAATTTGCTAGAGTAACGAAGTGCTGGCGAAATTCCGCCAATTAGGGGTATAGGGGCAAAATGGTAATTTTTACCTAAAATGCCAGTTATGTTGTCAAATCACTAATAGAGGTGATATTACTGTTATAGGACGTCGGAAATCCTAGTTTGCTGCCGTTACGGTCCGACGAGCATTGTTGGACGTTTCGCCGTTTTCCGTAAAACGTGCCATTTCCGTCAAAAGTACCGAAGTACCATCAAACGAAGGTACGTTCGCGGCGTACTGTAATACTAACTCTGATGCTTATAGTCTGCTTATATATGGTACGGATAATTTCATAAGCCATGGGTGGAACTCTGTTCTGGGCCATGCACAGTGACTAAGGATGTTACACTTAGATAATCACTTACAGCTTACGGGTTATACTTATAATGCCGTCATAGTTTTCCTAGCGCTACGGACACGACTGTACATCGTGGCACACAATTAAAGTGCAGACAAATAACTTTGCTTGTAGGGCAGTTGTTATTAAATGATCATGTATCATTCTTTGTAATCATAGAAATATCTGTTGAACATAAAGTGTTATATAAGCATGAGGTTAACCGTTACCTGAGATCCGATGAACGTTGGATCTCGGCTCTTACTATAGCATCACATCAAGGTCGGAGAGAGAGACCATGGACGGAGGATAAGAGTAGCGGGCAGACATCACACATGAAGGCGAAGACCACGTGAAGACCGAGTAATGATCGGCCGATGAGATGTAAAGTCATAATCAGATAATGTATTAATCTTTATGAACAGGCGATTACGCCACTGTTATTGTTATAATCAGTTACTCAATGTTTTGTTCCGATGCTCTACTCTGATGTTTTAAAAAAAAAAATTGGCTCTGAAATTGGGATGTTACACCCCGTGTCTAAGGAATCATACTTAGATACCCCGTGTCTAAGGAACCGTACTTAGATACCCCGTGTCTAAGGAACCGTACTTAGATACCCCGTGTCTAAGGAACCGTACTTAGATACACCGTGTCTATGGAACCGTACTTAGATACCCGTGTCTATGGAACCGTACTTAGATACTCCGTGCCTATGGAACCGTACTTAGACACACTGTGATTAAGGAATCGTACTTAGATCACTATTACAGTTTTATGTTGTTGTCTTGGCTTGATCAATCTTTGTGAAATTAGAAATACATTGTACATATACTGTTTATAAGCATGAGGTTAACCGTTACACGAGATCCAATGGGGTAAATTGGATCTCGGCTATACTCGAAAGTCGGAGGGCCGGAGAGCCGAGAAGAGAAGCAAGCGAGCCACGTAGAAGATCCAGTTGAAGATCTCTCTGTTGTATTATACCTTTGAACCACACGGTTTTTGTACCGCTGTTGTATCCAGCCAGACTTACGGCATTTTATATGTACATATCAGTTACTCAATCGCTCCAATGCTCTACTCTGATCATTTTGAAAGGATGTTTTAAAAAAAAAATTATACTGCTTTTGGAAATTGGGTTGTTACACTTATGGTATCGGAAGCGGTAGTCTGGCATGAACTTGACTATGTTACTACGAACTTGATTTGGTGCCGAAGGAAAGGCTAGTCTACGTGGGTATGCCATTGAGTCGCCGTATAAGTCGGTGAGGCCCCATGGTAGACACTTACAGCCATTCTGTTCGGATAACGGAGTTATGTTCAAAAGCCTTTTAAACTTTGAGCATGTTTTGAAAATGAGTGCGATATAGCCCTGAGTAAATGTACTACCCTATGTCGGTATACCAGATTGAACTGGTGTACCATCCTGAATCGGTGTATCACTTTCTGTGGGAGCACCACTCTAGACCCGAGCTTAGAAGTGAAGCGGGGTCACGTCGGATGAAACTCCGGGACCAATAAGGATAAGTACATGTAGTATTTGACTCATGTAGAGGAACTTCTACCACGGACGAGGGAAATATTTCGGATGCACATTCGTAGTACGAATACTAATTATGATAAGTCTATATGCAAAGTAGATGTTAGCGCGATAAAATCCGTGATATACTAATTGAAGTTTTCTTTGTATATCGGACGTTTTCCTAACGAAGGAAAAAGAACGAGACATGGCGAATTTGAGAGGAGCCGGAGCCCCCAGAGGCGGGCGAGAGGCCGAGGCGAGGACCGAGGCGGAGGACGAGGTAGACAACCTCGGACGAATCAAATACCGATCAGCCAGGACCAAAATGAAATACAAGAGTTGAGGAGGACTCTACAAGAGCGAGAGGGCTCTTATAAATGAACTCAAGAAAGGCGGAATAGACAAGATCAACAAGCTGAACGGCAATTAGCGAACGAAATCTGAAGAAGAAAGACAAAATGCCGAGGGCGAATTAAATGATGATGAGGACGAGGAAAACGCAAGAAGATGAGGAAAATAATGAGTCCGAGAGATCCCAATCACCTCCACGACACGGAGAAGAGAGAAAAAAACACTCAATCTTGGGTTAACCGGTTTTGCAAGTTGAAGCCACCAACTTTTCGAGGAAGACTAGACATAGCGAGAGGATTGGGTGAAGAGATTGGAGAAAGTATTCAAGGTGATTGATCGCCCAAAATCGCAAAGCCCAACTAGCGATTTACCGGCTCGAAGGAGATGCGGACCGTTGGTGGGAGGTCACGGCAGAAACTTTGCGGACCCATTACCGTCCGTGACATGGGAAAAATTTCTAGAGAAATTTCATGAGCGATATTTTCCTCATTACGTGCAAATGAACAAGGAGTCGGAATTTCTCCATATCCGAAAGGGAGACAGAGGAATCTTTCGACGATTACTACGCACGATTCACCAATTTATCTCGATACTCACCACACTTGCGGAAGGAAATGATGCGAGAAGTATGGTGAACATCTTAGTTCACGGACTAAAATATGAGATTGGTGAAAGACTCATGTCCCAACGATTCCTAGATTTGACAAGCGCGGTGGAAACTTGTCGGATGGTAGCGTAATCTGAAAGGATTCCAGAGATCCAGAAACTTCAACAACAACAACAGCAATGCAGGACGTGGTGGAATTAGTAGTGGAAATTCCTCACAAAAGAAGAGAGCACCCTGGAACAACCCCAGTGATGGGAACAAGAGACCATTTCAACCCGCCAACCAAACTTTCCGAAAACACAAGGACCTCGACCGTGTCCAAAATGCGGAGGGTACCATAAAGGTACTTATTGCGATGGAAAACAAATATGCTACAAGTGTCAAAGGCATGGACACATCAGCAGGGATTGTCCACAGAGAGCTGCTGGGATGAGGCCGCAAAACCCAGGCCGAGTTTTTGCTCTAACCTGTGAAGAGACCGGAGAACCATCGGGGGTGGTCCACGATACTAGAGCTCGTAGAAAGCTATTGCCGTTATAGTCGATCCGAGTGTTAAACAAATCAACTACTTTTGATACGGATCCTTTTGGGATGCATACATATGTATTTCCTTACGATGTAATAGTAGGCGCACCATTAGGTGTGAGCTTTTAGTTTGTAAAGCGAGTTTTGAACCAAGTTGCAAGTATAATATAAATCTTGTTACTACTTCATAATGTCAACGACATTCTCGATGGTGTTAAACTAGAACCATATCAAACAACGTCAAACGGAATTAAAGTGATGAGAAGGCAACTTGAAGAAATAGCCAGAAATGGTAATATGGAGGCGTAGTTTTGGATCTAGCGGGATAGTACCGCAGATTCATGAGAAATTTTTCACAACTTAAACGAAGTTCACAAGTAGGAGACCAAATCATTAATGTTGAACAAAGACTATGAGACAAGCTTTCATGAAGTGAGGAGAAGTTGGTCACAACACCAAGAAATTGGTTATCCCAAATCCAAATAGATTTTATAATGGTACCAACGAGATTGGATCGGGATATGTCTAGCTGCAGCATGACAATGTGATGACTTACCACTCTCAAGTTTCTCAAGTCAGAACCAAACTACACATGACCTAGAGATAGTAATTGTCATGATTATAAAACAAAACCACGATTTTATTATTAAGTATTAGGTATCTTATGTTGCCACGGTGTATGGGAACCATGGGAACATAATATATCGAAATACGGCGTGATATCCATGAGTACGAGATATATGGTATTGCCGCGGTGTATGGGAACCACGGGGATACGGTATATCGAAATACGACATGATGAATGTGTAGTACGCGGTATTATGGGTGCCACGGAAACACTTATGTACGCGGTGTTATGGGCGCCACTGAACGCTAAAACACTAAAGTACGCGGTGTTATGGGCGCCACGGAAGTAATATATATAAAGTACGCGGTGTTTTGACGCCACGGAAACACTGTATATATCAACTTAAAACATGATAAAAACTTTATAATCAAGCTATAACAAGTTCTCAATCACCAGGAGGAGCAGCTGACAGACAAAGTGAAGATCCGACGCGTATAGCCCAGTCCGAGTAGGACGGAGTCTAGTTAGTACAAAGTATAGTGGGTTGGGTACAAATTTCGAGGCGAAATTTTGTTTAAGGGGAAGAAATGTAATACCCCAAAAATACGTATCATAATTTGGTAAGATTATACCTATAAAAAGTAGGTGAATATGGGATATCAAATAATAAGATATAATTATCTTATTTTCTAAGGAAAAATCTCTTGGAAATTAGAGAAATTAAGGGCCAAAGTGCCAAATGACCAAAATGCCCCTAAGGGACATAAATATTTAGGAAAAATGTGAAAAATCCTAAAAGTCGGTGAAATAATTATTTGAATAATGAGAGTATGTTATCTCTAATTAGGGTAATTTGACAAATTACAAACTTGGAGAAATTGAATAAAGATATTCAAAAAGTATTGTAATGACTATAATGCCCTCACAAATTCTAAAATATTTTGCAGAACACGGGAAACAGAAATGTCGGTGTTATAATTATGAGGTAATGGGACATTTTAATTAAGAAAATTATCAACTAATGATAATAAAGTGATTAAGTAATTTCTAGCTAATTACTTAAGTGCATGCGAAAAGAAATTATGAAATAATTATGTAAAACTCAAAAATTAGTGGTAATTGGCTTAAAATTAGTAAAAATATATTTACTAATTAATTGGAAATTTTGGAGAAAAATAGTTGAGTTTACCCATTTTTAAAGCCTAAATGCAAGAATGGACCAATAGGAAAATTTTGTAAAAATTATGTGAAAATAATTATTTAATTAATTAAATAATTAATTAAATAATTAATAAAATAAATAATAAAATAAAACGAAATAAAATAAAAAAGGGCAGAAAAAAAAATAAATAAAAAAATGAGAAGGAAAAAGAGAAAAAAAATATATATATATATATATATATATATATATGTATAAAAGAATTTTGCAACTTGCTATTATAATATGATATAATTAATTAAAGTGGAAAAAGGGTGAATAGTAATATTATATTTAGGAAACGGATCCTATCTAGAGAACCAGGAATGGGAATTCCAAAGTCAATGTAAAATATTAATCAGTGGGATTTTATCTTCCGTTAAACTCTTGCGAAAGTTAATTCTGAAGCCGTTTGTGCTTTTTCCTAATAAGACGAAATAGGGAAATTCTGAGAAAAGGCCAGATAGCCAAAAGGACGAAAAGGTTATGTTGTGACATTTGGAAAAGAATTGGGAATTTTCATGAACATAATTGGATTCAAGTGAATTTTTCGAAGAGATGGGTGTTTAGAAAACAAGTTTCGACACCGGACGCGTTTGGACACGTTTTCGAGAAAGACTCAACTGGACTGTTGGAGCCCTATATGGAATCAAAATATAGGTTAACTTGGACATTTCTACTAAGTGAGAATATGTTTTCAAAGTTGTAAATCCCGAATTTTGAGATTTTTCCGAAATCACGCGAATCGGAGTGCCGATCGGAGAAATCGGTCAAAGCTTCGGAAGGTGACACATGGCCACCTCCCATTGGCCAAACCCCTTGAATTTCGGTCAAGTGTGAACACAAAAGGGGAAGAAAGGGTTTTTGAAAAGTTGCTTTGGACGGCCCGGATCGCTTCTCACAAAGTTGATCCGATTTACCAAACCCTACCACCGTTTCTATAAATACCCCCCCTCCTTCACTTTTCTTCACACCATTCCTTCTTGCCTATTTCGAAATTCTAGGGAGACAAAGAGAGAGAGAAGCTCTGGGGGAAGTTCTGCTGAAGTCTTCAACGGGTAAGTCTTTCGGTCTTTAGTTTTTAGTCTTTAGTTCATTAGTTAGTGAGGCTAGAGTAGTCTTTATTTTTATGTTTTGATATTAGATGGGAGGGCTATTTTAGTCTTTATTTTCGAAAATCATGATGGCGTCGAAGTTACGCGAAATTTTGGGAAGAAAATAGCCTATGTAGCGAAGCGTGAAATTCCGCCAAGTAGGGGTATAGGGGCAAAATGGTAGTTCGGTGCTAGATGCACCGTATCTATGGAACCGTACTTAGATACCCCGTGTCTAAGGAATCATACTTAGATACCCCGTGTCTAAGGAACCGTACTTAGATACCCCGTGTCTAAGGAACCGTACTTAGATACCCCGTGTCTAAGGAACCGTACTTAGATACACCGTGTCTATGGAACCGTACTTAGATACCCGTGTCTATGGAACCGTACTTAGATACTCCGTGCCTATGGAACCGTACTTAGACACACCGTGATTAAGGAATCGTACTTAGATCACTATTACGGTTTTATGTTGTTGTACGGCTTGATCAATCTTTGTGAAATTAGAAATACATTGTACATATACTGTTTATAAGCATGAGGTTAACTGTTACACGAGATCCAATGGGGTAAATTGGATCTCGGCTATAGCTTCAGTGGGAGGAGGACCGAGAGCCGAGAAGAGAAGCAAGCCACGTAGAAGATCCATTGAAGATTTCTTTACATTGTATTATACCTTTGAACCACACGGTTTTGTACTGTTGTTGTATCCAAATGACTTACGGCATTTTATATGTACATATCAGTTACTCAATCGCTCCAATGCTCTACTCTGATCATTTTGAAAGGATGTTTTAAAAAAAAAAAATTTATACTGCTTTTGAAAATTGGGTTGTTACACACTCCAATCCTTATTATAAGTCACTTGTAGAGAAAATTTTTAGTCCTAAATATAAGTCACTTTCAATTTTATCCATATTTAATTTTAATTGAAAAAATAAAAAGAGAAGAGAGGTGTAAGAACTATTTGTAAATGCAAAGAGATAGAAAAATATAATAGGTTAAATTTGGAAAATTATATCAATTTAATGCATTCCTTAGTATATAAAAATTAGTTACAAGTGACTTATAATAAAGACTAGAGTGATAAATTTATTTTGATGATATATTGAAAAATTCAATTTTAGAAGGTTCATTTACGAAGAAAAAAAAAAGTTGTTTCAACTTTGAGAAGTAGGCTCCTTCATGGTTAATAACATCAAGAATATCTTCTCCACATCATGAATATATCCATAATCTTTATATGTAACAAATAATAAACCAAATCATAAAATTAAAGTATAGTTATTATGTATTTGTAATTAAATGGATAAATAACTCTATAATAATACAAAATATATATAAATTAGTAAATTAAATGGTCAAATCAATTTAACGAAACCAAAAAATATATATTTAAAAGGCCTAACAGGCCGGCCCTTGCAGGGCTGGCCCTTTTAGGCCATCGGCCCTACAAGACCAACTTCATTTAGAAGATCCGATTTACAAGCTCAGTCCTTAAAGGACCAGGGCTTAAACAGGCCGGCCCGACGGGTTTAGCCCAATTTCCTGACTCTAATATGAATCGTCCCGATTAAATTTTTTTTACCTTTTGTTTTTCAAACAAATATTTTAATGAGTAGAGAATCTAAAATAAAAATAATCTCTCAACTAACATTTTTTTAAAAATGATTTTTTTTATTTAAAAATTGTTAGTTTAAAAGGGGGAGGTCTCGCTACTCATCTTTACATGGAAACTTGTTCCTCAAACCTAAGATCGGAACTTTATGGCCAATTCAACCACAACACCACCAAATTCTAAAAGCACGTTCATAATGATAAACAAGTTTAGAGGCGAAGATGGATTAACCCAAACGCAAAATGCAAGAACCGAACATGCAAAGAGTAATATTGGCAAGAGGTTAGCAACATACACTGTAAAATGAGTTGGACTAAATGCTTACACAACACAAGAAAGTCACCATTCACCAAACAGGTTCCGTTCTGCATGCAAAACCTGACGAACCAGTTAAATTTCATAAGTCATAACAATGCCTTCCCAAGGATGCCCATATGAATCTCCAACAGCGCTTTTCATCAATTCAAGCAGATGAAATTGATGTAAAAAGAACATTTGATGGAAGAAGCCACCGATTGCAATCCAAAAGAGAGAAGAACAACTTTCCGACTCTAACTTTTACCCCACAAGAAACAAGCACAGCAAATGAGTGGTTGGAATGGACATATCAGAGGATTCTATATTTGAGGATGAAGTCACTACGGGTACTGCAAATTCACCTGTTAAAAAGACTTGGTTTTATAGTAATCCATTTTTCTCTTGAAAATAAAGGGTTTTCGATCCTTTCTCCGATGGAGCAGCTGGTGGCCTCACTGAAAATAGCGAGAAGCGATTCTGGGCTCGGAGTTTCGCAGTCATGGGTGGCTGCTATAGTGCGGGGATCAAATCTGAAAACAGCTCACGCAAGGGTAACACTGCTGTTCTTCCCTGCTTTCCTCCACTAATTTTTGCTTCATCAGCTTGTTTGGTGCTTTCTGAGATCAATTTGACTTCGGTAGTTAAAATTGGCTTTTGATTCATATTTCTTTAGTCATATACTACAAATGCTCCAGCTAGTTTATTTGCGTCTATATATAATGGATTTTCTAAAAAAAGTTTTGATGGCTTGCAAGAGGGGAAGAAGATAAAGGGCTTGTCTCTTTTCTATCGTTTTGTTATCTGTACCATATACAAAGAAAACCTTGTTGAAATGAAATGGATCCTTCCACCATGGGATGGATGTGAAATTGTTAACTTCTCTGATTTCCATTATAATTAGAAGCTCACAAACTTTTTGTTCTTATAAATGTTTTGAAAAGTTGACCTCTTAATCTGAGCGTGCAGCTGTGAATTTGACCGATGATGGCAAAGAAGAGGATGGTTCGATTGGTGGAAGCAATGAGGTCTCCCAATTGAAATTTTTCACATATAATGAGCTAAAAGCAGCTACAAGGAACTTTCATCCAGACTATAAAGTCGCTGAAGATTGGTTTGGTAATGAATTTAAGGGGTGGCTTGATGAGCATACGCTTGCACCTGCTAAACCAGGCACTGGGATTGCTGTTACTGTGAAGAAACTTAAAAAAGATGGCTTTGAAGGGGACAAAAAGTGGTTGGTGAGCGTGAGTGTCACTTAGTGGTTAGCAAGGTTATTTACGAAAAGAAATTTGCTAGAAGCATAGATAATATGTTAGATGGTTTTTATTATTTGATGTTGTCACTTGCCACTAATTAGTCTTGTGTGCTTTACAGAGATCAATTTTCTGGGACAGCTGAATCATCCTAACCTTATGAAATTGATTGGCTACTACTTGGAGGATCAGCACCTACTTTTGGTACATGAGTTTTTGACCAAAGGCAGCTTGGATAATTATTTATTTCAAAGTGAGTTGTTAATTTTTCCTTCCATTATTGCCATGTCAGGTTTTTATGTGGGATGACGTTATTTAGTACCTCATAGATTCAAACTTTCAACTATCTATTGTTTCTGGAATAGGGACATGCATATGTCATGGTGAACCACTTTCTTGGAGCAACCGTATGAAAATTGCCCTTGATGTTGCCAAGGCTCTTGCATTTCTTCATACTGACGAAGTAAATGTGATAAATCGAAATTTAAAAGCCTCTCGTATCTTGCTTGATTCAGTATGTATCTCGATGATCTTACAAGATTAGAAGTCGTTAGCTAGATTAGCTATTCTAACATCCTATTTTGCTGTTATCAGAACTTCAATGCAAAGCTATATTATTTTGTTTTGGCAAAGGACAGGCCACTTGGTGTTACCCGCACTGAATATATGGCTCCTGAGTTTGAATACAAGGCTCCTGAGTTTGCAGCCGCAGGTATATCTTAGATTGATGAGTAGTTCTTAAATTATGATCATTTTAAGTAGTCATCATATCCTATTTTTGTTGCATATAATCCTGTCTCTGCGGTTGTTGTTCTTCATGGCACATACTTCCCACTTCATGTATTGGAAATAAAATAGCAGTTTCTTTTCCCTTTTTGGAAGGGAAGAATAAAAAGAATAGACATATAATTTACTGGATACAAACTCATTGTTGGAGGCCTTAAACCCTGTATTGGCCACCAAGGATTGGCTTGGTTACAGAATTGCCTAGGAAATATGATGGTGAGTGTGGGACCCTTGTTCATCAAGGGAACTTGTAGAAACCAGGTTTGACTAGTGTACATAAATAGGGGGTGAGAGCTGGAGAAATAGAATTTTAGTATTGGTACGGGAGCTTCCTTGCTCTTTTGTATTGATTGCTGCTAGCTTGTCATATAATCAAATATAAAATCTATAAGAAATCGCACTATTTTTATTTTGTGAACTTTTCGGAGCCTAGTTTTTTGGAGTTAACTGTTAGAGGTTCATTTGGATGACTGACTTTCAAACCATCTGCATGATTAGGTAGCTATCCATGTGAACTGTAACTGCATTTACTTTTGGTAAGCTCTACAGGGCAAGTCAAATCCAAAACGTGAACCACTTAATCTTAAACGCATGAAAACATTTCCCTCCTCCCTTTTTTCCTCTATAGGACTGATTAAATCCTCTTCACACTAGCACCTGATGCATTTTTTAAAACAGCAAAAATGGACATTTTAAAGAATTCACTAGCATCCCTGAGGTATAGTGCACCATAAATTGATTATGCGATTTCATTATCACAAATGCATTTTGTAGGTGCTTGTGTTCTGTTCCTAGCAGCCGCATTTCGAGGTTGCATTGGTTCTGTGTCAAATTGTTACGTTTTGAGAACCAATTTTCTAAGCTGCTGCATCCTAGTTCATTTCAGTTTATTGAGTGCTCCTTTTTTCTTTGGCTTTTATGTGTACTTAATAATTACAACTTAGGTTGAAATAATATTGACATTAGTAGTTCAATACTGCGTCTTATAATTCTAGAGCTGACCCACTCTTTCACTGATAATCCTCCTCCATTGTCTTTCTCTGAAGGTCACCTAACCAAGAAGTGTGATGTATACTCTTTTGGGGTTGTTCTCCTTGAAATTCTGTCAGGCAAACGCGCATTGGATTGTACAAGGCCAGACAGGGAGCATAATTTAGTTGAATGGGTCAAGCCATACCTTTTGAGCAAGCGCGGGATTTTCCAAGTTATGGATGCTCGTATCGAAGGCCAGTACCAAGTGCATGAAGCCATGAAAGTTGCAGAACTCGCAATTCAATGCCTGTCTAAATTACCCCGGTTGAGACCAACCATGGCCGATGTGGTAAGTGCATTGGAACAGCTTCAGGGTTCCAGTGTAGGTACCTCAAAGCAGTAGCAATATCAGTGTTCCTAATTAAACAGCATAAGAGAAGTAGTAATGAATCTTTGAATGGGGCTGGTAATTCTGAGCCCAGATCATCTCTGCTTCTCATTAGGTAAATTGATTGGATAGAACTCTTGCTTCACTCCTTTTCATTGGCTTCAAGAAATAGAGTTGGCACATCGTATATCTCTGAACTAATTGAGGGTGTCCATTTTAAGATAGGTGATTGCTGGTCAGCTTTTTGATTTGTTATATGCTAAACTAGATATCATCTTCATGGTGAGCGAAAAAATGTGGTGGTGGAGGAAAATGAATTTGATAAATATAAAATAATACTGCATCCGCTTGTACTATGAACAAGATTCCATATTAATGATTGAAGTTAATAATTTATAACTTTAGTCTTGTTACATATAGTTTAATTTTCATTTCATGTTCCTGAAGATGACAAACAATTTTGATAATTTGATATACAATATATCAATTAAATTATGATTAGGGAATGATTTTTGTTAAGGAAATAATAATTTAATAAATGTTATGTGTGCGAGTGTTTTTTGACAAGCATAGTAATAGAATGCTAAATTCAATTTAACTTTTATTCATACTCCTTCGTGTCGTTTTTCTAAGAGCTAATAACTTAATTATCCGGTTTAAGAAATAAATTAAAATGAGTCTAAAATTAATTGAGCAAAATGAGAATAAAGGCAAAAGGAAAGAATACTCAATGGATAATATTATTGCTCAATGTTTCTTGCATACAGTAAGGTATACAATGTGATCCTGGAACTGTGACAGATAAAGAGAGAAGAATCTGACCGTGAGGCATAAAAGCCAAGTTGTAGCATCCTTGAACTGGGATGCGCGAACTAGACACTTGAGCCTATTTGAGACCATAAATGGCTTTTACAAAGCCTGCAAACATGATGTGGATAATCAGAATGAACAGAACCAGGGGGTTGTTACATAAAACACCTTCATGAAGGATGGCGTTTTGTACATCAATGTGTTTCGTAGCAAATGCAAATGCAAAGGTAGTAGTTTTTTGGGTCCTAACTGATTTCAGAAGCTTCCTAGCTAATGCTATCCCACTATACACAAATGCATAATCTTATGAACTAGTAATATGAAAGCCTGAGGTGATAATAAGTCTTATCCTTTTATATCTTACGTGAGTAGTAGTATATGTTCCTCTTATAGACACACATTAAAAAAAATGGGTTTATATAGGAGATTAAAAAAAGTTGTTTTTCCTATTAATAGTTGAGTAATAAATGAGTAGTTGAATGGATAATGAAGAGGAATATTATTTTTGTAAACATCATTTAAATATTTCATTACAATTAGTAATATTGCTTTAATTTAGCAACAAAAGTTTCTTCTATTATGTATTGTATATGGACGAAGTATAATGAAAAATAAAGTAAGTTTCTATGAAATGTGGCATAGAATATTGCTGGAGCCACTATGAAGAAGTTCCATGAGCTAAGGAAACTTCAAGCTCATATTAATGATAGGTAGAGAAGATGTTTCATAGGGTACGTTTGTTTCTCTTTTCTATTTTTTTTTTAAATAGTTTTATAAATTTGTTTTATTTAAAAAAAACAAAAAAAATCTATCTAGATAATTATTTTAAAAAAAAAAAATTGTTTTTAAAGTGACATTGCGACTTCTGCAGATGGTGACGTGGTAGTGATCATCGTCTATAGTGTAGTATTGATAATAGATAGATGACAACCTCAAAAAATTAAGAATAGAAAAATAAAAACAAGAAAACATTTAAAAATTGTTTTTTAGTTTTCAGAAATAATTTTTTGTTTTTTGTCTTAAAAAATAACATTGAATTTTTTTTCTAAACAAGTATTTTTAATTCTATTGTTTTTTTTAAAAAAAAAAAAACTGATTTTAGAAACAAAAATCAAACGACCCCATAATTTGCCCTTTTTTTTTCCGTGGAACAGTAGTCATGTATTAATTGGCTAGTCATAAGTACCAAATATTGGATTGTTGTGCAAAATTATGGGTAAACGAACAAGCATGATTTTATATTTCAAGTGGTCATTTGCCGAGACCACTTTGGGAGTTTTAAGTGGGGATATGTGGATAAGATTATGTCTATATCCGCTTTTATGTGGGAGGCTCTAGCTCTCAAGAAGGCCCTCATGCTGGCTGTAGATTTGGGTCATGATTTTGTTGTGTTTGAATCTGATTGTTTAAATTTAGTGTCTTTTGTGAATGCTAAATCTTCTGTTTCAGTGGCAGTGTCGAAGCATCCTCTATGATATTATTTGTCTCTTCTCAAGTAAGGCTGGATTTATTTTATATTTCTCCCCTCGTCGGGGTAATAGAGCTGCTGATCTATTAGCAGGTATTGCTTATAAGGAGGTGTGCCCGATCGGGTGGATCTTCCAACCAACACCTTCCTTAACGTCTATTCTAGCCTTGGATGTGCAAGAGATGAATTTTAATGGAGATGTCCCTGGTTCTTCCACGGCTGCAGCAGGGATTTTTTAGTGCTTTCTGTTTTTTTCTTGTTGTATGCTTTGCTTCTGTCTTATGGTCTGTATTAGCTTTAGCTGGTTGATTTTCTGCTGTACTGGTTATGGACTTGGGTCTGGACTTTATTAGTAATACAAGTATCTTTTCTGAGAAAAAAAAAAACAAGCATGAAATAGAGTACAATAAAATCTCAACACAAAGGCAGAGAGCACTGGTTGCATCAGCAAGGGTTACATTTCCTTGCATCAATTTGGACCCCATTATTAATTACTATTAAATTATCAAATTATATATTATATACCTAAGATAATTCCTGACATTTGAACTGGAGAGGCATATTATTCAGTGAATTAATAACTTTCTACTATTTTATTATTGATATATACATACGGTAATTCGTTGTAACATTCCTACTTTTTTACAACATGGGCACTCAATATTCGATGTTATTTTAATAATATTAGTAGGTGTCCAAACAACTGGCTAATCCAAATCAGTAATGTTTTATAATTAGAATGCCCCTTCTCAAAGGGTTTTTTTTAACAAGGCAAGAATTGAACATCAATCTTCTCACTTTGTGATCTAACTCTCAATTACTAGACCAAGTATTTCTGGGCAACAATACTAGACTTTAGTACCTTGTGATTCGACACATTCTCATTCATAATATGAAATTATCATTGTTTTAAAAGTTATAGGTACTGAATTATTGCTTAGGGAGCTTTCCAATCAAATCTTAAATCCTTACTAGGTTTTGAACATTCTAAGAAGTTAAGCTCTTTAAAAGTCAATCAAAATTAGTAAAACAACTATTTCTTAATAAAATTATATATATGGTCAAATGCATTGTTACGTTGTCAAACTCGCGAGTTAACTATTTGAGTTTACCGTTTTTACGTTTCTAGTTTACAAAACCGAGTCGAGTCAGTGGTAAACTCGTGCTAGTTGTAAACTCGGTTAAACTCATAAATTTATATACCAAGTTTACCGTTTTTACGTTTCTAACTTACAAAATCATGTTAACTTACCGTTAAACTCGTGTTAACTTTTTTGATTTGGTCATGCTCAATGATTTTATATATAAATTTTATAGAAATTTCTTTGTTAAATATGATGAATGTTGGTGGATTTAATATCAATTATTTGGATATAAAATAAATTTAAATCAAATTGTTGTCATTTTTATATTTTAATTATTTAATTATACACTAGTAATACCTATTTAATAATAAAAGTAAACTCTTGTGAATTTACGGTTCGAGTTCACGATACGAGTTTACATCACTGTCACGAGTTTGCTTAAACTCAAGAGTTTGACAACCTTGGTCAAATGCGTCCAATTGGTGGTAACTCTTTTAAAAGTTTTTTATACATTGTTGTCAAACTCGCGAATTGACTCTTTGAGTTTACCGTTTTTACATTTCTACTTAACTAAATCGAGTTGAGTCGTTAGTAAACTCGTGATAACTATAAATTAACTCGGTTAAACTCACGAGTGTACATATATACCGAGTTTATCGTTTTTACATTTCTAACTTACAAAAATCGTATTAACTCACTCTTAACTCGTATTAACTTTTTGGATTCTATTATGTTAAACGGCTTTATATATGAATTTTATAGAAGTTTCTTTATTAAATATGATAAATTATGAATGTTGATATATTTAATTTCAATTATTTGGATTTAAAATATATTTAAATCAAATTGTTGTTATTTTTTATATTTTAATTATTTAATTATACACTATTAATACATTAAATAAAAGTAAACTCTTACGAATTTATAATTTGAGTTCACGATACGAGTTTACGTTTCTATAACTAGTTTGCTCGCGAGTTTGACAACCTTAGTTTCATGCATTCAAATTTCTTATTCCGAATTCATTAGTACTACTACTATTTTTTTCACGTCCAAATCCAAAATTGATTAGTTTATCTTACGAATTTATAATTTGAATTCACGATACGAGTTTATGTTTCTATAACGAGTTTGCTCGCAAGTTTGACAACCTTAGTTTCATGCATTCACATTTCTTATTTTTCATTTAATGGCTTTATGTATTAATTAAAGCTAATAAACTAATCAATTTTGGATGTGGACCTGAAAATAATAGTAGTAGTACTAATGAATTCCGAATAAGCATATATATCAACACAATGATTCTTATATTTAGTTTTGAAAAATTGAAAATCAGAATATTCTCTCTTAATTAAGCGTATCGCAACACAATGTGAGATCATTACAGGAGTATTAGTGTAAACGTGAGTGAGAGATTACGAGAATATGAAAGGCGATGCAAATTATAAGATGGTTTATGAGTCACCCACACACGTCTTAATTATGAATATTGGGGAATTATCATAAAAACATCAGATCTTTATATCAAATATTCATCAAAATTTAGTTTTTTTTTTAATATATATATATGAGTTATGACTGAAGACATGTATTTGACAAGGCTTTTTATTTGTCTCATCAACTCATTCAGCAATGCCTTCGTTTTACCATCTTAAGGAAAAGGTAACTTCAAATTAAACTAAATCTGATTGCCTTCTGGCTTGTACCCAAAAAAAGAGTTATATTTTCTTGTAATATTCATATATCAGGAAATAAATCTCCATATAGGAAACCAAATTTAATGTACTTTAGTATTTGATTCATCTACCCGATATCAAATGTCATGAAAGGAAATCCTCAGTACGTATCTCACATTTAATGACTTAAATGTCAAAGATATACATAGGATTTGAATGTTCTATAATATTCATATGATTTCAAAAAAAATAAAAATTGTGATTCTGGATAAACCTTCATTCAACTGAAATTTTGTTTCCCAAAATTACTTGTATATGTCCACTTAATATATATATATTCACATAATTAAATACGCCAAATAAATGTGTGGAAAATTAAAAGTATGAAAATACCAAGAATCTCCAAGATTTATACGTTAGATTAGCCGAAAGAAATTCTATACTTTATTATTAAAAAAATTATAGAGCTATTATTGTCAGAAGCACAGAATTAGATTGAGACATTCATATATATAAAGAATACACAGAGACAATATAATTGCCAAAAACCAGAAAGAGATAAAGAAACGAGGAGACACGTAAGATTATATCTCTTAAGGATATAAGGTCTGATCTATTACTAACCCTAATAAGTCTATCAGCTGGTCCAAAGAAAATAATATAACAAGTCTATTTTAATCCTAATTAATCAGCTTTGCTTTGGCTATAAATAGCTGTTAGCTCAAATGAAATAAACACATTAATCCTGAGAGTGAAGTATTTTTGCATTATCCGTAAAGATGCCATCTTTAAGAGCTTGTGCTCTTCTGCTCATACTATTTGCCTTTGCTTCTCAATGCAATGCAAAGCATCATAATCACTCAACACTGGTTGTAAATCTTGAATCTGGATGGCCAATTTCTGATCACTTCTTTGGAGTATTTTTCGAGGTGAGCATATATATATATAGATGTTTATACATACAATATTGTATAAAAAATTAACTTAATGATTGTTTTATAGGAGATTAATCATGCTGGGTCTGGAGGATTATGGTCAGAACTCGTAAGCAATAGAGGTGATTATACAACTTTTTTGAGTTTTTTTTTTTTTTTTGTTGGTCAAAAACTTTTTTGAGTTTGCATCTCAAGGAAGATATATTCAACTTTTTTTCTCCCTTTTCCAATGTGATGTTTTAATTGACAAGTGAATGATTCTATGATTTGTGAAGGTTTTGAAGCTGGAGGCACAAGTGTTCCTTCAAGGATTTATCCTTGGTCAATTGTTGGAAATGAATCAACTATTCGTGTAGAAACAAAACTTGCCTCAATGTTTCCTCGTAATAAGGTTGCTGTGAAATTGGATATCCTTTGTGAATCTCCTAAGGATTGCCCACATGGTGTTGGTCTCTCTAATCCTGGTTTTTGGGGCATGGTATGTATGACTAGATTTTTAACTCATGATCATAATATCATTATAATATTCCTTGTGGTTGAAATATGTTAGATAAACTATTTGTTTTATTTATATGTATTTTTCTTGTAGTCTATTGAAGAATGGGAGAAATACAATGTGGTCTTCTATGTAAGAGCATTAGGACCAATTGATTTGAAAATCTCATTTAAAGGAGCACTTGGCCAAGAACTAGCTTCTACTAATATCAGGTTATTAATCTCTTTGATAATTATTGTGTTTTTGTATATATCAGATACTTAATTATATTAACCCATTAATGTAGGGCATCTGCAAAAGATGTTTCAAAGTGGAGAAAGATGGAAAGTATTCTTGAAGCCATTGGATCGGATTTTAATTCTAGTTTGCATATTACAACCACTAAAAAGGGAGTGATTTGGTTGGATCAAGTCTCAGCTATGCCTTTGGAAACTCAAAATGTACTTTGTAATATTTGATACAATAATTTTTAATCATAAAGAAAAAAAATTTGTTGTGTGATTGTAATTAAATTTTCATTTTAGGGACATGGTTTTCGAAAGGACTTATATCAAAGGGTGGCAGATTTGAAACCAAAGTTTTTTCGATTTCCAGGTATGATATAGCTTATGTGATATGATATGATGCATCTTAATAAGCATTCTCTAATATCTAAATATGTAATTTTATGATGTTATGATTATTTTAATTATTAATAATACCTTATATTGCATTAGGTGGTACGTATGTTGAAGGACAAAAATTGAGAAATGCATTCAGGTGGAAAGAAACTATTGGATCTTGGGAGAATAGACCTGGTCACTTTAATGATCCATGGAACTATTGGACTGATGATGGTTTGGGTTTTCTAGAGATGCTTCAAGTATATATGTCCTTTTAAGTTTTTTTCCAATTAATTATATTATTATATTCTTTTGAGAATCAATAATCAATAAGTTATTACAATTGTTGAATTTAAAAAAGCTTGCAGAAGACCTTGATACCCTACCAATATGGGTACTTAACGCTGGAGTTGCTCGTGATGAAGGAATCAATACAACTGAGATTGGTCCTTTTGTGCAAGTATGATTTGAAAATCCTTACTTTCTCTTTATTTTTAATAGATTGATCAGTTGGGCTAATTAATATTTTGCATTAATGATCATATAGGAAGCTCTTGATGGTATAGAATTTGCTAAAGGCCCCATCACATCAAAATGGGGCAAGATTAGAGCTTCTATGGGACATCCCAAACCATTTAATTTACATTATGTTGCTGTTGGAAATGAGGATTGTGACATGTATGAGTATCAAGGGAATTATCTTAAATTTTACAAAGCCATCAAGCATCATTATCCAGATATGCAAATAATCTCAAACTGTGACGCTACTGTAAAACCACTGGATCACCCAGCAGATTTGTTTGACTTTCATGTGTATACAACTGCTGAGGATATGTTCTCACGATACAACAAGTTTGATTCTGTACAACGTATTGGCCCCAAGGCTATTGTTAGTGAGTACGCTGTATGGAAAGAAGATGCTGGATTTGGATCCCTCTTGTCTGCCCTAGGAGAAGCCGCATTCCTTATGGGGTTGGAGAAGAACAGGTTCATTATTCCTTACTAATAAATCAATGGATATGTTTTAATAAATTATATGATCATATTTTCAATTACTCAAATGCTAATATATATTGATATTTTATGTTGCAGTGATATTGTGGAAATGGTCAGTTATGCACCACTTCTTGTAAATTATAATGACCAAAAGTAAATACACTTTAGTATTTTGCTTTTGTGTATGTACGTACTTGTCCGCATACACTTTGATTGAAATTATATGCAATTTTTTGTGTGTGGATAATATAGATGGAGACCAGATGCAATCGTGTTTGATTCATACCGGAGCTATGTAATTCCTAGTTATTGGTTGCAACAACTATTCACACAATCAAGTGGAGCGACATATGTCAACTCAAAACTTCAAGCCCCTGCTTCTGTTGTTGCTTCTGCAATTGTTTGGAAAGATAAGGCGGAGAACCAGAGTTATTTAAGAATAAAGGTAACGCGTGAATTTTGGAGTTAAGTACGTAGCTAAATTAATTGGGGGTTAATTTGTCACTTAATGAAGATTTGAAATGCTTTAATTTTTCTCTTAGGCTGTGAATTTTGCTAACCGATCCACCACTCTTGCAATTAAAATTGATGGCTTGGACCCCAATGTGGATTTCTCTGGGTCCTCACTTACATTGCTCACTTCAGAGAATGTCAGAGACGAGAATAGCTTTTACAACCCCGTTAGGGTATGTATGACTTTTTTTTTTTTTTATCATTTTGAGAATTAATTTATTTATTGAAGAAAATTAATTTCTATAAATTAAAGTTCATTCTGAAATTACACTTACGTTATGTTTTTGTGTAACTTGTGTATATTTATATAGGTTGTACCAGTCAGAAGCGTATTGAAGAATGCTAAGCCTAACATGAACATCAGGCTTCCACCAATTTCAGTGGTATCAATTGACTTCCCAAAATGATCAAGACAACATGAAACTGGTCGAGCATGAGAAGATAGAAATAAGACTTCTTAGGCAAAAAAATTGTTAGATAACATGTTTGTGATGCTTTTGGATTTGTGGTATTTTCTGTTTATGATTATCAGTAATTTTTATATGGAAGTTGTGTAGTAATAATAAGACTACTGGCTTGTTTATGCCTTTTATCCTCACAAAATTCCCTTCTCATACATTTTGGTTTAATAATTTACTGATGAAGCTCGCACCCTTCAATCATTTTGTTTTACACACCAAAGGAAAAAATTATTAGGGTGTGCATGGCAACCATTTTATTCCTAGCACTGTTTCTGAGATGAAACAATTTTTTCTAATTCTGTGTCTTGAAAGAGTTCTAAGAATCAGAATTATGTTTGTTAACTCATTTTATTTTTACTTTGAGAATCAGAATTACGTTTGTTAACACAATTTTTTTTATTCTGAAAATCAGAATTACATTTATTAACACATTTTATTTTTATTCTGAGAATTAGAATTACCTAATACAATACAAATCTATTTCTTTATTTTTTTTTATAGATTTCATCAACGGTATAAAATAATAAATTTTAACCAAAATGCCAACATTTCATATTTTTTTTTTAAAAAAATTATCTAAAAAATATAATATTTTATTATGTGATTTTTTTTACAACAAATACTAAACTATAGTTTTAAGCATTATTTTTCATCCTCTTCTCAATTTTTTTTAAATTTCTCATTTCCTTGACCATTTCATTTTTTAATAACATATTTTTACCTTAATATTAATTATACAAATGAATAAATAAATAAATATACATAAGTCATATGACTCAACTAAATTTTCATGATATCACAATAATTTAAAGCAAAAATAATTGATGTTATATTGAACAAAAAAACATGACAAGTCTCCAATGTATTTCGAATATGTCTCTTAATTTGTCAACATCATATTGGGGGCAACTGATTGTCTCTAGCTAATTGGTTTGCAATATTTTTTCTTAATAATGTTTATTTCAGTCACTTGATCAGAGGGGTCTTCATCATCTATAGTTGCAGATGTATGGGTTGATGATGCCATGTTGGGATTTGCATAATGTGCTAAATTTTTGTCTGCTATCTGATGATCCCTAATAAAGTTATGTATTGCACAACATACAATCACAATGAGAGCTTGCTTCCAAAATGAAAATGGAGGCATTTTACGTAAAATTGGGAACCTATTCTTCAAAGCTCCAAATGACCGTTTGATTACATTTCTCAAAGAAAAGTGCCTATGGTTGAACAACTCCTTAGTTGATCCGGGTTGATTTCGCCTTCCTCTATAGTCATTCAAATGGTAGCGCTCTCCTTTGAATGGAGTTAAATAACCATCCCTTGTTGGGTATCCAGAATCAACGACATAAAATTTGCCTACACGTTGACAAGGATTTACCAAAAAATAAATTGCAATAATAATAAGGACAATCAAATGTGAAACTAAAGGAAAATGGCATTCACATTGTTGTACAAACTCATCATACCTGGTGGGGCTGAGGGAATTCCAACCTAGGAGTTTCGAGCACAGTAGTAAAAATGCGACAATATAATCATTTGCAGATCCTTCCCATCTGGCATACACAAAAGTGAACTTCATGTCAAAGGAACATGCACACAACATGACATTTTGGGTTGTAATGTGTTTCCGGCCTCTAAATGGTATTTGCTTATTCTCAGGTAATTAATTTTGTGATTAATTAATTTTTTTAAAATATGCAGATTAATTATCTATCTCATACATTTATGTTCGAACAAAGTAGTTTTTATACAAAATCATTTTTTAGTAGGTAAAATTACCAACCAATGCCTAAAGCTATGTTTGGTTTGAAGGGTGGGGATGTAATACCCCGAAATTTGAATTAGGGAATTTAAGGGCCAAAGTGCCAAAATGACGAAAATGCCCCTAAGGGACATAAATGACTTAGAAAAATTATGAAATAATTATGTAAAGCTCAAAAATTAGTGGAAAATAGTTGAAAATTAGTAAGAATATATTTACTAATTGATTGGAGATTTTGAGAAAAATAAGTGAGTTTAGGTATTTTTAAGCCTAAATGCAAGAATGGACCAATAGGAAAATCTTGTAAAAAAGTTATGTAAAAATAATTATTTAATTAATTAAATAATTAATTAAATAATTAATTTTTTAAAAAAAAACGAAATAAAAAAAATAAAGGGCAGAAAAAAGAAAAAAAAAAAAAAAAGGGAAACTTAATAAATAAGTTTTATTATAATAATAATATAATTAATTAAAGTGAAAAAGGGTGAATAGTAAAATGGGAATTAGGAAACGGATCCTATCTAGAGATCTAGAAATGGGATTCCCAAAGTCAAGGTAAAATATTGATCAGTGGGATTTTATCTTCCGTTAAACTCTTGCGGAAGTTAATTCTGAAGCCGTTTGTGCTTTTTCCTAATAAGACGAAATAAGGAAATTCTGAGAAAAGGCCAGATAGCCAAGAGGACGAAAAGGTTATGTTGTGACATTTGGAAAAGAATTGGGAATTTTCATGAACATATTTGGATTCAGTGAATTTTTCTGAAGAGATGGGTGTTTAGAAAACAAGTTTCGACACCGGACGCGTTTGGACACGTTTTCGAGAAAGACTCAACTGGACTGTTGGAGCCCTATATGGAATCAAAATATAGGTTAACTTGGACATTTCTACTAAGTGAGAATATGTTTTCAAAGTTGTAAATCCAGAATTTTGAGATTTTTCCGAAATCACGCGAATCGGGTACCGATCGGAGAAATCGGTCTGAAAGCTTCTGGAAGGTGACACGTGGCCACCTCCCATTGGCCAAACCCTTTATTTTTGGGCCTGAATTTCGTTCAAGTGTGAATGCAAAGAAGGGAAAAAAAAGTTGCTTTGGACGGTCCAGATCGCTTCTCACAAAGTTGATCCGACTACGAAACCCTACCTCCTTTTCTATAAATACCCACCCCTCCCCTTTGGTTTTTCTCACATTTGAGAAGCAAGAGCTGATTTAGAGAGAGAAAGAAGAGAGAGGAGCTCTGGGAAATTCTGCAGCGAAGCTCTGGGACGTCAGAAATCCTAATCTGCTGCCGTTACGCTGCCGAAGTGCCGCTGTTGGACGTTTTCACGATTTTCCGTAAAAGTACAGTTTTCCGTAAAACGTGCTAGAAATACCGTAATCTGTCAACGAAGGTACGTCCGCGTACTGTAACATTAACTCTTATGTTTATGGTATGCATATATGTGCTATGTGTATTGTTATGGTATGTTTATTGAATGCAAATATGTTAGAACAGTTTGGTGCCGAAGGAAAGGCTAGTCTATGTGGGTAAGCCATTAAGTCGTCGTGAACTCGGTGAGGCTCCATGATAGACACTTTGTGGTATGTCTATGTGCTGTTTATATGTTCATGTTTGCTATGGGCGATATATCTGCATGCTTTTGGGAGATATATGTATACATGCTATTGGGCGATATATGTATGCATGCTTTTGGGCGATGAGTGCACATATACTGTTGTTGATATGATTGTCTATGGTCCATATGTTGTGTCTGTAAATATGAGGTTAACCGTTACCTGAGATCCGGTGCGGATCTCACCCCTTAATATAGCATCGCTCCCGAGGACCGAGGACCGAGGGACCGAGGAGAGAGACAAGCGGCTCGCGTAGATGTTCGGTGAAGACTTCCTTTCGATGTTTCGGCGGAAGCCTTCCCTTTTGTTATTATCTGTTTTTGAAATACTCGGTTATTGTACCGTAGTTGTAACCAGCCAGACTTACGGTAGTTTATAAATATATATCAGTTACTCTTCCGCTCAAATGCTCTACTCTGATGTTTTCAAATGATGTTTGTTTGAAGAAAAAAAATTATACTGCTTTTGAAAAGTTGGGATGTTACAGGGGAGCTTCCCTCCTTAGTGTGAAAAGTTAAATATGACCATAATGTGAAATGTTTGTGCGGAAAATGATGCGAATTTATAGTCATATCTAACTTTTCACACCAATGAGAAAAAGCTCATCTCCCTTCAAATCAAACACCGCCTAAATGTTGATCCATAAAATCTAAATAATAGAATTTTGTTTGTACCAGTTATGCAGAGTTGGCTTCTCTACACTGCCATCCTTTGCCAAAAAATGGCGTGGTTTTATGGTAAAAAACTGAAGTTGGTGCTTTAAGGAAAATAATAATAATTTAGTGTATTAAATAGTACTAAAAAGATACTTCAAGATACTGAATAGTATTGAAAAAAATACTTAATGATCTTGAAAAATTATTGTAGGATCTTGAAAAAAATATTTTAGGGTACTGACTGGTACTAAAAGAATACTTCAAGATATTGATTGGTACTGAAAAAAAATATTTCATGATCTTGAAAAAATATTTCAGGGTACTGATTGGTACTAAAAATATACTACAGGGTACTTAATGGTACTAAAAATATACTTCAGGATACTAACTGGTACAAAAAAAAATTATTTCATGACCTTAATAAATTATTTTAGGATTTTGAAAAAAATATTTCAGGGTACTGAATAGTACTAAAAATATATTTCAAGATATTTTTTCAAGATCCTAAAATATTTTTTCAAGATCATGAAGTATTTTTTCAGAACCAATCAGTACCCTAAAATATTTTTTCAAGACCCTATAATAATTTTTTAAGATCATGAAGTATTTTTTTAAATACTGTTTAGTATCCTAAAGTATCTTTTTAATACCAGTTAGTATTCTAAAATATTCATTTAAAAAAAAAAAACATCAACTTCAGTTTTTTTGCCATAAAACTACGTCATTTTATGGCAAATGATAACAGTGGAAAGAAGCCAACTCCCAGATACGCAAGAGAATATAATTATAAGAAAAAAAAAAGTTGTATATAATTCCTTAGATTATTTATAATAAATAGTAATTTCTTAATTCTTAATTATCACACGTGCTTATTAACCATATTATACACAATCATGGTAGTTAAAAACGCGTTTTAAAACGTAAAAACGGCGTTTTTACGTTTTATTTTTAGCAAAACGCGTTTCGTTTGAGCAAAAAATGTAGACTTAGTGAAATCGGTAAAAACGCTGCGTTTAAACGTAAAAACGCCGCATTTTTTAAAAAAGCAAAAAAAAAAAAAAAATTGCCATAGTTATCGTGTTGGAGTCCAGACCAGAGGCAAAGGCACAACTTTCTCACAATCTCACTCACACCTCGTCTCGTCAGTTGTCATCTAATCGTCTTCCACTCTTCCTCTCTTCGATTTTCATTTCTACTGCTCCTCTCCAACACACATATATACCTTAGTATCTTATATCTGCGCTTTCTTAAAGTTCCAATATTGAGAAGCCTATAAATGCCTAAACTCGCACGCTCGTAAAGCTCTACACCGCTCGCATCCAACAACTCAACGGCCATCGCTCACACCCACGGTGTCTGTCGATCTCTCCGGCATGTTGTGTCCAAGTAAAAGAATCAACTAATTGATTTAGGGTTTGTCTTTAAAATCGAATGCTTTGGAGGTTTTTAAAATCAAAGTGAATGTGTAAATCTGCTGGCTATCAAATTAAATTGCTGATTTTAGATGTTTGTTCCATTGTGATTTTGGCGAGGGCATTCGAGTGTGAAATGGTTCACTCTAAGTGTTCTAATTTCACAGTCAAGTGAAGGCGATTTCCACAGGAGATTGCACAGGGAGCAAAAGCTGGGTTATAATTAAATCAAAAGCTGGACTAAATTGTTTATTTGTCTCTATTGCAAACTAATCTGATTAGATACGAAGACATTTCATTGTTTAAGTTGGTGATGCTTGTCAATGATAGAAAATAAATCTAAAGTTAGTTGTATTTTGTACTGAAGAAAGGAAACATGTTATCTTGCTCACTAGGAATCAATCAGTGTATTAGGTAGTAACAGACTGGACATGTATAATATTGCATCTTCTTTTAACAAAACATCTTCTATTTGGCTAATGCTTTGCCTTGAGTTGCTTGTTCTTAGGTGTTTCTAAAATATCAAAGTTCAATTATTTTTCAATACGTTGTTTATTTTTTATAGTTGCTTTTCTGTTCTGTTGCAAGGCAATGAAACTGCATATAATAAAACCAAGTTAATGCAAAGCTTTTATCTTCTAATTCTTTTTGTAGTTTTGAAAATGGCTTCTAGTGAAAGTATTGTTTCAGTTTATAATAGTTCTACGCCTTCTGTCCCAGTGAGTGAAGCAGGAACATCTTCAAGAACTTACAAGAATGCTCCCGGAAGTAGAACTGATGTGGCATGGAAGCACGGTAGTTCAGTTGATATTGCATTGATCATTTTATGTATGGATGATGGCAGACGCCTTACTTTTCTTTTTTTTCTTTTTTATATATATGCAGGTAAAATCTACGTTTTATATTATGATTTTATGTTTTACAATTTTTCATTCTCCTTCCGTTTTTAGATAAAAATGTGTTTTTAACAACCATGTACACAACTATATATACACTTACATACCTTGATTGAAAATCCAATAATAAAAATATATATACAACTAAATAATTTGTCCATAAAATATTTATGAAATTTTAATTAAGAAACGTGATTTTTAAATTTATTTATCATTAATCATTTAATAAATATAAAAATATATTTTTTTCATTGCATATATAATATAAACTAGAGATGAAATTGGGCCAATCACAATTAACATGGCATTAAATGCACAGGAGGAAAAAGCAAGAAAGGAAAGAAAGAGCGAAAAATTCAAAATTTGAAGATGAAGTTTGGAAATCTGAACTTGTGAATGCATTAAATGCAATGTTTTAGAAATGTGAAATATAAAATGGGAAAAACACTTCTCATGTTGTAGGAGAAGTGTTTTCTCATGTCACACACACATGAAATTGTGGGGCCCACATATATATATAATGTTCCTTATATATATATGTGGGTCCCACCATTTCATGTGTATGTAGGAATCTTCTTCTTCTCATGTAACATGAGAAGTTTAAACCCCAAATAAAATATAGCAAAATAGACCAAATGATGAATGAGCAGCATTATGCATGTACAGTACACTTGGACATTTCATCAAGAAGCTTGTAGTATTGACCATGGTAGTGAAGACGTAGATTTTACCTGAAAACGGAAGGAGAATGAAAAATCGTAAAACGTAAAATCGTAATACAAAACGTAGATTTTACCTACATATATATAAAAAAAATTATATAATTTCTCTCTGCTCACTTCTATTTCACGGTGCGTTTTTACATGATGACTTCTTATTTTTAATAGATTTGAGATATATTTTGATATATTTGAGAAAATATTATTACTAATTTAAAGAGATTTTATTGAGATTTTAAGAGTAATCAATCTGGATGTAATTTAAAATAAGAGTTTGAGTTTAGGAAATAAGTATATTATTATTATTATATAATATTGCTTCTTATTAGTGACAGCACAGCCACGCACTAAAAATCACATTTAGAAGATTGTTTCAATTGAATGGAAGGGGCCCCACAAATTGAATTGGAAGAAGACCTAATATAAAGAAAAGAAGCAGCCACAAATTAGAGATGAGAATTGGGGAGGCGCCTCCAGATCGTTCATATATAATACTAATCAATGCAATATCAATCAAAATATTCAACATTGTCATCAAATACCATTAAAAAAAATCTCATTTTATTAATCCTCAAGCTAACATTATTCTTCGTTCAAAATCTTCGCCTCCTGTTAGCCAGGGAAAAAAAATTAAAGAAATAAAAAAGTCATCATCCTTTACGTTTTAATGCGCCGTTTTTATGTTGTAAATCAGTGTTTTTACCAAGTTTACGTTTTTTGCTCAAATGAAACGCGTTTTGTTCAAAATAAAACGTAAAAACGCCGTTTTTACGTTTTAAAATGTGTTTTTGACTACCATGGTATTGACATTACTTGACATATTCCAGCCCGTGCGTTTTGAAGTTCAAATAGGCTTTTGAGACTTTTTGCTTGTTTGAGCATGGTTGGTATAAAATTATCCCAATTGTGCTTTTAAGTAAAAAGTAGATTATCCGAATAAGCTTTTAGCTTCTCAAAAAGTGGCTCCTGGTCTAGAGCATTTATTTATTTTCAGCATTCATACTACTGGTCCTATTTATAAATCATTTTTTTACTAAATCATTAACACTGTTAAATAATATTCTAAAAATATTCTTCAAGTATATTTTTAAAGGGATAAGATATTATCACTATCAATTTTTGTTATTACCAAGTCACTACCACTTTTTACACCGTTAGATCATAATCTCATCTACCTTTATCATTTTTCTCTCTATTGAGATTCTGATCTAACGGTGAAAAAAGTGGTAGTGACTTGGTAGTGATCAAAATTGGTAGTGACAATATCCTATCCTATTTTTAAATTAAAAACCATATTAAAATAAATGTTGTTACTAATTTACCCCTCATTATACCAATTCCATATTTTATCTCTTAATATTAATGTTCGTTATTGATCTATTTAATATTTTTAATAAATTTAATGTAGAATAATTTTTAGTAATCTGTTTATGTGGTAAATATTAATAACTTGTTCAAAACTTGAGTAATTATTTTTAAGAATATATGTTTAATGAAATATTCTTAAAAATTTTAAATTGTAAGATATTAATATGCGAATCTCAAAATAATATCATTTTATAATTATATAACTTAATTGAATATATGTATGTATGTATTATTGTAAAACATCATCATGCGTATTTAAAAATTAAATGATAAGTTTAATAAATAAAAGAGATTAAAAATTAAAATTTATCAAAAATTAAAATTTATAATGATAAAATTAATTAACTTTATAATATGATAAATTTAAATGTAGGACAAAAATATATACTAATTTTTTTAAACTTTGAATAAAGATATGTAATTAAATGTTTATTTATTTGTCAAAGATTACATGATAAGTAGTAATATTTATTTTAAGGAGGGCCATTTTTGTCAAAATAATGAGTCAATGTTGTAATTTAACGGTCAACTAACGGTTAGATGGATGGAAGTTGAATCTCAAAACTAGAAGGGAAGTTTATCTAACATATATTTTGATTTTAAGGGAAATTCATATAGATTTTCAAACTATAAGGGAGGTCTCTGTAATTTAAAATAAATAGAGGGGAGGTTGATGTATTTTACTCTTTATTTATTTTTCAACAACTCATATATGTTCGCCTTGTCCAACTATCTCATCTATTGGTGTGAGCATTTACACGTTCGTTTTTTTTTTGTCAACAACTTATCTCATCTATTCATCTTGTTCGAGCTTGGTATCTCATCTGTTTGCCTTGTCTGATAAATCTTCGCCTTGTCCAACACATAATATATCGAGAAAAAGGGATATCCAACACAGAATGTCATGGTTATATGTGATTGAGATATGTGCTTTTACGTTCGTATTGGTGAGATGAGAAGGTACTGCACATGATGCTCGTGTGTTTCAATCTACTATCTCAAATCCATATATGAATTTCTCCCATCCACCTGCAGGTATATTTTCGTCTACTTCAATTAAATTACTATGTCTTCATTTCACATTTGAATTTATCTCATACCTTCAAAATGTTTTCACCATTTAAAGCGAAATATCACCTAAGAAGGAGGTGAATTGGGTGATTTAAAACTTTTCGGTTTACCCCTAAAATTCACACACAAAACAGAAGAGAGAAAGAGAATGATTGACACAAGAGATTTATACTGGTTCGGTCTAAACTCTTAATTTACGTCTAGTCCCCAGATTCTCTAGATATTTCACTATCTTTTTCAACTGATTACACACTATGTACTTGAAGTAATCTTCTCTGTAGTATTCACTCCCCTTACAAGTTGTAATCAATACACTCACTCTCAAGGTCCCACTACCTTGAATTTCTTTACAGAAAAGATAAATATAATTTAACTCTATAAAATAATAGATAGATAAACACTGAAGATTAGATATCCGAAGATATTACACAGTAGTGAATGAAACAGTAAATGCGTATATTTCGTTTGAGCTTTTGTGTTTCCAGTGGTTCAACTGAATTGAATGCTTTTGCTTATGTTTGGTGAAGGCAATTAATGACCATTGAGAAGCTTCACTGAACCGTTATGAGTAATAAAATAGCTGTTAGTCAATTAAGCTTGTCCGTTACTCACATTCTTCGATTCGACCAATGTTTGCTGTCATTCAACCGCTTTGACATTCTTTCTGTTTTGCCCATTGAATAATGTAGCATTTAATAAGGGAAAGGGAACAAAAATGCCTTCAGATTGCTCAAAGAATGGTTGCCAAAATCGTGCTTGGTTTTCTGCAACTTCATTAAATGTATTTGACGTAATGAAATGTTTTTTGATTAATCTGCATTTAATCTCTCATCTAATTATCTGAAACTCATTAATAACTTAATTAAACATAGTTAGGAACAATAATAAGTAATGATAAGAAATTATCAAATTACAAGCAAAGATTTAAGATTTACGGACACGGTGATTTGCAAAACCAAAAAGGTTAACTCAAGTAAATTTCAAGCACATTTGAGTTGCTGACTCAAGTTGAACATTCTACACTCGAGTCACAGTTACATCTTCTTTAAAAATATGTTTGAAAATAAATGTGAAGACGTCCCTATATGAACTTAGCTGGAGTCTAAAATATTCACTTCAAATTGATGACTCAAGTCACACAAGTCTCACTCGAGTCAATATCATTTTCACAAATGTTCATCGAGTTAAGTTTTGAAAATGATTTGAATACAAGTCACACTCGAGTCATTAAGTGATGACTCGAGTTATCAAAATATATTTTGAGAATAAGTTTAAAAGCTACACTCAAGTTAATCAATACTAACTTGAGTCAATATTTTAGTATTTTGAAAAATAAATTTAAGTTCACAAGAGTTAACTCGAGGCATATAGGATCACTCGAGTTAATGCTTTTCATAAAACATTTCAAAAAGTCTTTTAACTCGAGTCAGTCAAAGTTAAAACATATTTTGACTGAGGTTTCAAAGGCACTTAACTCGAGCCTGTCAATCTCTAACTCGAGTCAATTTGACATATACTTAAAACAGTTTTACTTGAATCATTAATTTCCTTTTATTTACAATTGTCTGTTATCATTAAAACATATATAGAGAACTAATACCATTGACTAGGTTCGGTCAATGCTTGATATCCAACACCAGTTGGGTATCTTAGTCCCTACATATGTGAGTGTTATCACCTATCAAAATTCAAACGTCAACCTAGATTTGGAAATCATAAAGAAACCTTCAATTATTATCATTTAAGTTTGAGGTCCACTATATAAAGGAATTTTGGAGTGTTTTAGAATTAATATGTTTGAAATATTACAAAAAATACGCAAATATAACTACCACACATAAATCCATATGGTTTGTATGACAATGGCCATACATAATTTTATTATGAGAAATTCTCAAACTGATATTAATTTCATGCAAGCTGAAAAATGGGAATATAGGTCATATAGATAATCATAGTGTAGATGAAGAGCCTTCCTCGACAAATTATGCTACGCAATCTTCAACCAAAATGAATTATATTTGTGACACAATTAGAGACCAAATTGTACGGGACATGAGATCAAATTAGTTATGTAATATTATTTGATCAAATTATGTATTTTAGAATTGCCAAATTTTCCAATTTAACATTTTTCACTTTTTTTAATTTTTCTCTTATTTAATTATCTCAAAAACAACTTATGCTACCATTATTTTAAATAAGTTTCAGTTTCAAAAGAGCTACTTATAATACCACCAATCCAAACATAAATTATATTACACAATATGATTTTTACTCAATTTAAGGTTGCATAATTCAGATTGTAAATAAGTCATTTTTCTCTTAGTTTTCTCAAACACACATATATTGATTGAAATCAAGTTCCTTTAATTTAAAAAATAAAGTTCCTTCTCCCAAGCGCACAATTATTTTGGGCCTCAACTTTATGGGCTTTGTTAATTCTGGACCTATTTTTCTGATCCCTGATTCCACTTTCATATTCTCTGCCGAAGCGATTCGGTTCCAAGATCTAGGGTTTAAACTAGGAAGTTTCGCTATAGTTGTCAAGGAAAGAATCCAATTGACTTCTGAGTTCGGTCTTCCTTTCTCGTTCGTGCTCTCTCAAACGCGGTTGCAGAGGTAATCATGTATTCCGTTTCATCCTTTTTGATAAAAGCGAAGCAGATCAATAGTGCGTTGGTTTGACTTGTGTTTCATTTGTACATCTGAGCATCTCGGTTTCTTCTACTTTCTGAGCAAATTCCATGATCCATGTTCCCTTTACGTTTATTTGATTTTTAGGGTTGATGTTGTGATGCGGTGATTATCATCAGTTGCGCTTTATAATTTGTGTTTTTAGTATTTTTGCTTAAATTTGCGAACTGTGTATCACTATTAGGCGACAAGATGCGGAGGTACAGTCCAGCATACTATAGTCCTCCTAGGAGAGGATATGGTGGTGGAGGGAGAAGCCCTCCTAGGAGGGGATATGGTGGAGGTAGACGCAGGGAACAAAATCATGGGAGCCTTTTGGTTCGGAACATTCCTCTCGATTGCCGGTAAAATTATTTTTTTATGTGATTGTGTTTTGCATACATGCTGTTAAATCTTATTACCTCTCCTTTTTCATTAGCTTATGCTTTTGAATTCTCATGTTATCATATTCTATCATGGGTTTCAGATCTGAGGAACTTCGAGTTCCATTTGAGCGATTTGGACCTGTCCGGGATGTCTACTTACCGAAGGACTATTACACTGGGTGAGTTATATTTCAGGGAAAAGGGTGATCTCTTGCTTTGGCCTGCTTTAGTTCCCCCGTTATTACTGTATCTCTTACATGTTCTGAAGGTATAGTGTGAAAACCTTTGTCTTAATTTACCGAGCTCTGGCTTTATAGTCTTGCTTGCTGAGTGAGTGCCATTCCTAGTTATTGGCCGCTCGTATTTTGCCTTTCATTGCATGTGGCACTTATGCAATAACAGATACTGGTAGAGGCTCGTGCAACTCTTACCATCACGAAAAGTTTGAGATCAAGTAATGCTGATGGTCATTCAATTATAATAGTTGATGAGCTAATGATTACTGTATTTATTACTCCTAAATTATAATTAAGCATTCAAAATTAGTTTCGTAATACTTTGAGGTTCACTTGAGCTGCTAATAGCTACCTTCTTGGGAACATTTTCTTCTGAGCATGTGCCTAAAACTTGTATTTTAGCAATAATCAGTGGGTATGATGCATATGTGATTAGTTTCTTGATTTTTGCAGCGATGCTAAGATTTTGACCTTGTATAAAATATAAATAGATAATATTTCATGAAAGAACTTACTCATACTTGCAGGTGACACTCTTCAGATTGGTAAGAACAATTGAATTGGCAGCTAATTCTGGGTTTTCTTGTATGTTTTGTTCTCTTAAATCGTTGTCAAATTAGGGGATGGGAGTTTCTCTCCCTTGAACTGAATTTTATTTTTTCTCCTAAATATTTTTACTTTCCTTTCATGAATTAATTTTGGACTGGTTTGTCAGGGGGTATGTTGGTTTGAAATTGAAGTATAACAAGACCAAGCCCCACAATTGAGGAGATCCACTCTCACTGTTTATCATTGCCTAACATATTGGTTCCCAAGTTTATAAATGTTCATACGAAGAGTGATCATTCCTATGTGAAGAGAACTTAGATAATTACACTATCAATAGAAGTTTGATGGAAGAAGATTGATACTTGTCCTATTGAAGACTTCATGAAGATGTTTTTAAGTTTGTGGGAACGTTGAATTCAATTGCTTGTAAATTCAAGTGTTGAAGAATTTTCAAGTCACTTGCCTTTTTGAAGTTGCCTTTACTACTTGAATGTATAGAAAAAGGTCAGCCCAAGTTTATAAATGTTCATACGAAGAGTGATCCTATGTGAAGAGAACTTAGATAATTACACTATCAATAGAAGTTTGATGGAAGAAGATTGATACTTGTCCTATTGAAGACTTCATGAAGATGTTTTTAAGTTTGTGGGAACGTTGAATTCAATTGCTTGTAAATTCAAGTGTTGAAGAATTTTCAAGTCACTTGCCTTTTTGAAGTTGCCTTTACTACTTGAATGTATAGAAAAAGGTCAGCCACTAGCTTGGATTTTAGCGGCTTTAGTTAATTCATCATCCTTTGCTGTGCCCATTTCTCTGTTGTTACGCATTTTCTAATGAATGCTATGTTTATCCCTAAGCAATGTAATATGCAGTGATTACTGTGTATGCAAATTCTGAGCCATGAGTGTAATTTATAATATGGGTTTGCCATTGTTTGGTCTAACATTCTTATAATGGTGGTCTACTTGTTTTCCCTATACAGAGAACCTCGTGGATTTGCATTTGTGCAATTTGTTGATCCTTATGATGCTTCAGAGGCACAGTATCACATGAATGGACAGATTTTTGCTGGAAGGGAAATATCTGTGGTTCTTGCGGCAGAGTCAAGGAAAAGACCTGAGGAGATGCGTCAAAAGACAAGGAGGTATTTCTTTTACTTTCTATTTGATGCCTTGCTCTCTTATGATGAAAACAACAGATTTGGCTTATGCCTAAGATATTCCCCTTTAATTATATTTGTATTATTCACCTTATACAGAGGGCCATCAGGCTATGGGGGGCGAAGGTCAGCTTATCATGGTATGTTGTTTCTAAAATTGATTTTTTTGTATATTCCAAACTGCAGTAATTTTCAAAATTAATACTTGTGTTCTAAACCTGAAGAAGTTTCAATGTGTTAGTAGGTAACACCCAGTCTATGCAATCTGATTTTCTTCCTTGCCTCATTACCATTAGAGTTCTTACTTTTGTGGATATGAATTTTATTTGGTTTATTATGTTTAGGTATATAAAAAGAATGAATTGAAAGATGGAAATTTTACCACCGATTATATATTGATATTTGTTATAAAATTCAGGGAAAGTGCTTCCTATCACCTTTCTCTAGTTGTATGTTTTGTTAAAGTTCCGTCAAAATCTATGAATCATCAAATACTAAGAGTTTCCACTAGACCATTATACTTTTTCCTGAAGGAGCTGGTAGGTGTATGTAGTCCTTCTACACTTCTAATCTGATATTTGAAAGTAGCGCTTTATGTTTTCTATTTACTATTAAATATAATATAATATAATATAATATATAAAGGTTCAAGACTCATCCATGATTCACACTTGCTGACTTTCTATCAAACCCAATGCTCAATTGTCTTGTTTTGTTCATGCAAAGTCTGCTTCCATTATGTTGAAGTCTGTACTCATCAATGGCGTCGGGATTGTAACGAATTGTTGAAAAGTAGTTTCATTTAGTGGAATATTCTTGGCTACCATATCTTCTAATTGGCATATCAAAAGCTCTTTAATTGGGGACTTGAAGGCTGCTTTGTTGATGGATTGGGGGATTGAATCAATAATTGTTATGACTTTATTTTGGCAAAAAAATCATTGTTAAGATGGGGCAAACCAAGGATATGGTTTAGGCACCTTACTCAAGATATGCTTTGATAGTAAATCTATTTCATATATTGTAGCCTTTTCCACCCACCTATAGGGAATTAGCTTTATATTGTGCTTCACAATCACTAAAAAAAACTAAAGCTGGTTTTACGTTGGAAACCCTTTAAATGTATGAGCTTTTTGTATTAAATATTTCATGGAATCTATTTTTAAATCTATTATGCATCAGGACGATCCCGATCTCGTTCAGTTTCAAGATCACGTTCCCCACGTTATCGCTCTGGTTCTAAAAGTAGATACCATTCAAGGTGAGGTCTAGAATCTAAAAACTTATTGTTCTTATATAGCATCATAAAAGCATTTGATCATGTTTGTGATTTGACATTTGTCAGGTCTTATTCTCCTGCCCCAAGAAGGCGAGGTGACTATTCTGTTTCCCCTAGACCACGTGGGATGCATCCTAGGTCTCCAAGAGGTCCTTCTGTGGAGCGAGAGGGTGATCAAAAGCGCAGGTCATATTCTCCAGGTTATGGCAATGGCCCTGATTATCCTGCAGCCAATGGATATGAAGAGTGAGTCTCAAAACACGTTTGTGTGTGTGTGTGTGGCTCTTTTACATGGTTACATACCATGTTTCTGTTCTTTCCCTCATTTTGGGGCTTTGATTGTCTATTTGCTTTGTATAATCCTATAAAAGGAAACCTATGTATGACTCTGAGGCTGCACGAGACCAGTGGAGGCAGTCGCCACGCAGAGCATCAAGATCACCCATTGGGTCAGGATCAAGGTCTGCTGATTTGTCTCCTAGACATGGAAGATGAGGTAAAATGTAGTAAGGTTTTCTTCGAAAGATAATTGGTTCTCCGTTTTGGTTGACATTATCTTGATAGCTTTCATGGTGCACATTGCAGATGGTTGGCAATATGATGCTGGGCTTCTGTACAATTCTATGAATATATGAGAACCTATACAAATCTTTGTATCTTGCTTGAATGTTAAGTAATGCTATCTTCAGATTTGAGAATTGATTTGCTTCTCTGGATTTGCTGAACTTGATATAATCATTACACCTTATAAACTGGTTGATTTTTGGTTAATTGTGAAGGTTCAAATCAAAATTTCGGACCATTCTCTGTTGGGCATGTTTGATTCAAAAAGGATTAGAATGGAATTAGGGAAAACTATACCTAAGGTCAAACTCAGATTTTCTATTTCTAAGTACCGCAAATGGTAAATGCTTTTTGTTTCATTTATAAATTTTTGTTTGAATGTGTTATATAAGTAATAGACTGATGGGGTTCAAAGAAATATGAAATCGAATGGAATGCTGAATATTATGAATTTCCTTGGGTCTTTGAACTTGATATGGTTGTAAAATCTAAACTGATTTGGGTTGCCTTTGACTAATTTCCAAAGCTAGGATTGCAATTTCCAGACCATTCTCAGCAAACTTTCTTCAAGTTCTAAATTATAAATTATGTGTCTGTTTGAGTTAGCAGTAGAAGCCGTTTTTCTAACGTGATTTATAATATACAAAGTAAATTTATGAGATGATTTTTTTTTTTCTTTTGATATAATATGAGATGAGTTTTGTTTCAACTCACCTACCCAAATAGGCATATGTTTGTCAAAGTCCAAGAAAATGTAAGTAGGTTCAAGCACAACGTAAATGACTTGAATCGATGTTTGTTAGGCTTGCCAAACTGTAGCCAAGTGTTAGCAGAATTCATTTCGTTGGAATCATTCTATTAAGGTTGTCGTCTATGGTTGAATAATCAATTCCGTTTCTGGTCAATGTCAACTATTAGACCACTTCTCCGAACGAATTTTCAACAGCGTTTAGGTTTCAACAATTGATGAACCCTTCTTGAACTTGTTTTTCTAAACCAGAGTGGGGAGAAGGGATTGTAATTAAAAAGCAACGATTCACAAGTCACCACTAATTTATTCCACGCTTTCTAGTCTATAAATCAATTCTTGTCAGCCACACAAACACTGTTTCAAGTTTCAAGTAAGGTATTATTTGAGCCGTGTGGTTACTGTTTATGTAATAAATTACTCCATTTATGATAAACCATTCATTAATTTAGACGTCTACTATAAATTATAATGTGATAATGATGTTTGCTTTCCATAGCCAGCTAACATAATTACTTCCTTTACACGCTCCATTTGTTTATTTCGACAATTGCCCAACTGGGGTTAGGTTTTATCTGTGTTCTAATCCCTCAATTTTGTTTTTTGTACAATGATCAATTATAGCATGGAAATACTCATTAAATTTATTCTCTCTTTTCTAGTTGACTTGGTGCGCGCGCGCGCAATATATATATATATATATATATATTGAGTCCATATCCTTTGTCCTACATGCATAGGATGGTTAGAGGCCTGTTTGAATTTAGCATTGAAAAAATACGTTTACGCAGGTTGAAACAAAACTCCTTACACACTTACCTTATAAGTTGTAAATCACGTTAGAAAAGCAGCTTCTACTGCTAATCTAAATAAGCACATTTTTCATACTTTCCTCGTAGGCTGTAAATCATGTTAGAAAAGTAGCTTCTACAGCCAATTCAATTAGACACATAAAAACATGAAGTGGGTTTAGCTATCCTATAACCAAAAAAAAAAAAAAAGGCTATGAAATAAAAATATTTTCACGCTGGAATTAGCAAAATATTGTATTTTATTAAATTGTAAATTGATCAGTTACATCTCCAATGGAAATCAACATGTGGGAAACACAAACATCTTTCAAATATTAATTTTAATTGTCAGCAAGTGGGTGGCTCTCATATTCTTCCCATCAGAGCCTTTTAAGTTATTACCTCCGGTTCTAATTATAAGAATACTTTTGTATTACAATTTGTACTACAAAAGTGTTCCTATAATTAGGACCGGAGAAAGTAGTTAATATGATATACAATTTCTAAAACACCCTATTCATCTTCTTTAATTCCATCATTTCCTTTCCTCATTGATTATTATTGAGTGGGCATCAATATGGGTAAATTCAAAAAATATTAACAATTAAGAAAACTATGTCTTATATTTATAACCAAAATCAACTCCACAAATATTTTTATATTAAGGTTCAAAGTTTATTATTGTGAAGGTAACTATAGTCCAACTAACACTAAACATCTCAAACTTTTTATGGGGTAAGATTGCGAGTTTGAACTTTTTGAAGAGGACATTATGGGTGAATTAGGACAAAAAATTAATTATCAGTATATGATAATTTCGGAAGTAAATATAATACATCCTTTCTACAGACTGAAAAACTAAAGAGGTTAGGCTCTCACAACAATGAAGCTTCTGATAGGATTGAGGGGAAATTAAAAAGAATACTCCCTACAATTTTCAATATAAGACATATTTATTTAGTTTAATTACATTAAAGAAGTTAGTTAAATTAGTTAATATGAAATGTATTTTCTATATTCCTTCAATTCCCTCTCCTCCTTAATTATTGTTGAAAAAGTAAATTATAAAAAGATTGATAAATATTTTTAGGACAAAAATAAATATTAAGTGCTGAATTAGGGGGAGTATAATACAGTAGCCTTTCTTGAAGGTTGACCCATTACAAACCCGCGGGAAAACCTGGAATGAGTTGGACGACGTCTTTTATATATTTGTGTGTGTTTGTGTCTATATATATATATATATATATAGTCATCGAATGTACCGTCAGCTAATTCTCCTCGCGCTGTTTGATTCTTCTAAGAGCTCCAAAGGACACAATCACACTCAGAAATGGCAATCGGATTCATGGAGGTGCTTCTTGTTAAAGCTAAGGGCCTTCCTCAGACTGATCTCTTTGGTTCGTTTCAACTTCCGTTTCTATTTTCATCATCTTCCTCACTCGTAACTTGAGAGTTTGTACATTATTCCCCAATTTTTGAGTTATTCGCTATTTCATCGATATCATAAAGGGTTTACTGAAATTCAATTTCTCTAGTTTCTGGAAATTTTGAGGCTTCTTATGCCATTACATGTTCATTCTAGCAATCTTCAATTCTTAACATTTGTCTGTTCTCAATAGCTCGGATCGATCCCTACGTTCTGATACAGTATAAAGGCCAAGAGCGCCAGAGCAGCGTCCTCCATGGTTAGTTTTACTCTTACCAATTTTCTTACACATTAATTCATGCGTGTGTGTGTTTTTATAACTCCACTCATTCCTGCTGGAATCAGATTGAAAATGCATACACATGGTTGAACTATGGATTTGTTCATCATATGTAGCCGTTAATTTTGAATATTTTTCTTTATTATTTTTCTGGTTATCACTATGATTGTCTTCAACTGTGCCTGAATTGGATAGAAGATCAGCCGTATGTATTTAAGAGTATTATTATTTTGATTAATTGATGATGAGAAAGATTTATTAATTATCTCTACTTGACCAAATTGACCGAATGAGCCGTATGGTATATGCTCTCTTTTGAAATTATCAGAAGATTCATAAAACAGATCTCTCAGAATGTTGCGAATAAGTTTGATGTTAATCGGCTACAGTGTAAAATGGTGGAATCCTCTGTATGTGGAATGGAGGAGGCAGGCAAAAGGAAACATGAATAACGAAGCGATCTGTTAAATCTGAATGTAGTATATTAATTTTCCAGATTTTTCCTCTCTTCTGATAATTAAGATTGAGTATAACTTTCTATTTTCTTCGTAGTATATGAGCAGTTCTTTCCTCTCTTTCTTCCACTGAATCGAAAGGGTACTTACTGCTAATTGGAAAGCTAAAATTATTGGTTAGGGTGTTACTCGTCTTTAATTTTATGTATCCAAATGTCACATTTTTGAATTTGACCGCAGCAGCACATTTGGTTCCGTTCTGTAGAGTCTTTATCAAAGTTGATTTTCTGCTCCCTCTTACAAGTGCATAATAAAGAACATTTAAAGTATCAGACTCATAACCACACATCCTTCAATAATCAAAGCAACTGCCTAATTAATTCTGGGTAAAGAACTGAATCATCAGAAAGTTATGCCCTATGGATGCTCACTCTATATCTACATATATAATGATGCAGAGGGAGGTAGCAATCCAGTGTGGAACGAGAAATTTGTATTTAGAGCAGAATATCCAGGATCAGGCGACCAATTCAAGCTCATGTTTAAAATCAAGGACAAGGACTTTTTCTCTGCTGATGACTTCCTTGGTCAAGCCGAGTAAGGCTCTGCTCAACTATATTCTTCATGAGTAAATTAACCTGCTCCCTAGTCCCTACAAAATAAACTTTTGATAAATCAACTCAATTGTTCAACAATGATGGAGATTTTCTTTCAAAAGGATGCTAATAACTCAAGAGCTCCAAACATCATATTGAATATGTTGTGATGAATAATTGTGTGTGGGTGGCAGAATATACGTGAAGGATTTGTTGGCTATAGGAGCAGAAAATGGAAAAGCTGAGCTTCGTCCTCAAAAGTATAGAGTGGTTGGTGCAAATCAATCTTACTGTGGAGAGATCGAAGTTGGTATAACTTTCACCCTTGAGGTACTTCTTAGCTTTTTTAATTTCTTTCCATGTTGTTTATGTTGCTATATATATTGAACCTGTGATGATGCAATCAGTTTACAGAAATTTGTGACCATGACCGTGTCGTTTTGTTTGACGTTAGTGTCTTGTTGTTTGAATCCACAGGAAGAAGAAGGATCTCTTGGTGAAGACATTGGAGGATGGAAGGAAAGCGACTACTAGTTATCATGGTCATCAGATGTAGATTTTATAAATTAATAAGGAACTCTATGTACTTACTCTTGTATTACTTTATTGGTTGTACAGTTTTAGAAATTTCTTTACACATTGACGATTGAAACAACTTTCTTTTGTCCCCCTCCCCATCCCCCTCCCCCACTCTCTATTCCTCTATTGTCATATTGTGAGCAAGATATTACAAAAACTTATAACAATTACAAGATTAGAGCTAATAAAAAATTAAAAAAATACTGTCTATTACAGACTTCTTTTCATAGAGTTGATTTTTTTGTTAATGGTTGTGGTTCATGATAACATGCACAATCAGATATTGTTAAATTTTGTTCGATTATGAGTAATCTCGATGACAACCAATAATGTGCAAAACAAGACAAGGGCCAGTTTATATTTTATATAATATTTTTAGCACTGCTAAAACATCCAGCCGACCTAGCTCAGTGGTAGAGCGCGTGGCTTTTAACCACGTGGCCGTGGGTTCGATCCCCACGGTCGGCGTTTTTTAAAATTTTTGCTTAATCATATATATATTCATAGAAAATTGATTTGGCAAAACAAAAATGAAATTAAGTTATTTAATATATTTTAAAATGTAACTTTTTTTCATATACACTTCTCATGTTGCAGGAGAAGTGTATTCTTGTGTCACACACACATGAAATGGTGGGACCCACATCTTTTTAAAAAAAAAGATATGGGTCTCACCATTTCATGTGTGTAGGAATCTTTTCCTTTTCATGCAATATGAGAAGTTTAAACCCCTTATTGTTTTCCTCTAAACTAATTAATTTGACTAATAAATTGATATATAAACCAAAGATACACAATATATGATATGATTAAATAATTTATTTAACTTAATTAATCTCTAAAAGAATCAACTATATTTTATATTTGTCAATCTTTCTTAATTTACCGCTATTGATATCCCCTCTACAATAATTAAGTAAGGGGGAGATCAAGGGAATCAAAGAAGATAATTAAAGTGTTTTAAAAAAAAATATGATATTAACTAATTTTTTTAATCTTAATCAAAATTAGATAAATAGATCTTCCATTGCCAGGAGGATTGAGTATAATTTTGTGAGGCACAAATAACTAAAGAATAACATGACCTTTAGACCGGAAAAAGACAGCTGTTGGCTTTTAGCTTAACCACTGACCTTTAATCAGGGCTCTAACTCTCGGAGGAGGCTTGAAACAAAAACAAACGACCATTTTGTTCAAATCCAAAAGGCATGAACACCTGAATGAAATCTGCACTCCACAATTCTTTATTGCTTTTAATAGAATAACTTTATGCAGATTAAGGTGGTTAGCACCAATATGCACCGTTTTGTTAAACATTTGTTTTGTAGAGTAGTATGATTTGTCATTTTCACACTCAGGACAGCCGAAAAATTGTTTGTGCCATTTCTTAGCCAAGTATAAGAGTGCAAAAATTGGCGGCAATAAATCATGACAGTTGAAAGAAATCTAGGAGCAATGGATATTGATGAAACGCAATGGTTATGTTTTTGGAACTAAGTTAGCCCCCAAAAAACAAATAAACAAGAGATATACTCCAAGTCATATACATGTTGAGTTTTCACACGTCCCACCCACCCCCAAAAAAAATTGTAGTAATTCAGAGACACCACACTTCAAAACTCTGTTCGTTTAGTTATTCAAATGATGTTTCTCAATCGAATTGGCAAACTCACGATTGGGTATGAGACTGTTCAGCTAAGAAGTTGACAACCCTGTTTAAGAAATTCAAGCCGAACACGGTCTCTTCACAGTTGACTTTTATAGAAACGCTCAATGGGTCCGAACATTTACCTTCAACAGTAACTGTAAGCAAGCATGGCATGGAATTGCTTAAGATCTCACCGCTAAAACGCAAGCACAACCCAGATGCATCATCAAGGTTGGTAGTAACAGGCATATCCACAGATACAAGGGAAACATTTGCATTGCTGAGCATCTTCAGTGCTATGCTTTCGCAGATCACAAGAAAATTGTCCTTTGTCAAAGAGTTGCTGTCCTTGTTCAGCTCTTCAATGTGATCAGTGAATGTGCAGCTGGCACAATATACAATATAATCAAGTTTAAAGTTCAGAATATCAACGATAAAAACAAACAATACGAAGGGAGTGTCCAGCAAAAGAATTAAGCTCACAATAAAACAGTAAACTTGCGATAATGTACAAAGTCAATTTTCTGTCAGCTGAGTTCTTCAAACTCACAAGATCCATATATGCTTAAGAGTTTACAGCTAATTCTCTGCTGATTTTAAATCTAGCTGTTGCACTATTTCAACAGGAAAGAATTGCCTAAGCATGATGGTTATATCATGAAGCTAGCCATTACAAAGATATATGCACCAAGTCTTTTAACATTGTTACTTTTGCTTGGTTCTATTCCCCGAGTATAAATCCCTCAGAAATTCTTCCCATTAAAAATTTGAAATTGTCGAAACCAGTTTGGAAACTCTAAGATGCACTTTCAGGATAGCAGTGCAGCAAAATGTAATTATTCAAAGGTTTCAGCACAATGACAAAAATAAGACAAAAATTAATTTGCTATGGAAGTCAGTCTAAACTACATTCATTATGGAGTTTCAGAGATGCTTTCCATAGGGATATCTAGCCGAGTAACAAAAATATCCATAATATTTCAGAGATGCTCGTTTTTCTGTCTTACTTTTTTATTTTCCCAATGCTTTAAGATGAGGGCACTCAATATGACATACCAAGAGTTCCTCTTGAAGGCACTCAATCAGATTATCGCATGGATTGGAATTGTGAATGCCAGGCTTAAACTTAAGTTATTCAATAGATGTTCCACACCCTGACCTACCTCCTCACATACTCAAACATCCCACGAAGATGAGATTCTTTATCTCTGAAATCTTCGACACTGATTGGAAGTGGTTTCACAAAGTATCCAATATCAGGCCTTAGCTTCACAGGAATTTTTTTGCCATTGCAAAACAAAGCCAACTTTCGAGGCAATAGGTGGTGATGGAAGTGAACTTGTAGAGTCCTCTTTTCTGTCAGACCAGGCTCCAGAGAAGAAATCTCTTCCATGGAAACCAGAGTTGGTATATCAGTATTCGAAGTACTGGAGTGCAATGCCAAAAGCAGTAGGATCCATTAGTTCCAGAAAGCCAAAATGTAAAAATCATGCAAATATAAGATGCGAAAATGAGAGCCAAAAACAACTAAAAGAGCATATAAACAGCTCTCAAAATATAATTTATCAATTTTCAGAAAAAAGAATGACAGTGAGTAATTACAAGTTCTAACCCTCTTGACGAGTAATCCCAAATAATAAACCAAAGAGAAAATATACTGGGAAAGGGATATCCAATCCAAGCAAAGGATAAAAGCTAAAATTGACAATATTAATATTCCCAAATCAAAACCCTCATTGAAATTTAAAATTTAAAAAAAAAAAAACTAAAGCCCAAATTGAAATTTTAATAAAGCATCCTCCTTCTGCATTGGGTAAACTGGAACTCAAGCTAATTCTTTTATTTTTTTTTTCTGGCCAAGAACTCAAACTAATTCTTAAACTATGTTTAGCATATAGAGCTATAAATCAAAATTCAAAAGATGATAAAACCTTGTAGATTTAAATTTTCACCATTTAAATTTTCACCCTGAAGGTGAAGTCCAGAGTCCCTTATTGGTTTATTCTCGGAAGAGGTGCGGGAGTCCTTCCTCAGAGAAGAACTGAGGATAGTGTTTTAAATTTCAGTTATTTTCAGTTTCAATCCTAGAATCTAGGTTTTTAATTTCAGTTAGTGTGTCAGACTATTTAAGTAAATTATGTGATTGTTTTTCACCATTAATGAAGTATTAATCGGCACACATATGTCTCTCCCTCTCTAGAAACAGATTCTCTGTAATAGAAGATTAGAGGAATTGGGAAGAGAAGGTGAGAGACGAGAGGAAACAGAGGGGGAAAGAACAGAAATCCGGTGATGCTCATTCATTCATCATAACAAGCATAGAGATACAATGGATAGTCATATGCCTTATATAGGCAAGACTAGACCTACTAATCCCAACTAACTACTATTAGTTACTAACAACTAACTAACTAACTAACTAATCCCTTCCTAACTAACTAAACTAATTAGTTCTTTACCGTTTACATATCATTCTCATTCCAGAGTTTCTTTCATGGGAAAATTCCCTTTCCCTCTTTCTATCTTATCTTTCCAGAACCTGTCAGTGACAAATAAAAAATTGTGCAAATCCAGCAAAAAAAAACACAGAAAAATTAAAACATTGGCATTCACAAAAGTAAAGGTACATCAAATTTTACCTTAAAAAAGAAAAGAAAAATTTAAAGCTTACCTTTCAACAGACAATGATGTCTGGTTTGCAGAATCTGAGCCCTTGCTAGAGTCCTCATCTATTAAGACTATATCAGATAAGGACTCTAAAGAACAATTTTCAAAGAATAAATCAAGACATATGAGTTGAGGGGTTATGCTTGAAGCTTCAGATGAAAATGAATAATTGACCTTCAATCCATTTCCATTTGCAGGATCTAAAAGCATGTAGCATTTAGTTTTAACTCGACCTCTGATATTTCCTATGGTTATTCTAGCAGAAGATCTACGGGCTCGACCTTGTTCTGTTGTACTTTCAGTAGACAATGAAGGCGGCTCATCCAACCATGACTCCAGAGCCCTTGTAGACAATAAGTCCCCAAAATCCGCTGTATCAGGGTGAGACACACCATTCTGATTTTTGCCACAATTAGTCGTGTCTGAAATCTGAATCAAAGGATCAGTATTGTGGTTATCTTGATGACCAGAAACAGTCTCATCACTGTGACTGACATCACTTGAACCAGTATATGAATGTTCAGAACTATAATCAGAAGCACTTTCCTCATCCAAAGATCCAGATGCATCTGGATCATCCTCGTTGAATTCTCCTGAAGCAGCCCCATCATATTGATCAAGCTCATTGTATGGAAGACTAGAAGGCTTTGGAAGAGGCTCATAGCCTGGAGCTGCATGAAATACTATCTGGGAAAGAGAACCAGGGAGATAAAACCGGGAATTGATGGGTTCAGATGGCACTGTCACTGTTTTTGTCTGTCCACCAAATATGCATTGAGCAAGCACATAGGACAGGTCTCTATTTTGTGATTTGTCATGTTCTTCTTCCTCATTTTGTTGGGACTCCAGATTCCATGAGAAAAGTTTCTTTACAAAATGAGACCGATCACGAATATCATAGTTCAGGTCATTCTCAGCCAGTTCAACTGCATAACTTAAGACTCTTTTCAAGGACCCAATGTCATCTTTCTTAGTGCATAATATGACCTGCAACCAAAAGTCATCCAAAAACATAAAATTCATTGCATCAAATGAAACTTTTACTTCTCGGCCCAAACAAAAATTATTCATTTGAAAACCTTCAAAACAAACTAAATAAAAAGTACCTATTATTGAAATATGAGAATCCAAAACGAAAAACTTGTATGTGATCATATATATATATTTTTAATAATGCACAGAATTCAAATATTACAATGAACCCTGGTAATTGAGAAAGCAAAAACTTAAAATAGGAACCAAAGCTCATATATTCATTTAAGTATTTAACAATGTACAGAATTCAACCACGTAAGAACAGAAAAAGTAAACTGTGCCAGTAAATTTCAGTAAGAAAAATCTCATATATTCATTTAACAATATACGTAGCTGTCCAGCTTCCCAGTAACAGTCTACTCTACTTGGTTTCGGAAAAGATAAACTTTTCAAGGGTAAAGGTTAAGATTATGACCAATAGAATAGCATTATTCAAGATAGCATTTCAATTCACCCCCTTCCTTTTCCCCCTTTCATAGGGAGGCAAGGGGCCTTGCAAGAAGTAGAAAATTCAAGTAGGAGCTTCAAAGAGTATACCAAAGAATGCAAAGGATAGAACCATATAATTAAGAAGCTACACTGTAAAAGAATTAACAAGCCTGTGAAGAAACATAAGCCTATATTGAACCATATAGGAAAAAGGAATCTCTGACCGCAATAGTGTCACAATGAATTCTGATCAAGGCTACATGTAATTAACCCAAATAAAGAGATTAAGGCTTATAATTACAGCCAGCGGAGAACAATATAAACCCAGTTATTAATCAGTGTTTAGTTCCATCTTTGTTTACATTTGAGATATAAGTATTTGACATTTTCAGTTACCAGAGAAAAGGATGGTGAGAATAACAATATAAATGCAATAAGATTTGTTCAATTGTCATATGGGTCAGTCAATAGCATACAAGCACAAAAATAGCTTCATGACATACCTTCGCAATTGTATTAAGTATTTGAAGCTTTGTTTCTAATGCTTCTGAAGCAAAGCACCAAGCTAGATACTTAAGTACTGCACTCAGCATCCTTGGGATTATCTCACCTAAAGAGCAATACTCCCCCACCATCCAAATAATCATAGCACGGGCAGCAGGAACCTTGATTGTATCCAAACTACGGACTAACAGAATTATGACCTTTAAAAAATGAAGTTGCCAACAGATTCAGAAAGAAAGCATCCAAATATCGCCAGAACTACTAATAACTAACTCAACCATAGCAATGTCACAAGCAAGAAACTACAATGCTCTCTGCACTGACAAAACCGAAGGTGGAAGACAAGGAACTCTAAAATGCTATAACCAATTGCTACTATTAATAATTAACTCAATTATAGGAATGTTTTCTGAACTGACGAAAGGGTGGTAGACAAACTACAGAAAGGCGAAAGCAATAGCCTAAAACAAAATTGAAAACAATATAATTATGATAGGACCCGTATGGGCAAAAAAAATCCCAGGAACGCTTGTGAAGCACATGTGACAGACATTAAATACGGTATCATTATACAAAGTTTAAAAACACAAATCATTTACATGAAGTGTGTTTCTTCTTATTACACTTCAGGCAGGAATGCACTAAATACGTTAGAAAGACGTAAGCAGTTCATGATATCAGCAACTCGTAGCGAGCGGAAAATATTAAATTAGTTTTTCCAAACCTACGAGCTAATAATCAAAATGGTGTCCCACGGGACCAGGGTGTATATGCTTTACGCTACCCAAGCTTATATCCAGTTTGTCAGCATCTTTATATTGTCTTTTGAAAAAAAAAAAAAAATCAATGAAAAAACAGCTGAAAACACAAGGGCAGTTTGAATGCTTCATAACCAAAAAAAAAAAAAAGAACACAAAAATACCTTCTCATAACTGGGTGGATCTAGCTTTATGATTGATTTAATGGATGTAATTGCCTGAAGTAGCACACCATCTTCTCCAACCACAGATTGAGTTCCGATACACATAAGTTCTGCAGCTATGGATATTAAACAAGGAGCATGATGATTTTAAATAGGCGTAAAAAGTAGCAGCTACATAGTAACATACCATGTTTTATTAGAGTCAACAACCATTCCAAACATGCATTTGCCATTTTTGGAATCCTTTGAGCACATAGACCAAAGGCAGCAACTGTATCCGCAGCAAATCTCCTATCTGGATCTTTAATATAATCCTAGCAACACACTAAGAAAAACATCAATTCATGCAGAAACCTAGCAAATGGAGTTTACCTTCAAATTTCATGGTAAAACTTAATTCACACCCCAATAGAATGAAAATATTAATGATCCTGTTAGGAAACAGGAAATATATGGTATTAATGTATATAGCTGGGATCATGGGATTATAATCAGATCCCATATAATTAGGGATTACAACATTATGAGTCCATATGTGTAGAGGCTCCTCTCTTTGGTATAAATACCAATACGTTTATCATGAATAAAATAACTTTCTGATTTATTTCACTACATGGTATTAAAGCTTGGTTAGTTCTTGGTCAATTTGAGTGTTCCGGTGGCCACTGTCACTGTAGTGTGAACAGTATTGTCGCATGAACAATGACAGTGGCCAGTCTCTGACGTGTGTGTGTTCGTGTCATCCGGTTTCCAGCAGTGGCTCCTTAGCCAATGTCGGATCTTCTTTTCCGAAAGGGAAAAAAAACAAAAAAGATTCCCGTCAGCGTCTCCCTCGGCTTGCAGCTGCTTCAAATCGATTATGGAAGAAGAAGAAGGAATCGTTTGAACTTTCCGGCAATTCTCTGTATTTTCCGTTGAAGTTGTGGATTTCCAGATTCCGGCGAGATTTTCCAGTTTTGGTTGAACTTCTCCAGCTTCCGGCGACTCTTTAATCTAGTGATGCTCTGCATTTCCGGTGAAGTTTGCAGATTCCAGCGAGTGTTCTAAGTTATCTCTGCATTTCCGACAAAGTTGGAAGATTCCAGCGATCTCTTTGCTGAGTTTTCCAGATTACGGTTAGTTTGAGCATGTTCACGTTCTTGTTCTCAGAACTTGTCATCGACAGAGAAAGCGAGGTGCGGCGGCGGTGAAGGAGGGAGGTGATAGTGTTGAATTGATGTGGTTCGGCTCTCTCCTTCTAGTCTACCTCTCTCTATCTCTCCCCGATCTGACTCACTGTCGTAAGCCCTTGTCTAAGAAGAATATCGCCGATAATGGAGCTTGGTGAGTTGGTGAAGAAGATGAAAGTGGTTCAAGTTATGATATCAGCGGTGCTTCTTTATCGATCTGATCTGAAGTTGTCGACTAGTGGTGGGTGTTATCTAATCTGCTCTCGTGGCTGCTCTGTTTCTGGTTTAGGGGAGAAAGATCAATGAATAATCAGTGGATGGCGAAGGAGAAGAAGAAGAAAGTCTGACGGCATTGTTCATCTGCACTATTTCGTCACTGTTTGGTATTGTTCATAGTGCCATTTTTCAATGTGATTTCTGATCAATATGCTTCTCAATCGGTGGTTATCTGTTTTCTGGTTGTGGAAGTGTTATTTGGTCACCGGGGTGACCGGGCAAATTGTTGCTTCTATTTGATCACTAATGTGACGTTTGCTATCATTTGGTTGCTGCACTTATTTTTGGTTGGTGCTTTGTTCTCCGACGTCGAGTCTTCATTCCCGGTGTGTGTAGGCCTGTTCTTTGCTTCGAAGGTTGCGTTGTGAGAATGGGTTCAGTTGTTTCTACTATTTCAGCACAGTCGGCATTTTGTTTCCTGCACATTCACTTGTTTCTAGTGGCTAGGTTCTTCGTTTGTTGCATTTTCCAGCATGTTCATGAAGTGCTCTTTTGTCTTGAATGCCGTGCTTGTGGTTGGTTAATTTCGTGTGCTGGCATCTACTACACTTTGCGTCTTCTGGTGAGGAGTTTGGTGGTCCATGTGTGACCCGTTCGTTGCTTTGCCTCCAGTGAGGTGTTTGTCTCAGGTGAGACGTTTGGTGTATCGTTTGGTCCCTAGTGAGACGTTTGGTGTATCGTTTGGTCCCTAGTGAGACCGTTTGGTGTTTGTCTCTAGTGAGATGTTTGGAGTATTGTTTGGTCTCTTGTGAGACCGTTTGCTGCAACTTCTACTTTGGTTTAGTACTCTGTGTTATTCGAACTCTTGATGAAGTTGTTGGATCGTTTCTTTTGAATGTCCTTGGTGTAACATTTGGTCGAACTATTCTTGGATGTGGCCGAACTTGCTGGTGGATTCAAGATCTCATGAGGAAGAAAATTATCTTGTTTGGATTTATTTATATTATGTTTTCTTGTAACAAGTTAATCATGATTAATATGGAGTGTTAGGAAACAAGAAATATATGGTATTAATGTATATAGCTGAGATCATGGGATTATAATCATATCCCAATCAGATCCCATATATAGGGATTTGAAAGGACTCTATTTGCTGGTCATACCTATGCAAGGAGACCAAGGAAGATTCCTCAGACTTAGACAAAAGGGCTGGATGCTTTTTAAGGTTACAGAGTTGACCTTTTTGTTTTTACGCTTTTTTTGAAGTATAGGAATAGTAGCTGTTTTATTAGGGTGGCTCATTGGAGACTGTGAAAGCTCCTTATTTTGAATATATGGGTTGTTAGCTGCATGGGGGGGGGTATGAGATATTTTGGGAGTAAGTAAGGAGTGAAGTATCAGGAAGTGTATAATCCTGAGACTTTGGCTTGGCTGTTCAGGGACATTCTGTGTCTCTAACAACACTGTTGTAACCTCCATTTCAGATATATATATCCGATTCAGGTTGTTCTGGGGTGCTAATTTGTTAGTTCCTAACAATTTGGTATCAGAGCGGTTGGATCCTTGGGCAATGGCAGATGAAGTTAGGGAGTTAAGGGAGTCCGTAGCTAGCTTGGCAAGGAAAGTGGATGAACTTTCCGGCATGGCAAAGCAAGTAACCGAACTTACTGAAGGGATGAGCCTGATGAGAGCAATATTAATGCGGATGGATGGCGACACAGAAAAAAAAAACAGGGATAAGAAGGAGTTGGGGGAGTCACATTCAGAGGCAGAGACCGAAAGCCACGGGGAAGCAGAGAAGGAAGTTACCAAATTTAGAAAACTACCCGTCTTCGAAGGCGAGGACCCCATCGGATGGTTCTGTTGAGTGGAAAGATACTTCCATATCAACGGTGTACCCGAGACCGAGAAGTTAGAGGCGGCTGTGGTGTGTCTTGAAAACAGGGCACTCCACTGGTACCAATGGCAGGAGACACGGAGGGCGTTGAGAAGCTGGTCGGAGTTCAAGCAGAAGGTCCTGGAATGAATCCACACGTTTCAACAGGGTGGGGAATATAAGATGTTATTCTCCAACAAGCAGGAGGGCTCGGTTCTAGAGTATGTCGAAGTATTCGAGCGGTTGTCTTTTCCACTGAAGGGCGCATCGGAAGAATGTCTGATGGGGGCTTTCTTGTACGGGCTGAAGACGGAGATACAGGCAGAGCTCGAGATTGCTGATGAAGACGACCTAGAAAGACTGATCAGAATGGCTATTAGAGTGGATGGAAGAAACTGATTGCTGGAATCGGACAAAGGGCATCGAGCATTTAGGTCAACCTTTAACCCAGGGATTAAGAAAATCCCGACCCAGCCCCAGTACTCGCGGGTCACCCAGTTTCCAGAACCGACCCGACCCACACCCGTCCAAAACCCATCGGCCCAACTTGCAAAAAATGACACGAAAACGCACGACACACGAACGGGAAGTGCTTCAACGATGATATCGACCTCACGCAAGCCTGGATGGAGTCGACGTCTATCGGATTCGGAGCTAGCTCGCCGACGTGAACTAGGATTATGCTACAAATGTGGGGACAAGTACAGTCCCACCCATACTTGCAGGGACAAGAATTTGCAGGTGTATTTGATTGATGTTGAATCCAGCAAAAACGAGAATGATGTCGAGGAGGCTGGAGACCCACTGGAGAATTTTTTCGATGCAGAGGAGGAATAAACCAAGATGGAATTGTCACTGAATTCATTCGCTGGGTTAGGGAGCAATCGCACGATGAAGCTGCAGGGGGAAGCCGCTGGGAAGAGAGTGGTTGTTTTGATCGATAGTAGGGCCACCCATAACTTTATCACCGAGAGGCGAGAGCTTGCTTAGTCGAACAGGGATCAGAGTGGACGAAGTGGATGAGTATACGATCACTGTGGGTGACGGCTATTCAGTAAGGAAAAAGCAACGATGTCGGAATTTGGTTCTGAAATTACAGGGGCTCAAAATCGTCCAAGACTTTTACCCGTTTCCATTACGTGGCATCGACGTAGTCCTGGGAATTGAATGGTTGAGCACGCTAGGAGATGTGAAAGTAAATTGGGGCCATATAACGATGAAAATAGGGAAGAAAAGCAATCGAGTTTGTTTAGAGGGAGACCCAGCTCTATCACGCACTCAAGCCTCGCTTCACTCAGTGATGAGGACGGTCAGGAAGAAGGGGGAAGGATTCTTGGTCGAATGTAGAAGCATAGAAAAGGAAGATAGAGAGAATCCGATACTTACTTCAGAGATTCAAAACCTATTAGACAAATTTGCCACTGTATGTATTCCTGCTGAAACGTTGCCTCCAAAACGCCCACGAGACCACGCTATCATGGTAAAGCCGGGGGAGCAGCCACCAAATATCAGACCATACAAGTACCCACAATCCCAAAAGAAAGAAATAGAGGAATTAATTAAAGATATGCTCCTAGCGGGAATTATACAGCCTAGTATTAGTCCCTATTCCAGCCCTGTACTATTAGTTAAGAAGAAGGACGGGAGTTGGCGATTCTGTGTGGATTATCGAGCACTGAATAAAATTACCATACCTGATAAGTTTCCCATTCCCGCCATCGATGAATTGTTGGATGAATTAAAGGGGGCTACAGTTTTCACCAAGCTGGATTTGAAATCTGGGTACCACCAGATCCGGATCAGAGAGGGAGATGAACATAAGACGGCTTTCCGTACCCATGAAGGACATTACGAGTTCAAGGTGATGCTCTTTGGACTTACCAATGCTCCTTCTACATTTCAAGCGCTTATGAACGAAATTTTTAGAGGGTACCTTCGAAAATTTGTGCTAGTATTTTTTGATGACATACTTATTTATAGTTGTAATGACAATGCTCACCTGGAACACCTAGAGCAAGTGTTAACTGTATTGCAGGACAATCACCTAGTTATCAACTTGAAGAAGTGCAACTTCATGCAACCCCAAGTGGAGTATTTAGGCCATATTATATCAGCACACGGTGTACAAGCTGACCCATCAAAGATAGAAAGCATGCTGAATTGGCCTCAACCAAAGAATGTGAAATCACTTAGGGGTTTCTTGGGCCTAACTGGTTACTACAGACGGTTTGTCGAAGGATATGGTAAAATTGCAAGTCCCTTGACTGATCTCCTCAAGAAAGACGCATTCCATTGGACCCCGGAGTCCACCAAGGCCTTTGAGGCGCTGAAATCAGCCATGACTACCCTCCCGGTACTTTCCATGCCTGATTTTTCGCTTCCCTTTGAACTAGAGACTGATGCTTCCGGAACTGGACTAGGGGCGGTATTGATGCAGCAAGGGAGACCAATCGCCTATTTCAGCCAAAAGCTGTCCAAAAGGGCTCAACGATGTTCGGTTTATGAAAGGGAACTCATGGCAATAGTGTTGGCGGTAAAAAAATGGAGGCACTACTTGTGGGGGCAAGATTTTGTAATCCGAACAGATCAGAAGGCCCTCAAATACTTGCTGGAACAAAGGGTTTTAGAGGAAAACCAGCAGAAATGGGTGTCAAAGTTAATGGGGTATAGGTTCAAAATAGTTTACAAGCCCGGGAAAGACAATCGTGCAGCTGATGCATTATCTCGGCAAGAGGAACCGTTGAAATTGATGGCTTTCTCTTTATGGCAGCATGAGGACTTAGAGAATTGGGAGAAGGAGGTGCAAGCTGATCCTAAACTTTAGGAATATTATGCAGCAAATCCTCACCAAAGGCGAAGGGGCTGATGGGTACACTATAATTAAGGGGTGTTTACACTACAAAGGTTGGCATTGCCCAAGAATTCTACTAGAATTCCCTTATTAATGCAAGAATTTCATAGCTCGCCAGTGGGAGGACATTCAGGTTATTTAAGGACCTACAAGCGACTTGCTAATGTAGTCTATTGGGAGGGAATGAAGCGTGACGTCCAACGCCATGTTGCTGCATGTGAAATCTGTCAGAGAAGCAAACACCAAGCCTTATCACCAGCAGGGTTGTTGCAGCCCCTATCCATTCCCCAAGCCGTATGGGAAGATATTAGCATGGATTTTATTACGGGACTACCTAAGTCTCGTCGGTTTGACACCATCATGGTTATTGTGGATCGACTTGCCAAGTATGCGCATTCCCTTACCCTCCGCCACCCTTATAGTGCCACGGATGTAGCTGAACTATTCATAAGAGAAATAGTCTGATTGCATGGGTTTCCCAAGACCTTCGTATCTGATCGGGATCGGATATTCGTGAGCCAATTCTGGCGGGAATTGTTTAAACAAGCAGGAACTCAATTGTGTCTAAGCACAGCCTACCATCCGGAGACTGACGGGCAGACCGAGGTACTTAACAAAGGGGTAGAAACCTATTTGAGGTGGTTTACCAGTGAGAGACCTACCCAATGGGCTTCGTGGTTGCCATGGGCTGAGTATTGGTACAACACAACCCACCAAGGGTCCGCCAACATGACTCCTTTTCGGGCACTCTATGGAAGGGATCCTCCTACTTTCCTAAAGCTTACGAATGAGCCCTCAGCTGTGGAAGAGGTGAATGAGCAGATTCAATCAAGGAATGCCATCCTAGCCACCTTGAAAGACAACTTACTAAAGGCTCAAGAAGAGATGAGGAGGCAGGCCAACAAACATCGCAGAGATGTCCAATTTGAAGAAGGGGAGCAGGTTTATGTTCGGATTCAGCCATACACGATGCGCACTTTGGCTAAGCGAACCAATGAGAAGCTTAGTCCGAGATTTTACGGTCCATTCCGGATTGTTGAAAGAGTAGGGGCTGTTGCATACCGCCTTGACCTCCCTCCTACAGCCCGAATCCATCATGTTTTTCACATTTCAGCCCTTAAGAAATCAGTCCAATCTGGCCGAGTGACTCCAATCTGGCCGAGTGACTCCAACCATACCCCCGGCCTTGACCGAACAGTTGGAGCTCCAAGTGCAACCAGCAGCGGTTTGCAGGACCAGAAAGTTGATGAACAGCCAGTTAGAGGTGCTGATCCAGTGGAGGGGTATGCCTTCGTACGACAACTCTTGGGAGGCTGCTGAAACAATTGCAACACAGTTTCCAGACTTTCACCTTGAGGACAAGGTGAGGCTTTTAGGGGAAGGTAATGAAAGGACTCTATTTGCTGGTCATACCTATGCAAGGAGACCAAGGCAGATTCCTCAGACTCAGACAAAAGGGCTGGATGCTTTTTAAGGTTACAGAGTTGACCTTTTTGTTTTTACGCTTTTTTTGAAGTAACTGTAGGAATAGTAGCTGTTTTACTAGGGTGGCTCATTGGAGACTGTGAAAGCTCCTTATTTTGAATATATGGGCTGTTAGCTGCATTTGGGGGGGGGGGGTATGAGATATTTTGGGAGCAAGTAAGGAGTGAAGTATCAAGAAGTGTATAATCCTGAGACTTTGGCTTGGCTGTTCAAGGACGTTCTGTGTCTCTAACAGAACTGTTGTAACATCCATTTCACATATATATATCCGATTCAGGTTGTTCTGGGGTGCTAATTTGTTAGTTCCTAACAGGATTACAACATTATGAGCCATTATGTGAAGAGGCTCCTCTCTTTTGTATAAATATCAATACTTTTATCATGAATAAAATAACTTTCTGATTTATTTCACTACAGATCCCATTTCTTTCACTTAATAAAAATATTCACATAGATCAATGGAATCAAAATATTAGTCACCTAATTTCTTTAATTTATAATAATGGGGTTATTGAGCGAGATCTCTTAGTTAATAATTTATCTCGAGATTTGGTTTTTGATCAAGCTCAATGACGTTGTTTGATCCATGTAGCCGACCCCATCTAGCGAGATTAAGGCTCTATTGTTGTATAATAATAAAAATATTAACCAGAACTAAGAAGCAAAAATAACTTTCAGTATATGGGCAGAAAGTAGTAATAATGTTTATTCCATACAATTTGCACAGGAAGCGAAGGTTTAATGCAAACAAATACTTCTTTTTAGAAGGCAGTAACTCATCTACATATCACAAACTTAACAGAGAAGGAATCCTTTCATTTGAGGTGAAATACCTGAAATTCTTTCAGAATGAATGGAACAGAAGACTCCGTGGCAATGGCAGAAAGCATCTCAAGCTTAAGAGCTTTAATCTGAAATGAATCTGAAGAATGTATAAAGAAGTCTTCATAGTGAGCAACAAAGAGAGAAGGCATAGCTTTAGCAAACACTTGGATATTGCACAGGACCTGCATCAGTCAGAAAATAAACAATCATTTATATAAACTAACTATAAACTAAATTCAGAACATATGCCATTTAACCAACATTTTGTTACCTTGCTTAAGGAGGATATGTTAAGTTTAACAGTATCTAATATGTGAATTGGACCATCACTGCAGCTATTATCAGGAAGGGGGCAGCCCCAACTCCTCCAGGTTAATTATCCAAAAACAGCATGTACGCAGTATTAAATTTCAAAAAACATATCCTTTGAATTTTGAACTCACATTTTTTTATTATTTCTCATTTTAAATTGAACCCTCTAAATCCACACGAGTATTTTTTTCTTCTTCCCCCCTTCACTTTTCCCATTTCATATTTCCTTTAGTTAATTAAATTTTACACAATGAGTTATTTGTCTTCTTCTCTCTTCTCCTATTGCTGCCAGCCCAACATTTCTTCTCTTTTTCTAATTCACATGTAATATGTGCATATTTATTATATATTTCTGTAACTACTAGCTCTCCATCAATAACGTGAAAAATATTCAGAGCCATCTCTAACAAGAGGAAAACAAAAACAAAAAGAAAGAAAACAGGTTCTCCTGAGGCTAGGGGCTCTAATTGACCAAATAATTCTCTGTTCCCTTCCACGCATTGCCCCCCGTACCAAAAAAGTCCTTCTAAAAGAGTTCCTTCTCACAATGCATTACATTCCCTAGTTAGACCTGGGGAGATGCTTTCTCAATATTCTCTCCCCTAGTGGCCCCCCTTAATTTACCCTACCCTTAAGTTGTTTGTTACAAGTCTTGATGGACCAAGACCTATTGGGTTTGAGCCCATCATATATGCAACAAAATATGAAATTCAAGAAGCAGATGGAAAGAAATGGAGAAGAGCACAAGTGCTAGAGTAGAAATACTCAAGTGATACCAGTTTGTATAATTCTACTCAAAAGCATAGAGCAAAATACGATGAAAATAAGGGATTCAAGAAATGCCTACCACAAATCTTGAGGCATATGATGATCGCAGGACAAACAAAAGAGGTTTAACAATTTTCTTAACATCGTCCCGAGAGGCCATTATCCAATGCACACCAGCAGCTGCAAGTACTACAGCACTGTTATTACTCCACAACAATGGTGAAGTACACTGCAGCAGGATCTTCACATCATCATTGCTGGAAGATGAAAATTGGGATGCTTCTAATTTTGGAAAACCCGTATTTGGAGAACTTGATCGAGATAAATATTCATCTGGCCTTTCAATGTAGCAATGGGAAATCATATTTGCTAATTCAGATAATGTATCCCCAGAACCATAAGCACCTTCTTTCACTGTAAAGTCTTGCTCGTCATCTTCAGATACAGTCTTTCCAGAGCTCCAATCCTTTTCCTGACACAAAGAAAACATGATTGATTCTTTGACAAGACCATGCCTTGCTATCACATACCGCAGAAGGATCCCAATTAGGATTATCTGACCCCACTCTTCAACATCAGGAAGAACCTCACACAACCTTCTGAACTTTCTTCCAAGCAACAAAAAATTATTTGGACAAACAGTGGCAAATGCAGAAGCTGCAGCCCCAACAACTTCTGGGGAATTGTCATTTAATAATAGCCCAACAATCTGCACAGAATGGAGCATTGCTGTTAATTAATTGAACCCATAATGGCCTCAATTCTACGGAGTTAAGCTTCCAATATATGGCATTGAAGCATCTTTTGAAAATTCATATTTCAAAGTACAAGTCCCATGGAAATTATGGATATGGGTGCATTCAAAGGGCACAAGCAAGTAGAACAATGAAAATGATGAAGGAAGAGATAAGCAACAAATATGTTGACCAGACCTCTTCAATCGCAGAAGTATGTTCCTCTAGCCGCAAATCATGAAGCTTAGGAAGAGCATTTGCAGCACATTTTCTAACATATATAGAAGGATCTCTTGCACATTTTCGCACAGCAACAAGAACAAGAGGTGCTATTGCATGAAGTCGAATACCAGCCATGGCACGAAGTGCCCATGCCCTCACCAATGGATTTGGGTCCCCAAGGTCCTTCTGGAAACAATTAATTGATAGCAATGCTTCATCTGGACGCCTAAATCATTAAAAGAATGAAAGAATAAAAGCATTATCAGTGAGAATAACTTGTGATATTGATGAGCCCGTTAAACCTGCAACAAGAACAAAAACTCCAAAGGAAGAAGAAAGACGAGCTAGAGAAGGAAAAAAACAGAACATAAAAATAAAGTAACTAAGCGGAATGCTTGCGTATAGATCACAAACATTATGGGCTTACTGCAGGTACATACTTTTCAGCGTAATGCAGGAGGTACAAGTAGACCAGCTTCTTTACTTCCAAAGACTGAGATGCAACATTTTTAACAACCTGTAATTTCATTGATTTTGTTTGAAAGTGAGTCAAATGCATTCCAAAGAAGAAGAAAAAATAGTACATAAAAACGCATTGCCTCACATGTCAGCGTGGATAGTGATGCAACAGTTTAGGAAAGCAAAAAAGTTTAAATTCAAATGCTGCACTAAAAAAAACCTTGTTAAAAAGAAAGAAAGGCACGGAAAGAGATGAGATGGAAAACAGATGAGTACATATTAGGTAGAAAAATCTTCAAACTAGCTTGAGAACTAGTTTATAACATTAAAATAACCTGAAATTACTTACAGCTCACCTACAAATAGACTTAAGTATTAATATCAATCAATACCAATATCAATGTAAACTATAAAAGGTCTGACAAGCAGCACTATTTATATAAAAAGTAATGAATAGTGTGAATCGTTTCTCTAACTCCATGCAATGCACAACATTCACATCTAGTTAAAATAACCAGAAACTACTTATAGCTCCCCTGGCAACAAGATGCGTAATGTTTCGAACTAGTTTGAGACCTTGCCCATCTTCAATGATCAATATAAAATATGAAAACTCTAACAAGCGACGAAAAATCATTCTCCTCGAACTCCATGCAATTCACAGGACCCACATTTAGTTAAGTATTAAATAACCAGAAACTAGCCACATCACCCCTACTTAAACATCATTTAAAATGTGGAAAATCATGTCATAAAAATATATCGTTTTATAGACGAACTATAATTGCAAGCAACCACTGAAAATTTGTTCCAAAAAAATTTCAATGACGAAACGAAATTCGTATCCAGTGATTTTGTTACACGATGAATGAAGTACAAATTGAGCTCAGCAAATCAACATACAGATTAAGCGGTTGATGAATAATGATCAACTGCAACACAAAAATGAAATTGATTTTTTTTACACTTATAAACAGCAAAGTCTTTATCAAATAAATGGAGGAGAAACTGATTAAGACGGCGAAGAGTAAGACCTGAGGGAAGAAGTTGGCGACATCAAAGCCCTGGGCGATGAGAGCAAGCAATCGCTTAAGAGCTTCGCATTTCTCGGAATCGAACTTGCTGTCGAGTAGGGGAGCAATATTGACATCTTCGGGATCGTCATAGAGATGGGCGTCTGTACCGATCCGGAACACCAACGTCGACGCTTTGCTCAAAGATTCCGCCGTCGCCCCAAATTGTGGGAACATATTTTGCGAAGAATTTTTTCAGTCGCTCCTCTTGGCAATTCTTCTGCCTGATCTGTTACGAACTTAAAGTGCTTGGTTACCGAGAAAGAGCAGATCATTCTCAGCTAACAAAGCCTTCGCCCGGTATCAATATTAAATTCTGCCACCGCCCGTACTTGGTGCTCCTGTAAAAACAAGTTCACTTGTTTTGTAAGAATTAGAGATGTTAAATATGTTAATTTAGAGTATTTATATTTATTTATTTTATACTAAATTAATTTTTTTTATTTTATAAATTAATAGATAATTGAATATTAACTTATGATATGATCAACTAACTTATTTAATTTTTTTTAAAGAAAAAGTCAGATCTTTTATTTAGGATAGGAGATAATATTATTGATATGCTTTTTTTTTTCTTGTTATAAGCTCCTCTTCACAACTTGGTTATTTTAATTTGAAAATTTTCAAAAACTATAAGCTCCTATACATGTATTTGCATATAATTTTGTTCTTCAACGCCAACTTCTATTTTAACTCTCTAATTTCAAAAAATATTTGGTACTTTAAGTGATTAAAATTTCAGCGGCTTAAAGCTAAATAAGAAAAAATTAGCAAAAAATACACACCTTGGAGAATATTAAACACAAAGCAAGCTTCCTAAGCATTCCCAAACTATGGTCTTCCCCAATAGCAATAATATTGGGATTTAAGGGCATTTTTTTCTTGTAAGTTTTCACTAAGGGTAATTTTATTCTGAAAGTGTCGAAAATGGAGCAATTTTGCCTTTACCGTTATCCAAATTAATTTTGACCGTTAGTTAACCAAATATGTTGAGCTAACAGTCTACATGTTATGCACGTCATTTTTGTTGATATACAAATGTATGCCATAAGTTTTAAATCTAACTTTTAAAAAAGAAGTAGATAACACATAGACTCTAAGGGTAAATTTGCACATCAACAAAAATGACGGTTGAATGACACATAGATTGTCAACTTAGTATATATAGTCGACTAAGATCAAAAGTAACTGGGATAACGATTGCAACAAAATTACTTCATTTTCGATATTTCCGTGGCAAAATTGATTCATATAAAATTTCCAAGGTAAATTGCTTCTTAACCCATAATATTGCAAATAGCATACCACTCTGATCCTATTTATAAGTTCAGTTTGACCAAAAAAATTTGGTCCTATTTATAAGTCCACTTTCATGTAATAAATGAGATTGTGACAATTTTACTCATATTAATTATACCCATGAAAATAGAGAGAGAAGAAACAATTGAAAAGCATCCAATCATAAATGAGGGTAAAATTGAAAATTTACCCCCATAATCATTGTGTTAACTACCTCTCCTTGGTATGTGAGATTTGGTCAAACTGGACTTATAAATAGGACTAGAATGGTAATATCTAGCCTTTTGGCATCCACTCAAATATATTGTTGATCTCATTTGGTCTTGTTTGAATTAGTGGTAAAAGCTACTTTTCCAACGTAATTTACGGTATACGAGGTAAATATATGATAGGAAATCTATCTCGACTTACGTAAATGCACTCCTTCTGATACTTAAAAGTAGTTAAATTCAATAAAGTTGTCAAATAATTTAAGTAATTTCCAATATTACCCCTACTAATTACATTAAACTCTAATATTATATTAATTATTACTCTCACCCACTACCCTTATTAATTATAGGCATACATGGAAAAAAGTAATTAATACTCCTTAGAAACAAGCAAGTGCCTTATTAAAATGATTAAATAAACTTATTAGTTGGTGTCTTATAATAAAGACCAAAAAGAGTACTTTTTAAACGTTACCTCAAACACATGCTAAACGTAACGATGTGAAAAATAATAAACTTGTTCAATGGCTATAACCCTAAAATCTGATGGTATAAAAGCTTGCTTTGGTTTTTTTTACCAACAAGAATAAGGGCTTTCCTACAAGTAAGAGATTAGGTATTTTAAGAGTCTCATTTTCACTTTGCCCCTAGCAGTAAAATTTAATGGGAAAAGGATTCAAAGCTTTCAATTAAAAAATAATAATATGACGGAAGTCTTATAATTTGTGAATGGTTGCTCTGCGTCACTTGTTATTGATAAGTTAAGAGGCTTTTCTAATACTATTTTTCTTAATTGAGGTATGATTTTCCCAAAATTAATTCATGCAAGACCTATTTATATTTATAATTATAATTCAACAACATACTATGTCTTTTATTGCTTTTGTCAAGTAAATTAATTTTACATCAAATAAGATTCAAAATTATGTCTACTTCAACAATAAATTAGCTCACATAGTATTTGATTATGAATGATATTATTCCCCATCGTTCAATACTTTTAAATATAATTTAGATTTCAGAAAAATAAGCATGATCCTTTACAAATTATGGAATCATCACTTAATTCCTACTCCCTCCACTTTCATTTATAAATAACATTCTCTCTATGGACTTAATCGTGCATATATGTAAGTAACAATTCTGTCTTGTCTAAAAGATTAATGCATTTTTTTAATTTTTATCACTAATTAATTATATGCCTCCCTTCTCTGGCTTTTTCAGGGTTTTAAAACATGGACCGGACCATCTAGTTCGGAAAGAAAACGATGACCTGATAGGTAAACTGGTTAGGTTCAAGCATCAATCTGATTTGGTATTTATTATTATTATTATTATTATTATATTTAGAATTTCATATTAAAAACCCTAAAATATTTAATTTCTCACCTATTTGGCTTCGAGTTAGCTCTTATTTAACTATGGTCTGACCCACTAACCCTTGACCTAATTACCTCAACTGGTTTAGTGACTGGTCTGGATTTAAGAACCTTACTTTTTTATCACTTATTTTATCCTGTTTATTGTCTTCATAAATAAATATAAGTTTAGAAAAGGTATACTATCTACTTTACATAATCTGATCATCATTAGTTTTAAACAAGCTTAGCTATTTTATTTTTAAGTAATTTGATAGTTGTTGTTTATTTAAGAAAGGAGGAGCCGGGTATGATTTAAGTGCCTGTTTGAATTAGCGGTAAAAGCTTCTTTTCAAACGCGATTTAAAGTTGTAAGAAGAGTTTTATTTCAACTTACTTGAACGAATTTTCCAACACCAACCAAAGAGTCCCTAATGAGGGGAGGGTAGGGATGACGTGTACAAAATTGTCATTAATAAGAAGAAAAATGTTTTTTGTTGAGAATAAAGTTGTGGAATATTGAAAAATTTCTATGGGCAATTTAGTTAAAACAAGATAAAAAATTTCTCTCATTCCCTCCAACCAAAAACACTTAGGCCCCGTTTGGTACAGGGAAGATTTAAGGATGTAAATGAACTTGGAGGAGGGAAAGAAATGGAAGGGAAGATTGAGAGGGAATTTAAAAAGTTGAGCTGTTTGGTAGACATGAGAATGAAACTTAAGTTGAGGGAAAATAAAATGTTTGGTAAAAAGAATTGGGTGTTGGTTAAGTGGGAAGGTAAGGTAAAATTCTCACAATGCCCTTACTTAGTTCGAACGAAAAACATAAGTTCCAACTTAACATGCTACTAAAGCTTGCGTTTGAACACAAAAACTGTCAGTGCTTTAAGTTATCTGTGCCTATGTCCCCAGGTAGAAGAAATTGAATAGAAAACCATAGTACAAACCCACCATCGGTGAACACACAAAAATACTCATTCCAGACATCCATTAAAATATGACACCCTTGTTGCTTCCTAGCAGATTATCCCTCACTGTGTATCCAAGTCGAACAAATAGGGAGTCCACAAGCTTTATACAAAATTGATTTAAATCAGTCAAAAATTGAAATTCATTCCCACTTACCTCTATTGCATCTTTCAACTTTTGGTTTTCCCCCAACTTCGACTGCGTTCAAGTTCACCTTTGACTCTAACCTTCTTCACAATTGCGTCAATCTCCTCGTTCACTAACGAAGCTCGTAACTTAAAAGAGATCCGAAATTTTTGAGGAGCAGTTTCGCCACAGTATTTTACTCTCCTGGGAAGATTTCAGCTATCCCACCACTTTCAGATGGAATGAAGGTTTTCACATTTAAGAGAATATTGGCTAAGCGGACACTCATCTTTCTAGAAGAGCAGCACGCCAAACGTGTTACATTGGAGGGAATCCACTAAAGTTTCCTTTCCCTAACCGGCCTAACGTAAGTTCAGCGTAACAAACAAACAGGGCCTAATGATTTTATTTCCCCCCAATAGGGTATAACTTTAGACGAAGTTTAGTTCGGGTTGAATTTTTATTTCAATTTTATGGCGGGGCGAAACCCTAGGAAGAAAAAACGGAGGAGGAAGTCCTTTATATAACACAGACACACAGTATAAGCTCTTCGGCGGCTGATCAGAACAACATTTCTAGGGCTGTGATTACAAAGAGAGAGGCTTGAGTGGGTGCAATTGGAACTAGGGATGACCACTCACAGAGCCTGAAGGTGCCGCCGATACACTTCGCCTGAAGCGTTCGGCTTTGGTATCTCGGCCTCTGGTCTCCCCCTCTGTTTCAATTGAGTCAGCCCACCATGACGGATCTTTCTATAATTTACACTTGATATGAGCCCTCATTTCTTCTTACCTTTTAGGGTTTTCTGGAGATTCGCACTGGTCGGTCTTTTTTGTGCGAGAAAACACTTTATTAGGGTTTGTTTTCTTGTTGAATCCCAGTGCTGACAGAGAAAGCTTGATCGAACAACTTGCTTTAGTTTCTGGTAATAGGTTTTGTTCAGCAGAAGAAAACTAGTTATCTGTGGAACTTAGTAAGGTGTATTGTGATCAGGCAGCGGCCAGACAACCGTAGGGATGGTATCCACAGACGATGGGTTTTTCTATCTTCTCATTCGTCTACTGATTCCATCGCACATTTTTTGTTTACTTACTGATTCATTTTTGTTTATCTGCTTTTCGTTAATTTCAGCCGCATAGTCTTTGTTTAGATTAAATGACAATCATGAAAAGAAACTGTGAAGTTGCAGAATTTATTAAGTAGCGTACTAATGTTGTGTCTAATATGTAGAGATTGATGGTGGTAGTGGCAAACAGAAACAGAGCAAATATTGGATGTAGTATGAAACAAAGGGCTATGGTAGTGTTTTGGATGTGCCAAAGAATGTAAATAGAATTAAGTACTCGAAAATCGTAGTAGTAGAAGTGGCAGAGTCATTGTATCTGTTATTTAAACTAGTGATGACATTGGTTGGCAGATTTATCGAAGGAACAGAATCTAAAGCTGCTAAATAAGAAAATGAGACTGCTACTATAGGACGATTGCCTTTTTCTGATTTCAAGAAGCCATCTAACTGTCAAATCTAAAGCCCACATTGCCTGCAAATATGAACTGTAATACCAAATGTTGAAGACAATCTTCGCTTGCCTCTCTGCCCTAATATAAAATCTTTGTGCCGGAACCAAGAACTTTGAAGTGTTTTTGCTTGATAACCATATCTTACCATGGCAGGAAATCCAAATGGAAGCACATGTGGGTACCTTATTGCCTTTTTCAGGGGGAATTCGCCCCTTGCTTAGGTACACTAGCCTATGACTAAGGTTTACTGTTTTACAGATTTAGAAGTCACTCATGTTATGAGGGATAGCTATAAATCCCAAACGGTTAGATGATAATATCAAAAAAGTATACTGTTTTGCCTCTTCTGGGCCCAAAACCATTCTCTGAAATCTGGAGCATATCTTCTGAGCAAAAAAAAAAAAATCTGGAGCATATTAGCCCAACAGGAATGACTCTTGATATCAAGAAATAAGATGCTTCCCGGCACTCCTAGTAGTGCAGTGGTATTGAGATTTATTTCCTCCCCTTAGGTCATTAGTTCGATCCTCCTCCCCCTCGCCTTGTATCAAAAAAAAAAAAAAAAAGATGCTTGTGACAAATGGCTAGTCGGATTCACGAAGGAACTTGGGAGCTGCCAGGTAAATGCTGCTGAAGAGTGGGCCATTTTGGAAGGATTATCTTGCATGGGATATGGGATATAAGATGATTATCCTTGAATCAGATGCAGAAATGGTCTTAAATCTGATCCTTGACTCCAAGTATCTTTCTGGCAGTTTACAGCTCCTCCAGATTAGTAAGTTCTTGAGCAAAGATTGGCAGCTTTTAATTAAATTCATCCCTTGAAACTTGAATAGAGTAGCTGATGCTTTTTTTTTTTGACGATGCTTTAGTTAAGTTAGGCATTTCAAGTTCTTCTATTTTAGATGATTGTCCTCCTCTTTAGAGGTCTTGGATTGATCTAAATTGTTTGGGATTAAATTCCTCTATTGTGTAATTTTCTTTCTTTAATGCAGGCCTTTTGGTCATTTTTTATATCAAAAAAAAAAAACCCAACTGTTCTTGCTTGGTAATATAATTCATCCTTACTGGATTCTACATACTCCATTTTACTGAATCCCTATTTATAAGTCTCATTACAAAATATTCAATTGAAGTTAAAAAAATCTAAAAATCTAAACTTTTTTTATCATTTAATTGAGGAGAAAACTCTTAAAAAAATTGCATATGAACTGGTTTTTTTTTTTTTTTTTAAAATATCTGTGTACAGATGAATTTGGTCTTACAAATAGAGACAGGGGAGTGGTGGAGAGAAAGAGCAAAAGCTATGGGAAAACCCTATAACAAAAGGGGTTAACTAATTAGAGGATTACTCTCCTTATTCTACTAGCATCTATAATACTCGTGTTTCCACACCATAATTAAAAAAAATGGCACTATCCTATATGATGGGTACTTAATTTTTACAAACCAATAAAAATAGTTAAAATTTTAAAATTATTCTAAAATTTAAGTTATTTCCAATTTTTTCCTTACTAACTACACTAAGTTTAAACATCATATTAATTATTACTCTTTCTCACCGCCCTTATTAAGATACAAAGTAAGCATGGTATATATACTTCAATTATAATAAATATGCTCAATAGATTGCCCTTCCACACGCTTCGAGGTATGAACAAAACCCTCCCCATGAATTCATCATCAAGAACCTTATATTCATTATAGAACCCTTGTGACTATAATCCATTTGTTCCTTTGGTGCAAGCGTTGAAGTGAAAAATGGTAAATAAGATATTACTATAATTACTGCAGACCCACCATCAGTAAAAGCTATTATTAACTTAGCAAATTCGACATTAGACAATGAACCAATACACAAACACATTATGGAAGAAACTGAAGAGTAGTACCAATAATAAGAATGTACTTCAACTCTCAGTCTCTCACATACAAAAGCGCAGCTGCGGGCTCACGAATATATTATCAGCCAGCCACTTCAGCTTCTCGATATTCACTTTTACTTTACCCCAAATCCCTCCCACTCCCAAAAAGCAAAAAAACAAAACACGCACACTAACAAGTCAAAAAGTTTCCTCTCTGTCTCCACGTACTACTACCTTTTTTTTTTCTTCCTCGCCGTTCCCGCGTATCCACATTCCAAAGACAAAGAAAAACCACACACAAAAAATAGACACAAACAGTACTTTCTTCTTCTTCATCTTCTTCTTGTTTGGTGTTCTGACTTATCAGACCCTGAAGTTCTTTCCGGTGAAGGTTTGGCTGAATTGCCAGTTGGAAGGGACGATGTTCCAGGAGGTGGAGGTACGATGGTCGCTACCGGTGACCCTGAAGGACAGCGACTGACCAACCAGAACGGCGTTGGATTGCCAGTTCTGACCCCAATTACGGCTCATGCTCATCCACTCCGTCTTCGACCCCTTCACGCTCACACTCACTAAATCCCCTGCTCCGGCCACGTTCGTTATCAGAACCAGGTTGAAGTATTTGAACCCGTTTATCGTAAACCTAATCCCTCCAGCTTTGCGGCAAGGTACCCTGCACCCATATGACACGCAAACAAACACAATCACTTACTCAACTCAGTCATACATAATCCATAACATAATGATGAATTTCAAAGAATCTTTGAGGTATGAAGCTCTGAAAAAGTTATCATGGTAAGAACAGAGGAGGTACAGAGTACGAGGCATATGGATCGCAAGATAAAGATTCTGAGAGATGGGATTTTAGGCTTCGTTTGGGATTCGTGTAATTTGTAGTAATTACTCTCGGTGTGGGTTCGTCAAAAAATGTGGGACACAAGGGAAGTGATGGCACTTTGACAAATCAACGATTCTGCGAACCAGAAAAAAAAACAAAAATGTGTAGGATTCCTGATCTAGGTTTCACATGGATGCACCAAAACTTTCTTATCTAGTCCCTACGCGCTATGTCAGAAGCGGAATCTTGCTGCTGTAAATTCTTCAGTGACTATAGAAATCTATAATATGAAAAAATGATTAAGAGAACAAAATAGGTTTTACATTTTAATTGGATCAAGTAAAAACCTTATTGTTCTTCTTTTTTTTTTTAATATACTTTATTTTTTTAGAGAATTTAAGGAGGGAATCAAAGTGTCTATATTTATGATTATTTTTCAAACGAAGTTATTTAACTTATAAAAACATAATATATAATATAATTAAATGATTTATTTAATTTGTGGAAAATAACCGGGTGTGATAAGGACTGGAGAGAGAAACAGACAAGAAAATCGAGACAACGGCGTTTGAATAGAGCAAGGGACGTACCGGCGGTAAGAGACAGGGACGATGCCGGCGCGGTACTCGGCGATCTTGAGGAACATAGGCATGGCGAGGTCAAAGTGTGACCGTGGGGGGTTGCACCAGCCGCCATTGTCACTGGGAAGAGCAAAGTTAGGAGGGCAAAAGTTGGTCGCCGTCACAAAGATCGACGGGCTGCCGGGATGGCACCATTGTGGGTCGCTACCACACTTGATCTCGAAGCAAGCCCCACAGCTCAAGCCATTGTTGAACAGAGCTGTGCTCAGCGCCGCCGTGTTCACTCCATAACCTTGGCTATACAAATTCCCATAACCACACGCTCCTCCTGCACACATACAACACAATTCACATAATTTAAGGAAATGGGTTTTGCTTTATCTACCATTTGAGCAGTAAAGCTTGAAGCTTTTTCTAGTTTAGGTGAAGAAATGAAGAAGTAAATACCCATGGTGCCGGAGGCATCGCTGCCGCCGTAGAAAGTAGCGTGGGCGTTCTGCCACTCTCCGCCGGAGTAGATGCCGGGAATCTTAGCGTCGGTGAGGGACAGAGAAGCTATAAGAGAAACAATGGCGAAGAGAGTGGGAAGAGCCATTGTTGGGATCAAAGCTAGCTCTTGGGATTGCAGAGAGTGTGAAATGTGTTTGTTGAGGAGGAAAACAGAGGAAGCAGGGGTATTTATGGAGGCAGGGGGGAGGGAATAAAAGTGATTTTTATTTTTTATTTTTGCGAAAGAAAAGGGGAAATTGTGGGACGCAATTATCATCCTTAATTAATGCTTCATTGTCCCCTAACGCCGTAAATAACTTTTCCACTAGGAAAATATTAAAAGCATATTACACTTGATAGCCCTAAATTAAATGTATTTATGTTCAATATCTTTAAAATTAACCATAGTCAAAGTGTTGAATTAGCTTTTTTTTTTTTCTCCCTATACATATATTTATAAATGATTATTATTTTTAAAATTATAAAGCATCAATATGTCAACGTAACAATTAAAATGTGTCAATCTTTTTTTGTTTGGTCAAAATTAAAATGTGTCAATTGCTACTTCTCTAATCCTAAATATATGACCTTGTTAGTTAACAAAAAATATAATGTTGATCCAAGATAGTATTTAATATTTGACTTTGTTTGATTATATTGTTGTTGTAGTATGTTAAAAATATAATGCATCGACTAATAAGATGTTCTTCAGGCAAGCAGCCTTATCTCATAAAGAAGATGATACAGTATAAGTTTAAATTTCAAGAAGCACACTTAATGATAAAAATAAAAACATTTTATCCTCTAAATTTTAAAAATGATTAGTTTCCAGTATAAAATGGTTGGTTGATAGCCTTGGTCAAATAAAAAAGAAATAGTATTATAATAAAAAAAAATAGAAATAATTATGTCATACTAATTAAAAATGCGCATTCTATTATTAAAAATTACATATACGTGCATGCACGATCATAGACAATCTTTGTATTGGCAAAAAAAATCACATCCTATCATTTAAAAAATTACATATACATGCATGCGCATGCACATTCTTTGTATATATTAATGAATTTTTGCAGCACCTATATATATATATATATATATATATATATATATTTTTTTTCTTCTGTGCTTATTACCCTTTCCTATATCTATTTATATATGGACGGAGACTTTGGGAAAATTTCACCCAATAGCCCCTATCTATCTTTTGCTGAAATGAGGGGTGTGACCATATTTATTAAGCTTTTGTGATTATTATTTAATTATCTTTATCTTTCAAAACATAGGTGTTAATTTTTTAAATTTTCATCATGTGTGTCCAAATTTTTTTCTGGCTATATAAAAAGGGAAAATGACAATTATGTCCCAAGGATTATAAAAAATAACAAAAAAGTCCCAACATAAATTCACATATCAAAAAAGTCCCTTTGATATTATTTGTATTAAAACAAAATCCAGATTTTTGAGTTTTGTTGTGAATATAGTTTTTTTTTTTTTTGTGAATGACCAAGTTTTAAATTTTGTTGTGAATATAGCACTTCCTGTTGTGAATGACCTCTGTGCGCTTAGGGACTTGAGTTTGAAATAAAATCCAGATGTTTAAATTTTGTTATGAATATAGTACTTCCTGTTGTTAATACAAATAATATCAAAAAAGTCTCCAGGGATTTTTTACTATTTTTTATGGTCCTTGGGACCTGACTATCATTTTCCCGATATAAAAAGGCTTTTAATTATTGATCACTATTTATACTCATCTTCATCTTTGTTATTTGAATAAGTATTAGGTGATTACATTAAATGCTATATTAATGAAAAGTTAAGAGAAATGCATGAAGATCATATTATTTTATTTTATAAATATGTGTATATGTTATTATTAAGTAAAGTATAATTTTATTTTCAATACATAGTAGCAAGGCATGAAAAATTAAACATGCCCCTCTCTTGAGTGTAGGGGACAAAAGAAGGATATTTGGGACTCAAAATGAAATCCCTTTGCTTCACAAGCAAGTTGTGCTTTCAAGTGCCAAATAATATCATAGTAATCAATTTCTATTTTTATTAATTTCTTCCTTTCTTTTTCTTTACTTCTTTTTTTTCTCCACTATTTCAAGTTCGTCTTCTCCACTTTTTGTCGGGAAGCGAATCCTTAAAATTATTGTAACATGCATCGTTCAAAGTTTTAGAAGCTTAAAATTATTTATATAACCAAGGAAAAAAAATATTAATTAAAACATGTGCAGAATTAACACCTTATCTTATCCTAAATTCATGAGCTAGATAATTAATTTAGGTAGAGATTAAAAAAAATTAGGTTAGGTAAAAATATTTGTTGATTTATCTAAAATACTTATTTTAATCATTTGCATTACATATTACTCAGCTAGTTAAAATAAGAAAGCCTTTTAATATGTGCAGTTAATAAGAGTTTAGAAAAAAAATATAAATATTGATGATAAAGTGAATTGAAATCTTATACTCCCTCTAGTCCTGATTATAAAAACACATTTTGAAATTGGTTTTAATCCTAATTATAAGACCAAGTTTTAACTTTTGTCAATTTTTTTCTAAAATACCCCTATTGCTACTTTATCAATAATAATTAAAGACAATAATAATTTAATAATACACTTATATATTCTATAAAGTAAATAATGTTTGCAACTCTTTAACGTCATATACACCTCAATTATACTTTTTTTATAAAATAATTTTGAGCAATTTTTGTCATATTTTTCTCATATCACCCTAATAATACTTCCTCCACAATAATTAATTTAACGACACACTTATATTCTATTATGAGAATTGTTTGTTCAAAAAAAATGTCTATCACGAGAATTAGCACATGCTTTGAGCATTCTTTTCTTTAATTAAAATTAATGTTTTAATTTTAACCCTAAATTGAGATCCGCTGATCATTCGAGGCAATGGACAATAGACATTACTTCACATGTGTTTGACTAATTTTGCGGAGTGGAGGAGTGACAGTGCCGGAGCGTTTAGGAGATGGCGGTGCTGAGACGGAGGAGGAGGAGAGAATTAAGGGTAGAACATGGGTAGTGGTAGTAGTGGCCTGCTCTGCTGCGGAATCCATCGCTGTCTCTCTGCGAGTAGCTGAGTGTGCACAAATCCGTTTTGGTTTAGGCGGGTTAGTCTGCGACTGTGACCAGGTCAGCTTCCATGTCAACAATTTTAGTCAAACTAATGATCAACGTTTTGTATTTAACAACGACCGTGACTTTTGCACATATTTTATAATCACATGTGCATTTTTGCACCTAAAAAAAGCACGTGGTGTTGGACGCTCCTGAGGGAAAAACACATGTGCATTTTTGCACCTTTACCCTAATATAAATACGGTTTAGGCATATATGGCACAGTAGTACACTAGAAAAATGATAGCACAAAATGTGGACTTGCAAGCACTGAGGGTGTAAATTGGAGGCAGCTAAGTGGAAAATTAGAGCTAAAGTATTGATTTTATCATGACCTTGATTGGCATCAAAGGCCAAAAAAGTAACAAAACATTGACTAAAATAACTTTGATATAATAAGAATATTATACATGGTGTCAACTTTTTTCCCCCTTTTATTCATTTCACTAATGAAAGATACATGTATTCAATCCCGACGAAATGAACGAACACAATTGTATTGAAATTAAACAATAATGATAATACTTAATTAGTATTAATAAACGAAATTAGGAAATTAGGTTATACTATTCATTAGGGAAATGCGTGATTCTCATTCACGGTAGGTTTATATATGACTGTATGTGCTTTCCTTTTTCTTTTCTTTTTTTGACTTCTAGTAGAAAGAGAAATTGAGAATAAGTCATATTTGGAAGTCTCACGTTTGAGACACTCAAAATTGCTTATTTTAATCACATATTACAAATCATGATTGAAAAAATATTTTTGAATGCTCTAATCATTATTCTAAACAAGCACACACATAGTGGCGAAACCAAAAAACAATTTGTAGCTCGTGCCAAAAAATAAATATATTGAATTACTCCCTTTGGTTCTTATTATAAGACACAAACTAACAAGTGCATCTGATCCTTTTTATAAGGCATTTTCTTGTTTGCAAATAGCATTAAATATTTTTTTTCATATATACACATAATTAAAAAAGTAGTGGGTGAGAGTAATAATTAATAAAAATTAATGATTACTATTTTTTTCGAGAAAAAAATAGTAATAATTAATATGATATTATAGTTTAGTGTAATTAGTAGGGATAATATTGAAAATTACTTAAATTTTAGGAAAAATTTAATGAGGAGATATATATATATATATATATAAGAGATGAAATGTCCTACTTTTTTTTTGCTCAAAAAAATGTCCTACTTCATAATCTATATTTATACATATAGAGTTATAGACAACAGTACACTGTACACCTTTTTTTCCCTTTCCTTTTCTTTTGTCAACCAATACACAACACTTCTTAGTTCTTACTGATGTGCCATGTGAGGACTGAAACCTTACGCTAAAATGTTTTTGTAATTAAATCAAGATAAGTGGATATTTAAGAAATAAATTTTGTTGGCTAACAATCACTTATGGAAAAAAAAAAAAACCAACATAGAATTAATCTAGTAGTCGGTGTAAAATTTCACTATATTCTTTTGGGTTTCAAGTTCGAGTCCCAGATGGAATAATTGTATTGGGAGGGAAAGTAATAAACCTTGAAACTAGAGTAGTTGATTGTTCAGATATTTAGTAATAGGATTAAAAAAGACGTTGGATATTGAAGTACTCCCTTTGATCTTTATTATAAGGCACCAACTACCGAATGTATTTAGTCATTTTTATAAGGTACTTGCTTGTTTCAAATGAGTATTAATTATTGTTTTCCATCTATGCCCCTAATTAATAAAGGTAGTGGGTGAGAGTAATAATTAATACTCCCTCTGATCCTTATTATAAAGCACTAACTAGCAAGTTTATTTGGTAATTTTTATAAGGCACTTGCTTGTTCCCAATGAGCATTGATTATTTTTTTCCCATGTCTGCCCCTAATTAATAAAGGTGTGAAAGTAATAATTAATATAATATTAGAGTTTAGTGGAATTAGTAGGAATAATATTGGAAATTACTTAGATTCTAGGATAAATTTATTGACTTTAACTATTTTTATTGGTTTGTGAGAAAAGTTAGTTAGTGCATTATAATATGGACCAGATGGAGTATAATATTAGAGTTTAGTACAATTAGTAGGGATAATATTGGAAGTTACTTAAATTGTATGACAACTTTATTAAATTTAACTGTTTTTCTTGGTTTACGAGAATTGTTAGTTGGTATCTTATAATAAGAACTAGAGGGAGTATCAAAAAGAAATAAAAGGAAAAGAAAAAACAAAACAAAAGTTGCAAATACTAGAATGGACTTGGGGGACCTACCGTTGGCCGCATTCGTCGCTCCACGTATCACGCCGTGCATTAGCCGTACATTTGGTGAGTCTATGAATTTGGAAGTCGTGAGTCTGCGGAAAATTATATTAAAAAAAAAAAAGAAGAAGAAGAAGAAGATATAATTCATAATAGTAGTTATTAATTGGAGTGCATATTTTCTCCTTTTTTATTTTTGGAATAATTCAAATACAATTCTATTCATAGGAATACCTCTTCGTCAAATTTGGGTGACAATTGATGCAATTCTGACTTTTTATAACAATCTAAGAACTTATTATTATAATTTTAACCTCATGGATTCCTTCCTCCCATATATTTTGCAAGGAGTCATCTTCACTAGACAATAAATTTTAAATCGTCATGAAAAGTAATTAATTAATTAATTTTTCATGTATGTTAGGAGTATTTAATATTCTTCAAATGATTTAAATTATTATGATTTGTGTAGGAATTGAGATAAGAGCTACAAAGTCCACGTTAGCTAGCTTTTCAGGGAAACTAGTGTGAGTTGGATAAATTGCCGGATTAGGTGGATATAGAAAATGCCACGTCGTCAATATTAGGTCAACAAGACCCACCCACCTATTCAAACTCACAGGGCTCCACGCGTCCTTTGACTTCCCTTCCCATATCACGCGATCAATAGTTCATCCATCACTTTTTCATAATGCCACATTTATACGTCGGTTCTTACATTTCTTTCCCGTTCTTTTTTTTTTTTTTGGGAAAAGAGGAAAAAAAAATTAAAGAATGAAATTACATAGGAAAAAAAACTTCAAATGATGTGAAAATGTTAATAGCCTATTTGGCGCAATTGAATAGTTACTTAATACTCTATTCCCTCCTGTCTTAATTATAGATTATAGGACAATATTTTGGAGTTTATTTTGGTTATAATTATATGACAATATTATATATTTTTTAATTTCTTCATAAAATGCATCTATTGATATGAATGAGAGATTATGTTAAATCAATATGGTAATTGAAGTGTAAAATTTAAATAAGGATATTTTAGAAAAATGAATAAAATTAACTAATTTAACATCTATCCTTAATCCCTCAAAAATTGGTTAAATATGTTCTTATAATTAGGACTGAAGGGGGTATAATATAAGAATTTTAGGCGTACCTAAAATCCAATTGACTTATTAAAATATCCATATGAAATCGAAGTACCAATGTGAACTCCAATTACCTTACTATAGAAAATACTCCAAAAAAGAGGGAGAGAATAGAGCAGTATTATGAGAGAATCCTCTAAAAGGGAAGGGAGTGTTATTTTGTGTAAGGGTGGAAATATACTAGGCTACTATTAGGGATCTACGACATAGTCTACTTTAAGTCTAACCTAGCTTATTTAATAAGTATTCTTTCTAGTCCTTAAAATAAGGCAATAACTAAAAATTCTCATAAACCAATAAAAATAATTAAAATTAATAAAGTTGTCCTACCATTAAAGTAACTTCCAATATTACCCTTACTAATTGCACTAAACTCTAATATTATATTAATTATTACTCTCACTCACTACCCTTATTAATTATGGGCATACATAAAAAATTAATTAATGTGCTTTATAAACAAGTAAATGCTTTATAAAAAAGATCAAATACAATTGCTAGTTAGTGCCTTATAATAAGAATCAGAGGAAGTAGGTCAGACTCATGCTTAGGCTTATTTAGGTAAACATGTCAGGTCTATTTTTATAAGGTCTGGCCTATTTAATTTTTTTATAAAATATTATTATGCATAGTTATATATAATTTTATAAATTATTTATAACTTAATAACTTAGTCTTAATCCTAAGTTTCACATTCCATCATTTACCAATAAGCTTAATATTTTCATTCATGAATTGATTAAACCAACTTCTTTTTTTTATCACTCAAGATGACAATGTTAGCTCATTACTTTTCCCTTGATTTGTGTCATTTGATGCAACATATAATTGCAGTAAGTTTATTTAAATGATGTCCAAATGAAATGATCCCAATAAAAGGAGTTTGTCTCATTTTCTAAAAGAAAAACAATAGGTTAAATCTAGTTTTACGTGCCATTTTTTGTGTTTGGTTTATTTTAAAAAATGTATCTCTTTAGTTAATAGATGATTGGTTTTTCTTATTCATACTTGCTAAGATAATTGTTATTATTATGTATTCTTTTATTTCTCTTACCAACTCTTTTATTTCATATGAGAATGAATCCCTAAACTTTTAAGATATAACGTAAGCTTTTAAATAGACTTGATGAATTATATATAAATTTACATGCATTGACTTTAAACCTATTTAAAGGCTTATATTTGAAGTAGACGTATAAATAGGCTTTGGGCCTTTTAAAGACTTAGGCTTAGACCTAAAAAAAAGGGGAATGAATACTCTCATTATCCAACTTTCTCCTCATCCTTGAAAACTAAATCTACATCATTGATTTTACTTAATCTTGGCCATTCATTTTTTTAATATTTTAAGGTAATGACGGGTACTAAAAATATACTTCAAAATACTTACCGGTACTGAAAAAATACTTTATGATCTTGAAAATTTATTCTGAAGTATATTTTTAGTACCAATCAGTATCCTGAAATATTTTTTCAAGATCCTAAAATAATTTGTTAAGATCATGAAGTATTTTTTTTAGTACTAGTCACTATCATGGAGTATCATTTTAGTATGATTCAGTACCCTGAAATATTTTTTCAAGATCCAAAAATAATTTTTCAAGATAATAAAGTATTTTTCCAGTATTGGTTAGTACCCTGAAGTATCCTTTTAGTACTGATCAGGACCTTAAAAATATTCTGAAGCATATTTTGAGTACTAGTCAATACCTTAAAATATTTTTTCAAGATCCTAAAATAATTTTTCAAGATCATGAAGTATTTTTTCCAGTACCGGTTAGTATCCTGGAGTATCATTTTAGTATTATTCAGTACCCTCAAATATTTTTTCATGAGCCTAAAATAATTTTTCAAGATAATGAAGTATTTTTTCAATACTGGTCAATAACCTAAAGTATCCTTTTAATACCAATCATTACCTTGAAATATTACTACAAATAGGTCTCAACATTTTTAGGATACTGACTGGTACTGAAAAAATACTTTATGATCTTGAAAAAATATTTCAGGGTATTGACTGATATTAAAAATATATTTCAGGATATTTTTTCAAGATCATGAAGTATTTTTCAGTAACGGTCAGTATATTTTTAGTACCCATCAATACCTTAAAATATTTATAAAAAAATGAATGGCCAAGATTAAGTGAAATCAATAGTGTAGATTTACTTTTTGGGGGATGAGGAGGGATGAGGAAAAACTTTGATAATGAGATAATCTGGACCCAAAAAAACCTATATATAGGTCTAGGCTCAAGCTTATATTTTGAATCTCTGTTACAGGCATAGACCTACTTAACTAAAGTTTAGCTTAGCCTAACCTATTTCCATTCCTAATTTTGTGTGTGTTATATTCAGATTATCTACTATGATCCCTCAATCTCACATCATATATATAGTTTACATATAGTCACATAAAAATATATGTAACTTTTAGGGAAAATTAAAATAAAGGACCTAGAAAAAATAATATTTATTATAAATGACCATAAAAATTGTAATTACTTAGAAGGACCGAACATCATAATATAAATTTAAAATTACTAAATTGCCCCTAATCAAACCTCATATCTTATCTTGTATATTCATAATTAAAAAAATAACTAAAATTTCTCATCATGATATGATCATAAATTTTTCTTTTTCAATATATTATTTAATTAACAACTGTTAAACTCATATTTTTCTTAATTTTTATTTTTAACCCACATAAATTGCTTCTAAAACAAAAATAAATCATACAAACTTTCTTGGTTTAGCATATATGATAAATTATAAAAGATCTTGAATTTTATTAAAATTATAAAATTTCATTTTTAATTAAAATTTTTTTGATTTAATTTTTTTTAATTCTTTTGCAAATTGAATAATGTGTAATTTTTCTTTCATAGATATATATTCAAGTTGTTGAAAATGAAATTTGAGAAAACTATTGTTTAATTTAATGAATCTTATAATTTTGTATTAGTTTAAAAATAGAATGGGAAAGAAAATGTAGGAGGGAATGTATAAGATTTTGTTAGGGGCATTTTAGTACTTTTAATTTTATATTTTTATATTTGATCCTTCTAAATAATTACAATTTTTATGGTCCTTCTCTATAAATATTTTTTCCTCTAAGTCCTTCATTCTAATTTTCCCTAACTTTTAAGTATACGGTCATAACTATTAAATAATAAAGGGATATTTATCTTTATAAACCCATTCATCTAAATGGAAACCCCTCTTGAATTGAGATTTGACTCTAATTTACTAAAGGTAAACTAGTATATTCCAACCCTAAATACCGCCTCCAATCTCAAATGGAGAAGATATAAATGTATTTGTAAACACACTAGTCTTGGACCCGCAATTTCCAACCCATAATTCCAAAAGTGATTCGCCAATTGTAGCTTAGTGCCCGTCTGATAAAGGGAAAACGAATGTTTTTATAAGCAATTTTTTTTTTTTTTTTTTTGCAAATAGAGATAAAACTCATATCACATGCTTCCTTCTTTACGGAACCTTTTGAAGGAAGGACTTTTAGAAATTCAACTGCCCTCGATAAGACGACACTATTTACTATTTAGGGACATGATTCAAATCTTCAATCATGTGCTCACAAGCTTTGCATTAAGGTTTGATTGTCATGTGCCTTCCTCTATCTTTCCTAGTTAGTCAAGAGTCATTTTTTGAAAAACAAGCCATAAGAAACTTCTTTTTCTTTGAGTAATAGGTTCACGCCAACTAATAATTATTGGGAGCAAGTAGAAAGAGACTTACACTTTCTTAACCACATTCTTAATTTGAGAGTGAGAATGAAGAAAATGGTGTTGAGAGTTCTTCCCCCACAATCGTGGACACGACGCAAAACGAAATTCGAATTAGTCGGAAACAAAATTTTTAGCGAACCAGGTGGGATAAAAAAGCCAACGCCTATCTAATCCCCATTTAGAATCTTTATCAGGCCAAGCATCCTCGCATAGTCGAATAATTAAAACACCGTATTGGTCGAAGATACCTGGAAGGAATCAAAACTTAATTGTGAGATTCCAACGACAAGCATATATGCCATCGGTTGCGGTTATTAACAGCATGTGATTACTCCTAACTCGCTTTGGACTTTACTATAACACGCTTTCTAAAAAATAAATGATCCTTATTACTATAAAGGGTTAAGGTGTAGATTTGCCAACGAACTATTATCCGAAGAGCATCTGGCACAAAAAACAATTGAGGGAACCAAATTGGCCAATGAACTATTAAAAAGTGAAGAAAAACACAATTTGATGCAGATTCGCCAACGAATTATTACCTCGTCACTGTCTTGGTGTCTCCGTCTTCCATTGACTGTCACAATGTCGGCGACATCGGCGTCTCCAAAGCTTCCATTGTTGCTGGGTGTTCCACTCACCCTCTTGAACTCATCCAGCAGTCCACAGATTTTGATCGGCACACGCCTTACACCCTGGTTGCATCCGTCCGATGCCACAAGTAGGAAGCAGCAACCGCCGCTGCCACAACGCCTGCTCGCATGGGTTACATCTCTGTTGGTGTTTTCCTTATCCAACAAGAAGGCTTAACCGCTCTTTTCTCCAGCGTCTCCGCCACCGTCCTATGCCAGTGCCTCATATTTTAACGTAATTGTGATAGTTTTTTTTAAAATAGTTATTTGATACCTTTTTTCATTTTTTAATAGTTCGTTGGCTAATTTGGTCCCCTCAATTGTTTTTTGTGCCAGACGTTTCTCGGGTAATAATTTGTTGGCAAATCTGCACCTTAACCTTACTATAAATTAGGGTAACACTTTAGTTTATGAGTTTTTCACGTATTTATATATCTTATTTATTCAACGTGAAATCCCCTTACTCCTAACTCGTGACTGAACGCAGAAATAAATATTTTTCTAGCCAAAAAAATATCGAAAATCCAAGAACTTCGCTGATTTTTAATCACAAAAATGTAGTATTAAATAAAACTGGTTCGTTAGCCGATGACATGGGGATTGATAAAGGATATTTAATCATTTTGAAGTGCGATTTTGTAGGGACATAAGGTCAAGTTTTCATATTTAATCTCATCACACGATTTAAAGTTTTAAACACGAAATTAAATATTGGTTCGGCTCGATTCAATTAGGCGTAAAAGGTTTTGAAGAAATAATAATAATAATATTTAAAAATTTATTCTTTCCTCTAATTAATTAATTAGCTCTAACGTAACCTCATATTATAATGTCCGTGATTTAAAGTGGGCTTAGTATAAGTGGTAAAAGAATTGTGTCCTTAAGTAAGGTCTCGAGTTCAAACCTTATGAATGCAGAAAAACCCTGCGGTGAGATTCACCCACCATAGCTAGGTGCGCGACCCGGGTCGGATCTGGATTAGTCAGGACAAAGCTCTGGATACCGGATGGACAACCGAAAAAAAATGTTAAAACCCTCTGGGCCATTGGTTATTGCATAATCGTCACCTATAATATATTACTTTTTTTTTATGAATTATGTTACATGTTTTTTAATTACTTGATCAAGAATCTCCAAATTCCCCACGGATTATGACTTTATAAAATATATTATACAAATTTCAAAATCACTTTTCTATATTTTAATATTGTGCCAAGACTGATGTTATTTAATAAATTTGCCCTTTCATTCGATATTGTCCGAGGTTTTCTTGCTTTTATTATTATTTATTGGTTTAATTTTCAATTCGAAGAATAATGATTATTGATCACCATTAATTTAATTGAAAGCTTCTATAAAATGTGGTCAAAATTTATTATGATTAAATTAGAAATCGAGGGACGCCATTGCGGTAATCTACTGTGTGTGTATATATCTTTCTCTTTGTGAAAAGTTGTTATAAATATTTCACCCAAAAAAAATGTTATAAATATCATCATAAATTCATAATATAGATTTGCATGTCTATGACCTTAAAAAAAAATACCTTTAGAAGTCTATTAATAAAATCTCATAATTTTCAAAAAAAAAAAAAATTGTTTCTTGGATTTTTCTAAAATTAAAACATATAATTAACCTTCACGGGGTTATATTTATATATATTATGCAATTATGTAAACTCTCTTCTTTAATTATGTTGGTGTCACTTTTAAATTGTTTCAATGCCAGTAATTAAAGACTATAAAGTATACATTTTAATTTGTACACTTCTAAATAAATGAGAATTTTCTCCCATTTATTTTTTTCTCTACATTTCCGTCTTACTTAGCTTTCATTACATTTCTTTAATTATTTATATTGTTCATATTTTTTTTGTTACCCATCTGTTATTCTAAGCTTCACCTTGGTTAATCTGAATCCGATTCGGGTCGCGCATCTGGTTTTGGTGGGTGAATCTCCCAGCAAAATTTTTCTGTATATTGTTCATATTTTACTTTACTTTTCATAACAAAGGTATCAATCAAACGGGATGGTTGGGAAACATTAAACCGATTTTCAAAAGTCGGAAACGATTCAAAAATTTATTCTTTGCCATTTATAAGGGAAAAGCGATCACCAAATCTGCCATTCAGAAAACTTATATTTCCAATTTGCAATATTCGTATGTGATTCTAACTTCTAAGTAACTTCTTCAACTTTAAACAACGACACCTTTTTTTTTTGGGGGATAAAATTCATATATAATAAAAGGGTAATAGAAGAAAATAGAGAGAAAAAGAGACACAAAGATATATTGGAATAATATTTAGGAGATAGAAAACTGGCCTGGTCTTTATAGGGACCATGAGGACCATTTAGCGTGACATGCTTTCACTTTCAAATCTGCAAAAATACTCAAATCGAAGATCCAATATTGAGATTTACGCAATCCCTATAAAAAAGCTCACAAGCTTCCCCGCCATGCAAGCAACAACATTCATCGGGTCCCAATTGATACATATGCTTTCCCTCCGGCAAAAAATCTAAGATAGTCTCATTTCATCGAAACTATGGAAGACAGTGATTAACTCATTAAATCTAAAAAAGATTTATTTGAAAATTTTATTATCATAAGGATTTGAGTGAGTACTGACTTTTTTTAGGGTGGATGTACAAATTTAGCTATGAATAATTTCGTTTTGCGTATTCATAAGAATTAACTATTCTGGAGTGCAAAAATAAACATAAACAATTTATTTGGGAGCAGATATAACAACATTATTAAGAAGATTTAATTTTTATTACTTTTTGCAAGGTGGGTTCGATCAGTTTTCTCTCTCTATTATTTTAACATTTTTTTAATAAAAAAATATCACTTAAGTTCTATGAAAAAAAATTCATTTCAATTAACTCCAAAAAATTCTGAAATTTCATATCTCAAAATGAAATTAAGTTTTTCTATTAAAAAGACAATCATACCTTTATTTTATTTTTTTTCATAAGAGCATTTATAAGACAAATATGAATGTTTTTTAAACAAATAAAGACATTTATTACAAGACAAACCTATGAATGATCGGGAGTTAAACAAATTTGGTAATTCACATATTTATTTTATAAATGTCTTTATGTTTTTTAAACTCCCTCGTCATTCCTAGGTTTGTCTTATAAATGTCACTTATAAATTTTCTTTTAACTTCATGGATTCTTTTAAATCTCTTTATTTATCTTTTCAGTACATTTATTTTTTTTTGTGAATACCTTTATTTATCTTGTGAATTCTCTTTTTTTTTTTTTGATAAACTGAATTCTCTTATTTCTATTGTAAATGGCCAAAATGTTCTTGTTAACTCTTTGATTTTCTTTGAATCCCTTTATTTATCCTGTAAATGTCTTTATTTATCTTTAAAATGCCCATATTTGTCTTGTAAATGCTCTTATGAAAAATAAGTAAGGGTGTTATTGTCTTTTCACTGAAAAAATTTAATTTCATTTTGATCTAAGGGATGCAATAAAATTTCAGAATCATTGAGAGATAACTGAAATAAAATTGTTTCCATGCAGTCTAAGTGATATTTTCTCATTAAAAAATATTAAAATAATAGATAAATAGTAAACTAGTGGCCGGGACACATATTGCAAAAAGTAATTGAAGTTAAGTCTCTTTGACGGCGTTGTCATATCTACTCCCAAATACATTGTTTTTGTCTACTTTTGCTCCCAAAAATAATTAATTCTTATAGGTGCTCATAGCGAAATTTTTAATTGCTAAATTTGCACATTCACCCAATTTTTTTTGTTGAAATCCTACAAAGTAATTCTGTTTTCTGTATATAAAAACATATCATGTTCATATGTCTTGTATAGCAATAAAATTTTTGAATGGAAATTTTTTAACAATTTTTCCTTGCATAATCTAATCTTAAACGATTTTTTTTTTAAAACGTTGTCCCTATCCAAATTTGTCTCATCCCTCTCCTCTTTTTCGATATCTATTGTGTATTAATATTAACAATAAATGGGGTAAAATTGAAAAATAATACTACCTTTGCTTCATAATATGAGTGTTACTTGACTAATTTGCTTATATTAAAAAAATTAGTTAAATTAGTTAATTGTAAAAAAAAAAAAAAAAAGAGTTGATTTCCCTAAAACATTCCATTTTAACGTAACTATGAATACTCTTATTGGATTGAAACCCTTAATATGCGTAATTAATAAAAATATTATGGAGACATAATTATAAATATGGGAGACAAAATGTATTGAGGCCTTATATTTAAGACCAATGCTAACCCAAATTAACTCTTATATTAAGGACCAAATTTAGTAATTAATATTTCTCTAAGACAAAGTAATTAATTATGTACTAGTAATTTCTTTTAGAATGCATTGGCAAAAAAAGAAAAAAAAAAAGAAAAAGAATGCGCGGTATATTTTGGACCAGAATGGATGCATATCATTCACAAGTATTGATCCATATTTAAGAATATTTGAATTTAAAATTGGATAATTATTTCAACATATTATAGTATAATTTTTTCTAATGTATAAAATTCGAAATTATGAGCGTTCTTATGACGCATTAAGTGTTTTTTTTTTTCCTATGAACCAATCAACGGCAGATCATCCAAACACTTTGTTATGCATACATTGGAAGTCTTCTTTTTAACTTCTCATGCAGCAGCATGAGCTCAACATGACATCTTTCTTTTTGAACGCAAGCTTCGATTTAATAATTCAAAGAGTCCCCTTTTTGACCTCCTCACTTTAATTAAAACCTATGTTATTTTTTTAAGAAAAAGAAACCAACTACCGGCTTAACTGAGTAACTGACTATAATGGGGGTCTTTAAGCCTCTCTAGTCTTTTCATATTTCCCTCTCTCCGATGTTTAATATAAAGATATATTTATCTAATTTAATTTAATTAAAAAAGTTAATTAAGTTAGTTAATATGATATGTATTTTCTAAGACATTGTACTATAGTTGTAATACCCCGGATTAATAATAGGAATAATAATAATAATGATGATGATAGATTAAAATAATAAAATAATAAGAATATATCAAATCTAGAAATTAATAATGTTGGTAGTGTAATTTATTAATTGGCAATAATTAAAGAGCCCAGCCCATAGCTAAAACCCTAGATGTTAATTATAAACTTAGGTTTAGCCGCCTAAACCTAGAAGACGCTCGACTTTTTTTTCTCTCGACTCTTTTCTCTGCTACGGCATCCTCCTCCCGCACTCTTATCAAAGCGTTTTTCTAGAAGGCTAGCAAAGACGGAGACCAGGTAATCCTAATTCTCATATAGCGTAGGCTAATCCATACTATATGTAACCCTAACCCCCATAAGTATTAGGTTCATGTAATCCTAATTCCCATATAGCTTAGGTTAATTTTATATGAATTCTGATAGAGTAATTAGGATCCTAAATATATCATAAGGTTATTCTATATTAAATAAATATTATTTGTAATCCTAATCCCCATAAGTCTTAGGTTCATGTAATCCTAATCCCCATATAGTAAAGGACTTAAGTATGAAATTTGATAGGTTAGTATGAATCTATATCGCCTCGGCCTTCATGCTTCAATTATATATATATATATATATATACACCTGGGCGTTCCGTCCTTATCACTGCATTTGTATTCCAATTTCAGTTTATGTGAGTAACTTTTGCGATCAATTTATGGATTGAATTGGATATACCTGATAATTTCAATTTCAATTGCTTTGGACGCCTCGGCCTACGTGCGTGAATTATATATGTACATGATTGAATACAATTGCCTCAATTGAATTATATCATGTCCGTCCTTGCATCTCTTTTTATGAGCCATGAGTTTAAATGATGATCATGAGAATTTCTCATGACAACCTTATAGGAACCCATGAGTAAAATGGATAATGAGTAAAGCTGGGGATTTAAACAATGGTCATGAGAACTTCTCATGATAACTTTATAGGAAGTAAAGCCAAAAGGGGATAACGAGTAGGAGTAGAGCCATGAGTTTAAATAATGATCATGAGAATTTCTCATGACGACCTTATAGGAACCCATGAGTATATACTTAATAGTTTAATTTAGGAAATCTCATGATAAAATAGAGACAAGATTTCAATGATTGCATTTGGAATTTTATTGTGTGTGATTGAAATAATTAAAATAGTGGGAGGATAGCTTTGGGATGATATCTCCTAAAGTGATGAACACAACCTTTAGGCTTTATGCCTCCGATATGTATTGATGTGAACCGATTATATCCGTTCTTCCCAAAGTGGTGTTTGGCAGGTTTTCGGAACACTAGTAGCAACTTTGGGAAGAGGTGTGCACATTATGACGAAATGTTTTATGGCCAATTGATGATTTGTGACTGGCAGGTTTCCGGGTCACGGGGTAGACTGGCAGTGTAACAACCCGACTTTTCAAAAGCAGTATAATTTTTTTTTTTCAAACAAACATCATTTGAAAACATCAGAGTAGAGCAACAGAGCGATTGAGTAACTGATATATATTTATAAACTGCCGTAAGTCTGGCTGGTTACAACTACGGTACACTAACCGAGTATTTCAAAAACAGATAATAACAAAGGGAAGGCTTCCGCCGAAACATCGAAAGGAAGTCTTCAGCCGGAACATCTACGCGAGCTGCTTGTCTCTCTCCTCGGTCCTCGGTCCTCGGTCCTCGGGAGCCTGATGCTATATTAAGGGCTGAGATCCGCACCGGATCTCAGGTAACGGTTAACCTCATATTTACAGACACAACATATGGACCACATACAATCATATCAACAACAGTATATGTGCACTCATCGCCCAAGAGCATGCATACATATATCGCCCAATAGCATGTATACATATATCGCCCAATAGCATGCAGATATATCGCCCATAGCAAACGTAAACATATCAACAGATTTTCAAAATAAAGACTAAAATAGCCCTCCCATATGATATCCAATCATACTTGAAAAATTAAAGGCTATCCTAGCATTACTACCCTTACTACTTGAAAGAACTACGAAAGCTTAAAGCTCTGCACCGAAAACTTACCCAGAGCTTCGCTGCGAATTTCCCCAGAGATTCTCTCTCTAAAATCCTCTCTCTAGATTCGGCCAAAGAGGGAAAATGGTGTGAAGAAAGTGAAGGGAGGGGGGGTATTTATAGAAACGGTGGTAGGGTTTCGGTAGTCGGATCAACTTTGTGAGAAGCGATCCGGGCCGTCCAAAGCAACTTTTCAAAAAAACCCTTTCTTCCCCTTTTGTGTTCACACTTGACCGAAATTCAAGGGGTTTGGCCAATGGGAGGTGGCCATGTGTCACCTTCCAGAAGCTTTCAGACCGATTTCTCCGATCGGTACCCGATTCGCGTGATTTCGGAAAAATCTCAAAATTCTGGATTTACAACTTTGAAAGCATATTCTCACTTAGTAGAAATGTCCAAGTTAACCTATATTTTGATTCCATATAGGGCTCCAACAGTCCAGTTGAGTCTTTCTCGAAAAACGTGTCCAAACGCGTCCTGTCGAAACTTGTTTTCTAAACACCAATCTCTTCGAAAAATTCACCGAATCCAAATATGTTCATGAAAATTCCCAATTCTTTTCCAAATGTCACAACATAACCTTTTCGTCCTCTTGGCTATCTGGCATTTTCTCAGAATTTCCTATTTCGTCTTATTAGGAAAAAGCACAAACGGCTTGAATTAACTTCCGCAAGAGTCTAACGGAAGATAAAAACCCACCGATTAATATTTTACCTTGACTTTGGGAATCCCATTCCTAGATCTCTAGATAGGATCCGTTTCCTATTTCCCATTTTACTATTCACATAATTTTACTTTAATTAATTATATTAATAAAATAATAAACTTAACTTATCAACTAAGTTTTCTATTTTTATTTCTTATTTATTTTTTTTTCGTTTTTTTTTCTTTTATTTTCTGCACTTTCTTTTTTAATTAATTATTTAATTAATTAAATAATTATTTTTACATAATCTCTTACAACATTTTCCTATTGGTCAATTCTTGCATTTAGGCTTAAAAATACCTAAACTCATCCTTTTTCCTTCAAATTTTCCAATTAATTAACCAATATATTTATGCTAATTTTTAGCCATTTATCACTAATTTTGGAGCTTTACATAATTATCTCCGAATTTTCTATACTTGTGCTTAAGTAATTTGCTAATAAATACTTAATCACTCAGTTATCACTGCTTAGTAATTTTCTTAATTAGAATACCACATTACCCCTTAACCTTTGCTTTAACATGAGATTTTTCATGCATTCTGCATTATTCTGCATTTTCCATAATCGCAAGGGTATTATGGTCATTTCCTTACTTTTTGAGTATTCTTCTACAATTTCTCCAAGTTTGTAACTTAATAAATTACCTAAATTATGGACAATATCCTTCCCTATTTTAAATAGATTTTTACTTGCTTCTTTTATAGCTTTCGCAGGGTATTTATAACCCACAATGTATTTAGGGACCTATTTGCAAATTCACAAACGTTTTAGGGACCTAATTGCAAATTATCCAATTTCAAGAGAAATTACCTTAACAATAAGGTAAACTCAATACAAGGTGTTTGAAACCTCATATTCACCTTTTTCCCTAAGTTATTTACTCCTCCCAGGGGTATTTTGGTCATTTTGGCACTTTGGCCCTTAAATTCCCTAATTCTAATTTCGGGGTATTACATTTCTCCCCCCCATACACCGCGGTTAACACCACGATACCAAAATGTCTCCATGGTTCCCATACACCATGTTAACACAAGATTACCAAAATGTCTCCATGGTTCCCATACACCATGACAACATAAGATACCTCCTACTCAATGACATGATCACGGTAGAAAAATAACGAGGAAACGCGGAATACGTCACGAAGATGGTTCACGTATCATACGATTTGGTTGAATAACTAACACATAGTTAACGTACAGAGAAAATTCCTTATTAAGAGAGATAGTACCTTGGACTCTCTCCGGAAGTTCTCTGTCCATGGTATCGGTTAGCGCGTACATTCGGCCCGGGTTCTGTGGCCTTAACTCCGTAGGTTTCTCAGGACAGTCTCGGATAATGTGGCCTGGCTTCCGGCATCTGTAGCAAACACGCTTCCGAATGCATTCACCGGGATGGTACTTCCCGCAATCTGGGAATTGTTCCAGGAACATCTCCCAAGTAACAGGGGCAATATCGGGTCCGCAACGTCGTGGCGATGCTCTTCCACCATCGATGCGCATCACCATCGAGCTTAAAGATCGCGAGTTGAGCTTTCCGATCATCCGGGCATTCCATAACTTCAAATATTTTTTCCGGACTCAACAACCAATCCTCAGCCAATTCGTTCTTCCCGTGAAAAGGGGGTGGCTTGAGCTTACAAAACTGAGTGACCCAACTTTGTGTAGTCTGCATGTCTCTCCCCCGTCGTGGAGGTGACTGGGACCTATTAGATCCCTCAGCTTCCTCATCGTGTTCGTCTCTCTGCTCATTTTCTTCTTCATTCTCAGTGTATTGTCCCTCTTCCTCATGTCTGGCCTACTTTATCGCACATAGAATTTACCTGACACATAGACTTTATCGCACTTAGTATTTTCTACACATAGGCTTTGTTGTACGCAGTTTTCACACCATAAACAAATAGACACTCGCAACTTTCCTTTTGTCAGATTATCGTTGATTCTTTCTTCGTGGATCAGAAACGGGCACGAAATTACGTATCGGAAGTTCCTCTACATGAGTCAAATACTACATGTACTATCTTTATTGGTCTCGGAGTTTCATCCGGCGTGACCCGCCTCCGCGTATGAGCTCGTTCTAGAATAGAATTAACGTCCGATGCATCGGCGGTTATCGAGTGATGCACCGACAGAGGGTGGCACACCGGTTCAGATGGTATACCGGTACAGACTGGTACACCGAGGTACGGTGGTACATCGACCTTAGGCTATATCAGTACTTATTTTCAAAACATGCTCCAAAATTTTTGAAAAGGCTTTGAACCTAACTCCGTTAACCGAACAGAATGGCCAGGTAAGTGTCTACCATGGGGGCCTCACCGAGTTCACGGCGACCGATTGGCACACCCACGTAGACTAGCCTTGCCTTCGGCACCAAACTGTCAGTAATAACATAGTTAAATTCATGCTAGGACTACTGCTCTGATACCAAATGTAACAACCCGACTTTTCAAAAGCAGTATAATTTTTTTTTCAAACAAACATCATTTGAAAACATCAGAGTAGAGCAACAGAGCGATTGAGTAACTGATATATATTTATAAACTGCCGTAAGTCTGGCTGGTTACAACTACGATACAGTAACTGAGTATTTCAAAAAAAGATAATAACAAAAGGGAGGCTTCCGCGAAACATCGAAAGGAAGTCTTCACCGGAACATCTACGCGAGCTGCTTGTCTCTCTCCTCGGTCCTCGGTCCCGGGCCTCGATGCTATATTAAGGGCCGAGATCCGCACCGATCTCGTGTAACAGTTAACCTCATATTTACGACACAACATATGGACCACGAGACAATCATATCAACAACGGTATATGTGCACTCATCGCCCAAGAGCATGCATACATATATCGACCAATAGCATGTATACATATATCGCCCAATAGCATGCGATATATCGCCCATGGCAAACGTAAACATATCAACAGTATACTAACATAGACATACCACAGAGCTATAAGCTATCACATACAATACACCTAGCACATACATGCATACCATAAACATCAGATTAGTGTTACAGTGCGCGAACGTACCTTCGTTGACGGTAGACGGCACTTCCGTCGGAAACCGTACTTTTCTACGGAAAAACGTGAAAACGTCCAACAATGCACTTCGGCGGCGTAACGGCAGCATTAGGATTTCGACGTCCTATAGGAGTAATATCACTTTCATTAGTGATTTGGCATTATAATCGGCAAGAACTTCGACGCCATCTTGATTTTCAAAAATAAAGACTAAAATAGCCCTCCCATATGATATCCAATCATACTTGAAAAATTAAAGGCTATCCTAGCATTACTACCCTTACTACTGAAAGAACTACGAAAGCTTAAAGCTCGGTACCGAAAAACTTACCCGGAGCTTCGCGCGAATTTCCCAGAGCTTCTCTCTCTAAAATCCTCTCTCTAGATTCGGCCAAAGAGGGAAAATGGTGTGAAGAAAGTGAAGGGAGGGGGGGTATTTATAGAAACGGTGGTAGGGTTTCGGTAGTCGGATCAACTTTGTGAGAAGCGATCCGGGCCGTCCAAAGCAACTTTTCAAAAAACCCTTTCTCCCCCTTTTGTGTTCACACTTGACCGAAATTCAAGGGGTTTGGCCAATGGGAGGTGGCCATGTGTCACCTTCCAGAAGCTTTCAGACCGATTTCTCCGATCGGTACCTGATTCGCGTGATTTCGGAAAAATCTCAAAATTCTGGATTTACAACTTTGAAAGCATATTCTCACTTAGTAGAAATGTCCAAGTTAACCTATATTTTGATTCCATATAGGGCTCCAACAGTCCAGTTGAGTCTTTCTCGAAAAACGTGTCCAAACGCGTCCGGTGTCGAAACTTGTTTTCGGAAACACCCATCTCTTCAGAAAAATTCAATGAATCCAAATATGTTCATGAAAATTCCCAATTCTTTTCCAAATGTCACAACATAACCTTTTCGTCCTCTTGGCTATCTGGCATTTTCTCAGAATTTCCCTATTTCGTCTTATTAGGAAAAAGCACAAACGGCTTCAGAATTAACTTCCGCAAGAGTCTAACGGAAGATAAAAACCCACTGATTAATATTTTACCTTGACTTTGGGAATCCCATTCCTAGATCTCTAGATAGGATCCGTTTCCTATTTCCCATTTTACTATTCACATAATTTTACTTTAATTAATTATATTAATAAAATAATAAACTTAACTTATCAACTAAGTTTTCTATTTTTATTTCTTATTTATTTTTTTTTTTTTTTTTTTTATTTTATTTTCTGCACTTTCTTTTTTAATTAATTATTTAATTAATTAAATAATTATTTTTACATAATCTCTTACAACATTTTCCTATTGGTCAATTCTTGCATTTAGGCTTAAAAATACCTAAACTCATCCTTTTTCCTTCAAATTTTCCAATTAATTAACCAATATATTTATGCTAATTTTTAGCCATTTATCACTAATTTTGGAGCTTTACATAATTATCTCCGAATTTTCTATACTTGTGCTTAAGTAATTTGCTAATAAATACTTAATCACTCAGTTATCACTGCTTAGTAATTTTCTTAATTAGAATACCACATTACCCCTTAACCTTTGCTTTAACATGAGATTTTTCATGCATTCTGCATTATTCTGCATTTTTCCATAATCGCAAGGGTATTATGGTCATTTCCTTACTTTTGAGTATTCTTCTACAATTTCTCCAAGTTTGTAACTTAATAAATTACCTAAATTATGGACAATATCCTTCCCTATTTTAAATAGATTTTTACTTGCTTCTTTTATAGCTTTCGCAGGGTATTTATAACCCACAATGTATTTAGGGACCTATTTGCAAATTCACAAACGTTTTAGGGACCTAATTGCAAATTATCCAATTTCAAGAGAAATTACCTTAACAATAAGGTAAACTCAATACAAGGTGTTTGAAACCTCATATTCACCTTTTTCCCTAAGTTATTTACTCCTCCCAGGGGTATTTTGGTCATTTTGGCACTTTGGCCCTTAAATTCCCTAATTCTAATTTCGGGGTATTACAGGCAGGTTTCCGGGTCTACCATGGTTCTCCTCCCACTAAACAGACTGGCATGGTTTCCCGGGTCTAAATACATTTAAAAAGATAATGAATGATAATTGTTGTAAATTCTATATGATTATTTTACTTGATTTACTTAAGGTATTTGAGCCACTTAAATCGTATTTTATTGGGATTACCAGCGTTTGCTGATTTTGTTTGTGTTATGGGTTGCGACGATCCTTCGGGGGAGCAGATTTTCAGTGAAGCAGGTTCTCGAGGTTGGGGCTAGCAGTGAGAAGTGAGGAAGCACCTTCAGTTATTTTATTTTATTTTATTCTATTTGTTATGAATAAAATACATTTTTTTTTTGTTTAAGTTTGGATTTACGTATTGTAATAAGTAGCCTTGCACTTGTCCCAGTACAAGTGCGGCGGTAACACTTCCCAATGATGTTTACTGTGGAATTCATTATTTATTTATAAAAACCAAAAGTATTGCAGTTTTATGTTATTATAACTGTTAAGGAATTGGGGGTGTTACAATAGTTATATTTCTTAATTTTCTTCTTCCATCTCCTCCTTAATTATTGTTAAGAGAATATCAATAGAAGTGAATTATGAAAATGCCAGTAAATATAAAAAAAATTATGTCTTGTATTTAGAACTAAGGTCAACTCGCCAAATATATTTTATATTAAGGAACCTAAAGAGTATATAAATTATACTTCATCCCATAAACTATTACAATTTAATAATAGTACAAGTAGTTAACAAAATTATATAGTACTCTATAGAAAAGGTTAACAAAATGGTATATGTATATTTGTCTGGCCAATAAAAAAGATGATACTAGGTTGTTATCACTAATTAATTTACCATAAGGTGCTGGGTACACATACTCTATCTAATGTTAAATATAAGACATAGTTGACTTTTTTGGAGAGATTAAATAAGCTAATTAAATTAATTTATAGTATTTTATTTTTTCTTCCAAACTAATTAGTTTGACTAATAAACTGATATATAATCTAAAGATACAACATATAATATGATTAAGTAACTTATTTAATTTCCTTAACCTCTCCAAAAAAAAGTCAACAACGTCTTATATTTAGGAGCGGAGGGAGTATATATATACATGGCGTGGAATGAGTTTTGATCTCTAAAGGACGAGGTCTCACATTTGAGTCTATATGAATGTAAAAAATGTGTTTAGGATAAATACTCTTAGTTGAACTTGATAATATTACCGTCATATAGACAAAATCATTAGTTAATTTAAAGGACTAGCTAAATAATTAATTAAGGGAGAAAATTTGAACCGCCCCAAATAATTAATGGTGAATGATTCTGTATTTGATAATGTAGAATAATGCAATGTAGTAGGCTTTGTTTATAAGTTACTTGTTCAGCACAATACTGCGTTAATCTTACAGCTAGAGCTGTTATTATGTGAGATACGCTCTCACCAAGTATAGCTAATTAAGTAGCAAGTATATATATACGTAGAGATGTTGCCAACTTTTTTGGCAAGAGATTTTAAGTTATTATTTCTAGGACTAATTAAGTATGATGAACATTTTTTTTTTTTGGTCAAAAGTATGATGAACATAAAATGCAAGAGAAGGTGGTAATAATGAGAAATAATGGGCACTTGAAAAGCTTGCAAATTAATTTTACTCCAGTAGGAGTAAACCCTATGCTTTTACTTGTGAGTAAAAATAAGCTGACAAGCATTTAATTAAATCCAAGAAATCCATTCATTAAAGGATGAGATTTACCAATTATAATTCAGGATCTTGTCATAAGAGTGTGTGAGAATATATTGGATGTAAAAGAACGGATGGTCAGTGTTGTAATGATGTCAAGCTTATTATTTTTTTGAGTAAATACTTTTTTTGGTCCCTGACAAAAAACACGGACCTCATTTTGATCCCTGATAAAAAAAAAATCCTTTTTAGTCCATAAAAAGGACGAATAAGGGTCGATTGATAGTCATTTTGATCCCTCACAAATTTCCAAAAGGTTCTTTTTAGTCCCATAAAAAGGACGAATAAATGTCGATTTTTTTGTCAGTGACTAAAATGGGGTCTGTGTTTTTTGTCAGGGATCAGAAAAGAGTATTTACTCTTTCTTTTTTTTAGGAAAAAATCTTTTGGGGGGTTTTCGGGCTTAGTTGTAAGCCCAATAATAATATTTGGGCTTCAGAAAATATTCAAATTTAAAGTAATAAATCTTTTGAACCTAAGCCCATATGAAATAGGCCCATAAATGGTAGTACCGCTTTCCCCTTAGCCAGTTAGCACTTACATAAAATAGTGTGAATTGTTTTTTTTTTTTTTTTGATAAGAATAAGTTTTGGAGGGGTTCGACATCAGTCCCCCACCAAGGCCAGGGCATGGCCCCGGGCTCTATGAGCACTTGCTAGGGACTTACGAGATCGCCTACCAAAGGAGTCTCAGCGACGGCAGAGGGGATCGAACCCACGACCCAAGGGCCTAGTCCTGGATCCCTTACCATCTATGTCAACTCACATTGGTAATAGTGTGAAGTGTTAATCCCAAGAACTTGGAAGTTGATCCGACCGCGTGATGGGCAGGACCATTTAGATTTAATATTTTTTACTTATTATTATATTTTTAAAAGGTATAGAATATAAAATAAAGATAACCTCTTAACTAATATTTTTTCAAAAAATATTTTTTTATTTAAAAATCACAAGATTAAAAAAATAAATTTGGATCATCCAGATGAGATCCGAAAAGTCTATAGGGGTTGAGCACCCTCTGCTTATCCAAAGGATAGGCAAGGAAACGTAGTCCGAAGTTGATCATAGTGGCTTTACCCTTAGAAAATAGTACGAGTACTTCATTAAAATGAACCTAACAAGAGATACAATGCTCAAAATACAAGGTTTGTAAAAAGAAAGATCAAATACATAAAAGTGCAAGGAAACCCTGAAAATAACATAATCTTTAAGATAGGTGAGAGGGAGGCGCCGCCATAGCCAAGAACCCTAAAGCTTTCCTCATCCTTTCACCAAAATGTGTGGGTAGAAAAGCGTTGCCACCGGCAATAAAGACATTGTAAGAAGTGATTGTTTGAAAACCCATATCAAAAGATCTCCAACTGTTATCGACAATAAAGCAACTTGATTTGTTTTTGAAAAAAACTCTATGAGAAGATCTCATAAAAGGAAAAGCACTCACAAACACCCGTAAAAAAGATGAAGACTAAGAAACCATCAAGTGTAATGAATTGCACAATTCCGACCACGACATACACTTCGAATTCGCCATTATCAACAACTCGTAATAGTATTTTTGAAAGATAAAGCCAACAAGATATGAGACTATATTTACCAAATCTCAAACGCCAGAAATGCCAAACATACCAGGTGAGGTTTGCTGCCATTGAAACTCCCCAACTTGATTTATTGTTGCGAAGAAAATTAACACCATCATTAGAAATTTGAAGAAACATGAAAATAAATGGAGATCTACACAAAATACATATATATCCATAGCTGGCCGAAATCAAGGAGGGAGACGCCTTGAGAAGAGCTTGCCTAACTACGATAGAAGAGCTTCCACTAGGTGGGGGAGAGAAAAAAGAAGAGGTATGAATACAAAAAATATCCTTCACACCACAGCTTATCAAGTTGATCATAGTGTTAAAACATAAGATTTACATCCATTTATTTCCCAAAATAATTTATTGTAAACCTCTCATAGCGTAGTTCCACTTTCCTTTACATAATACCAGGCATAGAAATGAATAAAACAAACCAAAATAACACTCCTCCAATTTTATTAATAATTTTTGAATAATTAAATTAAGCAATATTTTTTGTTGGCACATGTATTCTGAGGCAATCCTATTTAAGATATTATTAAATATTAAATGTGAGCACATCTCACAATGAAAATTTAAACATTGGTTCACCGTGTTACAAGAAACTAGCCAGTACCGTTAAACTCAACCCCTTAGTAATTAAGTAACTTAAAAGTTGGTTAAAATTAAAATAATAAGTGGATAAAATGTAATTTATTTTTTGAAATCACCAGAGAATGAATGGAGGAAAGGACGATCAGGTCCCCAAAAAAAGAAGGTCGAGAGAGATTAGTAAGATGAAAAAGAGAAGAGATATATACTCAGGGCCGGAGGAATAATAAATATTTAGGGGTAAAAATTGAAAAAACGAAACGAAAAAGAATAGTGTACGAGGAGGGAGTAATTAGTAACAGCACCACTTCAAGGTTTTCCTCTAAACCCTAGGGGCGGGAACAGATCGCTGGGATTTGTTTACAGGTCACACATCCCCTTCTGCCTGAGCCGATCCGTTACGAACAAATATATTCCCTCCCTGAGTTCTCATCTCCACGCTTTCCTTTCTGAATTGGAGTGCGTGTTACTCCTTGTGTAAATTCTTTGGATTCCATGGCCGCCAGTAACAATGCGCCCTCGGGCTTGGATAAAGAACAGGCAGGTATTCCAATGATTTCTTGCATATTGGCTGTTGCGAATGGAATTATTTTGTGTTTAGAATCCAATTCCTCCGCTTATTACTATTCTTAGTTTTCTTTTTGCGTCCTTTGCTCATCAGTTCTTGTTTCTGGTTATACTCTGCGTTACTTGGAATGTAACTTGGAGGTTGATGTTGTGTTCTCTTTACCTTTCTGCTTTGTTGTTACGAATCTTCAAGTTCCTGTTTATTTATCAGTCTGATACATTTCAATGCGGTTTTGTTACGTAGAAAGAAGATGCATGAGAGCGTAGGACAGAACTTGAGTAGTCACTATCCAAAAGCCTAATTACAAACCACCCGAGACTATTTCTTTATAGCCTCTGTCATTTACAACCTACTCCCTCTACTATCCTACAACTCCCCTAACTCTTTCTCATTTACCTGAGTTAACAAGCCAGGTTTCAAGTATGAAGTTTTGTATGATTTAGTTTATTTTGGATGCTTTTGAATAACGCTTGTGTTGATGGTGCAGATATTCGGAATGGCTGAAAAGGAGATGGAATACAGGGTTGAGTTATTTAACAAGTATGTTGCTGGCACTTCAAATTCAGTTTCCCAAATAATTTCTCACAGTTATTTTTTATTGGACTATTCAAATTGTTATGCAGTTGCGGTGGGGAGTGAATACCTAATTAGATGAAATTTTCTTTACATATCCTTATCGTATAAGTTAACTCCCCTCCCTCCATTGCGTTTTCTGCTGCTTATATGAACTTAGTGGATGTAATTATATTCCAAAGAAGGAGAAAAATGAATGCAAAATTTACTTATGGTGCCGTGTGGTATTCTGCGATTGATTTATGCCCTCCCTGCTCTCACGGTAGATCATTTGGCCATAGTGCTTCTGTATTTGTATAGTTCCTTAGTTTCAGCTGAGTGTTTATCTGGAGCCAAATGGATATGAATCACTGCAGATTTCTCTTTGGTGATTTAATTTTGGAAAACTTCACACACTTGATTTGTTTGAGTCATATGACATGCTATGTACGACTGTTAAACCCTTGTTTTTCCTTTTCAGGCTGACCCACACCTGTTTCAATAAATGTGTTGACAAAAGGTATGAGATTTTCTTGTTAAAATCCTTGTTTAAATTGTACTAACTCATTGATGAAAAATCACTTTCTTGTTCCTTGAAGGCATCTAATTATTCTACAGGAAAAATTGTTCTCTGTTTAAATTTTTTTAAAAGGAGTTATCTGCTGCTGGATGCTGAATTATTTGTATAATGGTTGAATGTAAATCCTGACATTTGCTTTACCACTTTATCTTAGGTACAAGGAGTCTGAGCTAAATATGGGTGAAAATAGTTGCATTGACCGCTGTGTTTCAAAATACTGGCATGTAAGATGTTGCCTGTTTAGTCTGGACTTTGAATTATTACCATCACACTTTCAATTTTTCCATTTTGATAATACATGTTTTTTATCCGTTTGCCTATTTGTTGTTGTGCATGCCTTCTTCCTTTCTAATAATAGGGTGTTTTACACGTTTTCAAATGAAAACTTGTTGAACTTTTCATGTTGTTTCATTTCATTTGTCTAAGGTGTGCCTTGAAAATTCAACGCTATAATATTTTGAGCACCATCTGCACTTATGCAATCATATTATATGGAATCATGGAAGAATCGCATTAATGGCTTATGAAGGCAGCGTCTTTCAAAATGTCAAACTTTAATAGTAGCCTTGTTGGATAAGCATTGTTTTTTGTTCTTTTTGTCTTTGATAGGTGACAAACCTAGTTGGCCAGCTGCTTGGTTCCGGCAGACCTCCAATGTGATTCAAGCTCATTGTTTTCTGCTTCAATTTGCTCCACTAGAGCTAGTTTTAGTTGGCTACCCAAAGAGAACAAGAAGTTGAACACTATGCAAGATCTTTATCTTGCCTATGGTAATACTAAGGTCAATGTTTCGTTTTAAAAGATTGATGTCTTTCGTGAATTTGAGCTGGCCCGTGGTTAGCACTAGAAAATAATTTTTTGCCTGGTCCATTCCTCAGTTTCTAATTGACTTTTTGGCTTCACAGCAAACCATCGATATATCGATGTACCGAATTAAGTACATGATGTTATCTTGATATTCTAATTCTAATTCCTTTTTTTGTTCCTGTTCGATGATTTTCCACCTTGTTTGTTTATCCTAGAAGTTGCTTATTTATATGAAAGTAATGGGAATACTGGAATAGTTTGGTGGAGATCTAGGTTGTCTCCTTTTTCCATTTCTCTCACAAGCACGAGCTGCTTGGGCATGTCGTGTGCGTCTCTGCATGGTTGAATACCACTGCGCAATAATTATACGAATTAACGATTTACATTTATATGTAATGGATATTTATATGGATGAAGGAAGAATTTATATACTTAAAATGCCCGTTTTCAATTAAATCAGGGTACAAGTGAAAGAAGATATACACCCTTCATAAATAAGGGTGTTCTGGTGTAGAACACAGATGTCCAACCTAATGAGCAGGTGCTTTGATGTTGGATCAAAGGTCTCTTCATGAGGGAAGCACTCAGTAGGAGATGAGGTCACTGTACACAACCAGACTCTTAGCCAAGGGGTGGGGTGTGTGCACAGTGTAACTGTATGTAAATAGTTCAGGGGTTAGAACGTGTGTACCTTAGGGTTTGACCTCAGTATTTATAGAGTGTACCTTAGGTAGGATATTCTGGGCCTGTCGTGATCTCCGGCCCAAGGATCCTAACTGCTCAATCATATCTAGAGATATTTATAGATTATTGGGGTAGTTAGGATCCTCCTTGCTAATAGATAGGATTGGTTATACCACATCTATTTGTTTGTTGGGCCTTATCGTTGTTGGGCCTAATATAGGTTCGTAACAAAGGGTAAATGAAAAATTTGTTTTTTTTTTTATTTGCTAGAATGGGATACAAGTGATTATAAAAATGAATAAAGTGGTATTTATTTTATAGCAAATTCTAATTTACATTAGCATGCATGTCTTGTTATAAAAAAAAAAAAAAGCGTTATTCATTTTTCAGACTTTTATGTATCAAGAGGCTGAATATGATTTAATGACGACGACCAAGCAAGGTACCAAACTTAAAGTAGTATTGATCATGAATGAGATTGATAATGTAGTAATCGTTAAGCTTATGAATATGGTTGCATCATAACAAAAATTCTTTGCGAAGTTGATTGCGGTAGATTCAGGCTGCATACAACTCGAGCAATTTGACAGTTTGTCTTCCTCGACTTCTAAATTGGGGAAGGAAAGTAGACTGAGTCTATTTGGATCCTTTTATTTTTAAGTTAAAAGCTACTTTTAAGTTAAAGCTAAAAAAAAAAAAAACTTTTTTAAAAAAGCTAAAAGTTATTTGGTGATTATATAAATTTTTTAGTTTAAAAGTTATTTAAAAACTGAAATTAAAAATAAGCTATTTGACAAAATATTTGTTATAAGCACTTTTTCTAATAAAAATTATCATAAAAGGTATATTATAATAGGGTAGTGGCGGCGGAGGAGGTGGTGGCGGCGATGGTGGTGGCAATAGTGTTCGATTGAGAGATTACATGTTCTTTTTTCTTTTTTCAAACAAAGCTCTTATAAAAAAAAGAGCTTAAAAATAAGCTCCTCATATGAGCTTTTTTTTAAGTTTTTTTTTTTCTTCATTATAAAATAAGCTCTTATAATTATAAGAGCTTATGTAAAATCCTGTTTGGCCTAACTTATACTTATAAGTAAAAGATAAGTTAAAAATAAGTTAGACCAAACAAACACTTTAATTTACCTTATATTTATGATCAAAATAAATATTTAACTAACTCATACATTTGAAAAGAAGAATTTTTCAAGGGTCTAAGTTGTAGAAAACTTTTTGTGGACAAGTGTTCAGGAGTTAAAATCCATATTACTCTTTCGGTCCTTAATATAATATGTATATACCTAATGTGATTAGAAAGAAGTTAGTTAATATTATGTGTATTTTTTAAACCACCTTAATTATCTTCTTTAATTAACTCATTCCCTCTTATCTTTGATTATTGTTGTTAGAGCATCAAAGAGGGTAAATAAGGAAAAATTTGACAAATATAAAAGACGTCTTATATTTAAGAGATAAACTTAAATATATATTAAGGACAGGAGGGTGTAGCAATTTTAGCTGGATGCATTAGAATATGTAGTAGTAATTGTTTGTAAATTTCGTATGAAAGGACTGTTTTGACAAGAAGATTTTTTTTTTTTTTTTGATATATGACAAGAAGAATTTTTTTTTGATATGAATGACAAGAAGAATTAAACTGACTAAATAACACAATAAACTTTGTATCAAAAAAAAAAAAACACAATAAACTTTACATATCCATTACACGCTAAATTAAAGCGCACGAAGCCCAAACAGGAGCCCATAAAATGGATTGTGGTTGAGCCACAAAATATTTTGCTGCCGCAAATATTTGGTCCAATAGTTCAAGAATCCAAATGCATATGGACCATGTAAGTAAACGTGTTTGTTTTTTTGTTGGGTTTTGTATTGGATGATGGAAGAAGTGATTTATAAGTTATGATAGAAGACTGACTTTAAATTTGTGTTGACTTGATGATTACTTTAACATGTTGCAATTAATGAAATTACATCACATGATCTTGATCCCTATTTTTCCTAATAGAGAATGTTGACTTTGTTTTTAGAGTAAATAGGTTGTATTACTGTATTTTATGTTTTGGAAATAATAAAGCAAGTTGTATGGGGTATTTATGATTCTTAATCTCCAATTTATTTTATAAATCTTGCATTATATATTGATAGTATCAATTTTGATAATCCATTTAATTAAAGAATACAGTTTTACCCAGGATGGATATTTATTTCATGTTTTCTTTTTCCCTGCAGGTATTGCCTCATTAATTTAGGCATGAAATCAGAATCACATGGCGCCACTTTGATCATAGCTGGGTCTTCCTCACAGTCTTTCCGCAATACACAAGGATGCTTCTGCTTCTGCTTCTGCTTCTGCTTCTGCTTCTGCTTCTGCTTCTTTACACACTTTTTAATATATATGTACATATTGGCCATTGGAGGAGTCGATGAAATAGGTAGATTAGGCAATATAGAGCATCTTTAAAATAAAAAGAAGAGAAAGATAAATAATAAAAAAACATTTAAATACAGTTATTCAATAAGACCTTTTAGGTAAATATTCTATTCGCAACACTTTTTTATTTATTTGTTGGGGAGTCATTTTTGATATCCCAAATTTGTCTCACTCTCTTTTGATGCGCCTGGAAAAAGAAAAGTAGGAATGCGTGAGTTATGTTGTTGTTAAAGTTTTAACCAATCTGCATATTTAGATTTCTTGCAATTCAAGATTTCACAGTGAACACAATACACAGAAAAGAAGGGTGAAGCATATGATGAACAGCACAGCTTTTTTTCTTTTCAAAAGATTTATTATTATTATTATTGTTATTTATGCAACTGGTTAGATATGAAAAGAATATAAACTCAGATAAAATCGAATTGTAAACTTGTAAAAATTTAATTTAATTAATAAATAGGTGTTAAAAGTATAAAATAAAAAAATTAATTTAAATATAATTCAAATATGAATAATTGAAATTAAATTAATCAACGTTTATAATTTATCATATCCTGAAAAAGGAATTTTGATAAAGTTCATACATAAAGCCATTGAATATAAAAAACAAAAAACAAATTATTAAAAGTTTAAGAGTGAGTCGGCACAACTTTATAAGGTCAGAACGATAAACTTAGTGTGTAAATTCACGAGTTTGACGGAGTTTATGACTAGGACGAATTTAAGTATAAATAGGCACAATTTTATAAACCAAAAACATAAAAAGCGATAAACTCGGAGAGTCAATTTACAAGTTTAACAACAATGCTTATAACATTAAATTATATATCAATTTATAAGTTATGAAAATTAAAATAAAAAAAATAAAAAAAAAATAGTTTGAGATCTCACACATAAGAAACCTTGAGGATGACGTTAGGAAGACAAGATGCATAGAGATTCATTCATAGCTCATAGCTATTAGCTGGCCAACCAAAGAGACATATGAGAGAGAGAGAGAGAGATGCTATCTGCCTTCACAAGCAACCACATGCCTTCCCTTCTATCTTCACTCCATCTCTCTCTCTCATTCTCTCTCTCTCATACATATTTATCAGTTCCACCTTGTTTAGGGACAATGACATCAAGACATCTTGGAATGATATGGCCATATGACTCAAAATTATGGGCTACTACACCTTGGTTATTAGAAAGTTTTAGTTGTAATTAAAATGGTTGATTATCAATTGTAAATACAGGGCGCAACAAAGGGACATAATGTTTATTTATTTATTCTGAATAACCTTTATTCAACATATAAGGACATAGGTCCTTCATGTGGATCCAAACAATGAGGCTTTTAGTGTGGTTTGCTTTCTCCCAAGCCCCTAAATGTCATTTCCCCATTTTTTTCTATAAAGAGATGAGCAAATTGGCCAACAATTGTTCATATAAGTTGAGGCCTTTCTTATTTACCAATCTAGCTAGCTCTTCCATGTCAAAATTCTCAGTAATTATTAATTAATAATTATTATCTAAATGTTTTTAAAAACAAGATCATGAATTCATGATACTTCTTTCCGCGCGGTAGTATAATTTAATGAATTGTATATTTAGTTTAATTTAATGTCACAATCATAAATTTTAAACGGTTGGATGAAATGCATAATGGATGAACGAGATTGTGTATGAACAACACATTAGTTTTCGATGGCCTGCGCTTCAACCATTCAGTGTTCGAGCTTCGAGAGCTAATCGACCAACCGGAGATCCGACTACCGAAAAGTAATGTGTTGTTCAAATGAGGATTCCACGTGTTCATGATTCTACTCTTCATGAACAGGTGAAATCCACCTATAAACAACATATTAATTATCGGTGCTTAAAGCTCCGGTCAGTTAGCGTTGAAGCTTTGACAACTGACTAGTAGTGGCCACTCTAGCCTGACGGTGATGATCAAACATTTTTTTTTAAACAGTAAGGGGCATTATTGTCTTCTTACCTATAAGACTTATTTTTATTTTGGTAATTGGTCATGTCATAAAATTTCAGAATGTTTTAGTCCTTAACTGAAATAAATTTGGTCTTACGGACCTTTAATGAAATTCTCCCAATATTTATCCCCATATATCTCCAATTTAATATATTATTGTTAGTAATTACTATTGACTTCCCTTGTGCCATCTAACTCCCCATCATGACTAGGCAAAGAGCAACCCACGTTTCCCTTTTGCATCTTTCCGTTCTCTAATATTATATTAATTGATGATTGATGCGTTTTATAATTTAAAAAAGGGTTAATGTGTAATTTTACACATGAAGTTTACCCCAGGAGCGCCCAGCACCACGAAGTTTTTTCAGGAGCAAAAGTACACACGACGTTACGTTTTGGGAGTAAAAATACCACGGGCCATTAGTTGACCGTTAACTTGGATGGAAGTCAACTAACTGCCCGTGGTATTTTTGCTCCCAAAACGTAACGTCGTGTGTACTTTAGCTCCTGAAAAAACTTCGTGGTGCTGGACGCTCCTGGGGTAAACTTCATGTGTAAAATTGCACTTTAGCCCTTTAAAAAACCATATTGAGAACTGAACACAAAGTTCTTATAATAACGCTTACTATAATTTCTTCTCATTGAAAAAAATATAAATGTTCCACTCACTCTACATCAAAATGCAACTTCTGTTTCAACATTTAAGTGATATCACTCAATTCTAAAGTAACCTCTAATATAATCTTTCACCTCTTCCATTATTAATCTTTTCAATTAAGCTCGTTAATCTCACATATATTCTTATTAAATCGGGAAATTATTTATGTGTTTTTTTTTTAAAGAATCAAACATAAACCTACCTAACTGAGAAATAAGCCTCATTAGCAAATAACAGCTCACCAAATTATTAACCTCAAATATATATAAAAAAAGAAACGAAAGATACCTTCCTTGCAGCTTCAGCTATATGATTTTCAGATAAAAAGGTAACTCAAAATATTTATATTATATTATATTATATTGAACCCAGATCTTTCACCAACCATACTTTAATGTTAAAATAAATTAATTTTGGGATTCAAATATATTAATTGCGTTCTTGATCTGAAAACTGCAATGATTAGTTAGCAATACATATATGCCTGCATATAATATGACCCAAACGAATCATCAATCATGAATCATGATCTAAATCAGTAGTATTTTAATTTTAATATATTACTACCTCCGGTTCTAATTATAGGAACACTTTTATAGTATAATTTGTATTATAAAAGTGTTTTTATAATTAGGACCAGAGGGAGTATTCAATAACCCCTACTGGCCGTTAGATTGCTTATTCATCGTCAATTTCTATGAATACGTTTGTTCATTTTTCAGGCTAAAAAATACGTCGGTTCATTCATTCATTCATTTATTTCAACAGTCAAGTCAAGCTCAACGAAACGCGGCAGCAACTCAAAATTGACTGAGTTTGGCTCCAACACTCGTAGCTTTAATTTTTAATTAATACATATCTGAGAGAATAGGGAATCTATTTGGAGAGAGAGAGAGAGAGGAGGGTATTAAAAATTTAAAATATAATTAATGTATATTTAAAAAAAGTTGGGTTTGGATGTGAGATCTAAAATTAGATTAGATTAATCATCATGCCCGAGGTAAACGGGCAACCATTCTGGTTATCTTTACTTTTTTTTTTTTTTGCCAACTTTTTCCCCGTTTCATAGTCTAATAGCGTAGTTACCAATCAGTGGCCAGGTCTGAGGTAATTTTTTAAAATTTGTTAATATATATATGTATTTATTATATGATATTTTATTTGGTCAATAATTTACCCCCAACTAATTTTTTATCTTCTCTATAAGGATAATGTTTGGTTCATTACTCATTGGACTATAAGAGAAAAGTAAAATTTTTGTTTGAGATATCTACTGAAAAGGTTAGTATCATTTTATATATTATTTTGATTTATAATTTTCGGTTATTATTTAATATTTATTTTTAAGGTTATGTGATATTATTTAGTAAATACTCCCTATGGTCCTTAATTATAAGGTACCAACTAACAATTTTCACAAGTCAATAAAAATAGTTAAATTCATTAAATTTGTCCTAAAATTTAAGTAATTTTCAATATTATCCCTATTAATTACATTAAACTCTAATATCATATTAATTATTACCTTTTTTTTTTGCTTGGAAAAAAGAGAGTAATAATTAATTTTTATTAATATTTACTCTCATTCACTACCTTTTTAATTATAGTATACATGAAAAAAATATTGGCTAAAGTATACGTTTGGTCCTTTATGTTTACCTCTAGTATCATTTTAGTCCCTTAGGCTATGCATGGTTTGGGGGTAGGGGAGGGGAGGGAAAATGGAGGGAAAAATTTAAAGGGGAGGAAAATTTTTCTGAGCCCCACCACAAATAAATTTTCCCTCCCCTCTCCTCCCCTTCCCTCCCCCACCCCAAACCAAACAAAGCCTTAAGTTTGTAAAGTACACGTTTGGTCCCTGAAACTTAACACCGTTAGTTTAACTTAACGGAAAATATTAACTCAACAATTTTTAGTGATGACTGTGCAATTAAATGCTGACCAAACATGCTTATATGTTAGTATTTTAATAAATTAATATTTCAAATCGTATTAATTGAAAAATATTTAATTTTCACGGACCGTTATACGGTTTTTCACTGTTTGTAAAGATTAAATACTTTTTTTGTCTGTGAAGATTAAATATTTTTCAACTAATTGGATTTAAAATATTAATTTATTAAAATATTAACATATAAGCATGTTTAATCAGCATTTAATTGCACAGTCATCGCTAAAAATTGTTGAGTTAGTATTTTCCGTTAAGTTAAACTAACGCTGTTAACTTTCAGGGACTAAACGTGTATTTTACAAATTTAAGGGACTAAAATGATACCAGAGGCAAACATAAAGGACCAAATGTATACTTTAGCCAAAAATATTTAATGCAATTTAGAAACAATCAAGTGCCTTATAAAAATGACCAAATATACTTATTAGTTGGTGTCTTATAATAAAGACTAAAGGAAGTAGTTCAATATGTTTATTTCTTGGCCTAAGCTAATTTTTTTTCCTGGTTCCGCCACTATTACTAGGGATGTCCATGGACCAGACTGGACCGGGTTGGGGGTCAACCCGAGGTCTGGTCCAGGAGGGACCTCGGACTAGACAAGACAACCCGAGGTGCAGTGCAGTGCAGCACCACCCCGAGCTCTGGCCGGGACTGCATCGATCCAGTGGATCGCTGGACCACCAGCAGTCCAGGACCTATTTCAATTTTTTTTATAGTTTTTTTCCCACTTCTTTAGACCAATAATTAAGCATACAAACATGCAAACATTTTAAATCCAATCATACACAATTACACATATAAGAATCTCCAACAACATTGAACAAAAATACAAAATAACAACATTCTATTGGGCCAGACCGAAGAAGAAGGGAAGTAGAAGAAGACTGAAAATGGAAAAAGACTCCGAATATTTTTTTGGCTAAAGAAGAAGACTCACTAATGACTAATGAGTGATGAAGAATAGTAAAGAAGACAATAAAAAAAGACAAAGGGTTAGATTAAGTTGTAATTTTTTTTTTAAAAAAATATATAATATATATATCGGGCCGGACCGGACCAGTCCAGGGGGTCTTAGACCCTGGACCGAAGTCCGGTCTGACCCGAGCAGACCAGTCCGGTCCGGTCCGCCTCATATGGTCCCAGACCAAATTTTTTTTGCAGAGACCGGGTCGGGTCGGACCGGGTCAGACCGGGCCACCGGGTTTTTTGGACATCCCTAAGTCTATTACCAACCACTCTCTCTACGTCCTGTACATATACTCCTATGATTTTTTTTTTTTTGAATTTCAATTAGGATGACCCCTAAAAGATTTCTATCTTCGATAGGTCAAAATGAAATTAAGAATTGTTGTTTTTGGTGAAAAGATAATAATATCCTTATTTTATTTGTCTTGCTAATCATCTTTTTTGCTTTATAAATTCACATATTTATCTTGTAAATTTTCATATTTGTCTTGTAAATAGTAAAAATGTTTTTAGTTCTATAAGTTATTTCAAATCTCTTTATTTGTCTTGTAAATGTCTAAAATATTTTTAGACAAATAAGACAATTCACAAGCCAAATAATATAAGGGCATTATTGTCTTTTCACCGAAAAAACTTAATTTCGTTATGACCTAAGGGGTGTAGTGAAATTTCAGAGTCTTTTTGGGGTTAATTGAAATTAAGGCACATCCATAAAGGCTAAAAAGGAATCTTCCCTTTTTGAGGCAACTGAATTATATATACTCCTATGATCTTATTCATAAGCCACCGGCACTAGAAATCCTTTTTCCTACTTATAGGTTAATCCCTCCAGTTTAAAATATAAGACGTTGTTAATTAGTTCACTCAATGTTAGTTAAGTAATTTAAAGACATATTAAATTAATAAAATTTATCTATTTTTCTCTTATTAAAGAATATAATTTTTAAATATTCATTTTTATATGTCACCTCTTTCTCTCTTCTAAAGGGTAAATAATTACCCAGTCAACTTTTTATATTTTGGACCAAAATTTCTGTCTAGTAGACTTATAATATGGTCTAGAGCCTAGAGGGAGTATATCATTAAAAAAGGAAGAAAATCAGGCCACAAACTCAGAACAAAAAAATCAAACTCAAACTCACAACATTAAAAAAGAAAGAAGATGTAGAAAAAACGTAGAAGAAGGCTCAAATCAAACTTAGAATAAGACTGATTACAGGCCACAAACTGAACACAAAAATCAGGGCATGAACAACATAGAACATAAATCAACCAACAAAGCAAAAATCGCAAATCAGAAACAAATTAGCTAACCAAAAACTATTGGCTCGTTGTTGTTCAGAAATCCATCGCAAATCAGAAACAAATCAACAAACCAAAAACTATTGGCTCGTTGTTGTTCAGAAATCGTGACCTTTATCTATGATAAGTTTCGATCAGACCAAATGAGAAGAGGGGAGTAGATGAAAAGGGATCCAGGTTTGTAGCATACCCAGTCGCAGATCAAGAAGCCGCCGTCGACGGTAAAGACCCAGTCACGATGATGGTTGGTCGCGCGTCTGCCATTGAAGTAATCACGACCTCTTAATCTCTGAATCTTGCCTCCATAGCCAAGCCACTGAAAATCGATTCACTCTCATCCATCGCGACCTCAACCCATTTTGTTCGATGGTGCTGCGGGTAGACTCGATGAGGCCGATGATGGAAGGGACATTGCCGGGACTGTGAACGCAGGCTAGCACTCGGAGCTTGTCGGAGACGGTGTTTTTAGAGTTGGAGGTGAGGTCACCGATCTTGCAGTCTTGAGGTGAGGTCGCCGATGGTGCATTGCCACATTGCGTCAATTTCAAAGGAAAGTCTTTGAATCGCCACGTCGCGTCAATTTCAAAGGAAAGGAAGGATAACACGTGGACACCAGCTAGTCACCTTTTTTAAAAGTAACGACAGTTAGCTAAGTTAACAGACATATGTGACTTTTGCTCCAAAATGGTAACCACGTGTGTATTTTTGATCCCAAAAAAAGCATATGGTGAAGGTAAAGCATATGTGTATTTTTGCTCATTTACCCTATTTTAATTTAGGGAAAATCCATACAGGGGCCCAATTAAGGCCCAAAATTTCAAAAAAAGCCCCAACAACTTTCACATACCAAAAAGGGCCCTAGGGCCTTTTATGAGATTTGATTAGTTGTAACTTATAGAACCGAGGGGAGTAGTTGGATTCTTCATGGCCCTTTCCCCCCAACTATTCATGTTATGTTTTCAGATTTATTTTGATAGGATTAAACCCACAACCTTCTACTTAAGCTTACATATCACTAGGTTAAACTATAAGATCATTAGATCATATTTAAAATTTTGTATGTTATGTTGACTTAGCTACATGCTGTCATAAAAAAAGTTGGGTCCAGTGGGAAATTCAATTCTCACACCTAGTAGACATTGTTGTGATAACTGATAAGATCGAAATAATTCAGTCCAAATTTAAGTTTTTATTTGAATTATAATTTATTAAACCATGGATTTATTTCATTTTTTATTATTATTATTATCAAAGCGATAATATAAGATGGTATTTAGGAGAAGTTTCAAAAAAGCATGAAAATATCAAAATTTCAGATCAATTTTGCTTTCTACACTTTATTCGCTATTTACCGTATTTGATGAGTAAATGACGTGTTGTAGCAGGAGTTTTGGACTTTCAAATTTTGAAAGTATTTGATTTAAATTTTTCCTTGTAATTATTTATCATTATTAATTTATTAAAATATTTTTTAATATAACTACAATTAAGTTAAATTTAAATGATCCAAAATCATTCTACACCTTCGTTTGCTTTGCTTCGATTCCATGGGAGAAGATTACATGTAATCCTATGTAACAAATTGATTACAACATTTGGTTGTGCTATATAATGTAAAGATGATTACATTTTTTTATCATTACATCATTTGATGTAATTAGAAATTATACTGTCAATATAGTATACTAATGGATGAAGATACAGACCTCTTGTAATTAAGGGAAAAAGATAATATTGTCATTATAATTTTTTTAAATTGACTGAATTTCTCACTTATAAACGCTGTTAAACATTAAAAATTGCCACCATTAAATATTAAAAAAATAATTAATAAAAAATTTAAAAATTTAGGGAAAATCTATTTGAAAACACCTATATTGTTTTTTTCAATTTTTAATTTTGTACCTATGTGTTTTTTATTTAAATTAAATATTAATTTTGCTTTGTTAACATTGTTTGCACAACATTTAACCATACTAAAAATATCCTATTAAATAATATTCTTACCATTAAATATTAAAAAAATATTATGAACCCAATGTGTATATACTGCATAATATTTCCGCCATTAAATATTAAAAAATTTATGATGAACCCAATGTGTGTACTAATAAAACAAAAACTATGAACCCAACATGTACATTATACTAGTTGTTATATGTGTGTATGTAGTTTTAATTAATGCAATTAATTAATTAATATATGGACAGATTTATTGTATATTTATTTGATGAAAATAAATACTTTAATCCATTATATATATATATATATATATATAGGGATAGGATATTGTCACTACCAATTTTATGTCACTACTATTTTTTCACCATTAGATCAGAATCTCATTTACTTTTACCATTTCTCTCTCCTATTGAGATTCTGATCTAACGGTGAAAAAGTGGTAGTGACAATATCCTATCCCATATAAATAAAGGGAAATTTTCCTATATTATTCTCTTATATTCTCATGTTTAGTATAATCCAATCAAACATTTTCATGTATATAAATCATCTTTCTTACACGATAAACCAAATAAATTCATGTAAATATTATTACATTACATTTTATTATATTCCCCCTGATTCCATAAACCAAGGTTGTCTCGTCCCTTAAAGAAAAGTTACTCTCTCAATCATCCATATATTTATCAATGGTATTTTTATTGGGTAATTATTTCACGAGGAATACGTGTTGTCCGAAAATATATTTGATTAACATGTGTTATTCGTGGGTAAAAAGAAAAATACTTATTTATTCTTCACTGTGTTGATTAGCTTGGAATACTTACATTAAATACACAAGGGAATACTTATTTATTCTATAGAGTTTTCAAATATATTAGAAAATGGATAATCTTTTTAAATTTCTTCAAACGACAGGGTCATTCAGAGATAAATTTGTTTAATATTTGTTATTAGTTTAATTATAAAATGAATTAGGCCTACCTAGGAATAAATAACTATATATAAATATTTAAAAACGTTACCAAGTGTATAATGATGATAACAAAAAAAAAGTAATAACGCCTTTTAAAAAAAACTGAAAGAGTGACGTTTTGGCCAAAAAAAGTGGTTGCATATTTACGAATTAGAGCATATTTTATGTAGAAAGTTGACTTTGTGAATACAGTAGAATTTATAGCAACCATAATTTCTGATTTCCATGTGTGTGTAAACTAAACTGATTTGAGAGAATAATTAGGAGGAAAGAAGATATATTATTGACAATAGAGCAATAATACTCTTACAATGTATGTTCATCAAAAGTAATAGTGAGGGGAACCCTTTATATAGAGTAGGACTCCTAGCCCTCTAACTAATTCTTCTAACCAACTAACTATATTACTAACACGCCCACTCAAGTTGAACACTATTTATCTCAAATGTGTTCAACTTGAACAACAAATAAGGGGATAAGGTGAATCAAATTGACTAGTTTTACAATCAACAAAAAATACAATACGAAAATTTCTTCAGTTTGCTGCTTCTTGCTGCTTCACTTTTGCAACAATGCTTCTCATTTTCAATACGAAAATTTCTTCAGTTTGTTGCTTCTTGCTGCTTCACTTTTGCAACAATGCTTCTCATTTTCACAATTGATAGGAGCGAGGAGGCGATTCTTCACTGCTATCTACTCTACTCTACTGTGGGTCATTCTTCTTGAGGATCCGCGCTTTTGAGCTTCGGATCTTGGAAGACTACCTTCTTCTTGGGTTGTCTTCTTTACTTTGGGCCTCTAAAGTTAATACTTGAGGCATTCTTCTGAACTTGTAAACCATGTTTCGTTGAGGCATTTCCTCAAACATCTTTAGGGCCTTACCCAAGCACCCAATTCAACATATTTCTCCTCCAATCGCAAGGGCTTTGCAGTTGCACAATCAACCAAGGTCTCCTACTGTATCGGTCATTTTTCCCTTGCCATCTCTCGACAACATTCCATATGTATGGTATGACCACACTTCATAATTGTGGAGCCTTTAATTGAATCAAACAGATACCCATAGCAGACTGGACAATGCCTCTTTATTGAGTTTTCTACACGAGCATTTCCCTTGTAAATGCCACATCACAAAACCACATTCCTATTGCAATGGAATTTTCCTTTATCTGTATCATCATCACAGAATTTGCAAATCTGGCACCAATATTCTCCCATGTTGACACCACAATTATTCAATCTTCCATTCAATTCAACAATTTTGACAGCCCTGTGATCATCAACATACTCAAACTCGCCAATGTATCCATGCTTCATTGTTACAACTCGGAACAGAAAGTCTTTACTGAATCAGTCAACAATTGAAGAAGCACAATGGTTGCAATAGACACGTTCTTCACCACTACATGGAGTCTGCAGTATCTTCATCTCAGAGAGAGTCTCTTCCAATTGCTTATCATGATATTTTGATAATCATTGGTGAGAATGGAATTGGAAAGACCACACAGATCCCCCAATTCTTATTATTATTCTATCATGATTGTAAAGATATTGGGATAACTCAACCTCGATCTGTTGGATCCTACAAATCCCATGATAGTTCTGTCACCTAGCCTGATCCCACAGGAGCTTCTTCTTTTGCAACAATTTAATTGGCAAAATCGAAATACCAGACCAGAGTAGGCAAGATGCAAAATTGAGAATATGCAAATTTTAGAGAATCTTCAAAGGAGCATAAAAGAACCAACCAAACAACAGATTGGTGGAGCTTGACGATGCGTGACCGTTCTCCTCCTCTGATTCACCAAATTCAATAATTGACTGTCACAAATACAAAAAAGGAGATTCACAAACCAGAATTGCAGATTCAATAAGGGACCGAGGAAGAGATTGTGGCAGAGCTAGGTTCTTCTCGGAGATCGCAGGGGCTGAGTCTGGATATTTCTCTCGCCTTTCGTGCGTGGGTCTGCCGTTCTTGGGTGACCTAGAGGAGGAGGCCTGTCTTGCTCTCTACTCTACTCAATTATGGGCCATTCTTTCCCGTTTCTGTGTACAGCATCACCCCATAGCTCCAAATCAATTTCTCTGCAATGTTCCTCTTCTTTACTCCCCTTCCACGTCGACTTTCGCTACGACTCTTTTCAAGTTTGATTGTTCTTGCTTGCGATTCTGGTTCTCCCGATTTGCCTTTGACGATTCTTGGCGGTGCAAGACCAAGAAGGAGAAGCGGAAGCAATTGGCGTTGGATCACCGTATATGAAGAGGGCAGAAATGGGCCTCACTTTATCAGAGAGCGCGTCGTTACAGGATCTTGTTCCCGATCTGAGATTCTGATCGTCCTCAGCACTCGCGCGGCTGAGCTTCGAGTCTGGGAAATTTTCTTGAATCTGTGTTTGGTTTCGAATCTTAGTGGCGTCGTTCTTGGAGATCTGGATTTCTGGTTCTATTTTACGCTTCCGTGGATTTTCACTCCTTGTATATCTCATCCTCCAAATGGGTCTTCCTGCATAATACCCAGAGGTAATTCCCACTTGGCTGATCTTCTTGAGCTTCTTGACATAGGTATAGACCGAAGCTTCTCAAACGCCTTCACCAAATGCATTACTCGAGCCTTCACGAACTTCCTCTTTCGTCGATTTCTTCTTCGCCACCACGAACTTCCTCTGCCGGATCTTATGTTCCGGCGAATATATTACTAGATTTGGTCGATCTCACCGAAGTCTTTGTGGTCGATCTTCACCCGATCTAGATTAGGGCGCCGCGAACCAGATCGGAGATAGGTGCGTCGTTTCTGAGGGAGTGATGGTTCTCGGATCACCGGGTCTTCAAACATTGCAATGGATCTTGAATACCCGCCCGGATCTTGGCCTCTGCTGGACTATTCGATGCGCTGGTTCTTGATATTGGGCCACCTTCTGGAGCTTTTAGCATGCTTCTTGATTATCTGGCCTAACCCAAAATCCAGAACCTGGCTTATGATACCATGTAAACTAAACTGATTTGAGAGAATAATTAGGAGGAAAGAAGATGTATTATTGACAATAGAGCAATAATACTCTTACAATGTGTATGTTCATCAAAAGTAATAGTGAGGGGAACCCTTTATATAGAGTAGGACCCCTAGCCCTCTAACTAATTCTTCTAACCAACTAACTATATTACTAACTAACACCTTATATTCTAACAGTGTGTGATGGGATATATAAAAACGAGAAAAGCATGATATATAAACTAATTAAACTATATCAAGCCCAAAAAAACTATAAAAACTAAAAGTAGGTTTTAAAAAACTAATTTGCTTACATATATCCTTAAGAATTGTAATCTAATATAAGAGTTAGTTGATATTGGATCTGGTCCTAAATATAAAACCTCAATCTATTTTTTTTTATATTACCATCCAGTATCCGGTTGGGGTTCGTGATTGCCCCTTTCAGCACAAATGTCTCATGTAAGACTTGAATTTGAGACCCATATGAATCTTACTAGAATTTATACTTTTTTTTAAGTATCCCTATCAGTTGTACATATTAAAGATTTTTATTTTTATTTTTATTTTTATTTAAGAGTAGTTATTATGGAAGGTGATATTTTAAGAAAATTAACATATATTTATTATAAATAACTAATATAACTAACCTTTTTATTCTATACAAATTAGTTAATTATCTCTTATATTAAGAATCTAAGGTAGTATAATGCAACAAAGGGACCTCTCCAGCCATTTCCTTTCTCGTACATTTCCTTATTTACACGGTTAGATCAACTTTGACGGTTGAGATTTAATATTCTATAAAATATTTTTTTATTAAAAGTATAAAGATATGAACTATTGAGAATATATTTTAATGATCTAAATTTATTTATTTATATTTTTTATAATTTAATATTAAAGTAATATTTTTATAGGATATTAAATCCAAACTATTAGAATTAATCTAACATTGCAAATAAAGAAAGGGAAGTGAACGAAAAGAGAAGTGGGTAGGCATTTTTCTCAGTATAATGCAGGACATTTGACATTTTTCCAAACGCGTTTAATAATTTATTTGGTGATCAACACGTTTTTCATACAAACAAGAACTTAAATTCAGACTTGGAATATAGTAATATCCAAAGTCCAGCTAGACACCGTTATTAGCTCAAGAACCAACATAATTAGTTTTTGAGTAAATATTCTTTTTGGTCCTTGACAAAAACACGGACCCCATTTTAGTCCCTAACAAAAAAATCGACCTTTATTCGTCCTTTTTATGAGACTAAAAAGGACTTTTTAGAAATTTGTGAGGAATCCAAATGTCCACCAATCGACCCTTATTCGTCATTTTTATGGACTAAAATGGACCTTTTTTTTGTCAGGGACCAAAATGGGGTCCGTATTTTTTGTCAGGGACCAGAAAGGGTATTTACTTTTAGTTTTTTATGGTTGATGTGTACAAAGAGGGCTATGCAGAGTGGTGCATCTTGGGGTAAATATTTAGAGGGGTTAAATGTATACTCATTAACTAATTAATTTTTTTTATGATTATATAACATTTTAAAAATATTCAGAATCATAATATTATATTAAATTTTTAAAAAATTATGAACAATTTTTTTTTTTTTTTATTGAGAGGGGCCATGGCCTCCCCTTATCTCTTCTAAGATTCGTCCTTGGTTATGCAGTTATTGTGGTTCAATAAAATCTCACAATGCTAGACAGTAGACATTACCATTAGGATTTAAGAACACTAATAAGGCCCCGTTTGTTACGCTGAACTTGCGCTAGGGAAAGGGAACTTTAGTGGGTTCCCTCCAATTTAACACGTTTGGCACGCTACTTTCCCAGGAAGATGAGTTCCCGCCTCCCCTAATGTTCTCTTAAACATGGGAACCTTCATTCCATCCGAAAGTGGCGGGATAGTTGAAATCTTCTCGGGAGAGTGAAATACTGCGATGAAACTGCCCCTGAAAAATTTTAGATCTCTTTTAAGCAACGAGTGAGCTACGAGCTTCGTCAGTGAACGAGGAGCTTGATGTAGTTGTGAAGAAGGTTGGAGGCGAAGGTGAACTTGAACGCAGTTGAAGTTGGAGGGGAAACCAAAAGTTGAAAGCTGCGATAAAGGTAAGTGGGAATGAGTTTCAATTTTTGACTGATTTAAATCAATTTTGTATAAAGCTTGGGAACTCCCTGTTTGTTCGACTTGGGTAAACAGTGAGGGATAATCCGCTGGGAAGCAACAAGGGTGTCATATTTTAATGCATGTCAGGAATGGGTATTTTTGTGTGCACCGATGGTGTGTCTGTGCTGTGGTTTTCTATTCAATTTCTTCCACCTGGGGACACAAGTACAGATAACTTAGGGCCCTTTTGGATGGGCTTTTTTTGATAAAAAATCACTTTTTTAATGCAAAAAGAAATGCTTTTTAATTAATTTATGTGTTTAGATGATATTTTTTTTAAAAAAAGCAAAAGTCACAAAAAAAAGCCAAAATGCTGTTTTTTTTTAAAGCTCCAATTTGGAGCTTAAAAAATAAGCACTACAAAAAAACACTTTTTTTTTAAAAGCCCATCCAAACGGACCCTTAAAGCACTATTAGTTTTTGCGTTCGAACGCAAGCGCTTAGTAGCATGTTGCGTTGGAACTTACGTTTTTCGTTCAAACCAAATAAGGGTATTGTGGGAATTTTACCTCACCTTCCCACTTAAGCAATACTCAATTCTTTTTACCAAACGTTTTATTTTCCTTCAACTTAAGTTCAATTCTCATATCTACCAAACATCTCAACTTTTTAAGTTCTCTCTTAATCTTCCCTTTTATTTATTTCCCTCCTTAAATCTTTACTATACCAAACGGGGTAGTGCATGTGGAGACGGTTTGTAATAGGGTAAAGAGAAGAATTATTTTGCTCCTAATTATAAGTTACATTATTTATCTTTTAATTAGTATATAATTTTACCCTACATTTATTCTCATGTTAATTTTATTTTTATGCAGTATATTATATATTAAATAAAGATAAAAATAAAAATAATTAAATTTTATGACAGTGTTAATAAGGTTAATATTTTTTCAATGATAAAATATACCGGAAGTAACTTATAAATAGAATTAAATTAGAGGAATAACTAATTTCATTAGAACCGAATTTCTTTTAAGACTTTTTACCCAAATTTCCACATTGAACCGTGAAAAGCTCAAACTCCTGTAAGAATAATACAACTTAAATCATAAGAATATATTCTGTTTTCAATTCATGGAAAGTGTGTGTGTATATATAGATATATACATATATTTTTCCTGCAAGACAGGTAAAAATAATTACTTCCTCTGATTATTTAATATAATATATATTTAGGAAGTTGATTTTAGTCCAAAAATATAGCACATAGTTTTCATATTGATCAATTTTTTTCTTCTTAATTTATCTCTATTAATACTCCTTCAATAAGAATGAAGACAAGAGGGAGCGAGCGAATTAAAGAAAATGATTAAAGTGTTTCAAAAAATATATGTCATATTAACATATTCAACTAATTTCCTTAATTTAATTAAATGAAACACACACATATAAAATATTAAAAACAGGAGGAAGTATACATTTTCAAGGAAAAATGAAGAAAGTGGAGAATTAAAAACAAGCTGATTATTAAAAAAAGTTTTTTGGGTTATAAAAAAAAAAAAAGATTGCTTATATAAAAATGCGGAACATTTCTAACCAAACCGAGATGACATGGAGTGATTGGACCTAGAAGGCTTGAATCCATTTTTATTTATTTTTTCTGATTACATTGTAATGTAAATAATTTATATGTAGGAAGATAATCTAGAGTGATACTGGTGCTTTATTTTATTAATTAATTGCATTATTGAAAAAGCGTGTGGAAGATGCTAGAAAATTGCAAATGAGGGGCTGATGGTATTGACACCTTTATGTGATGAGACAAACAACAACAGTATTCGTGTGATTATGACTTGTGACGACTCAACACCCATGAGAAACTAAAGTTCCTTTTTTTTTTTTTTTTTTTTTTTTATAGAAAATGACCATTTTTTATCCCGAAGTAACCATTCAGCACTCAGCAGTACTAAGTGTTCGGAAATTTTTCGAGGAATGCTTTTACCCTAAAAGTAATCAATATGGAGCACTTTTACCCTGAGGCGATGGACACCCCAACTCCTCTCTGCCACGTGAGATTTAGCGCCATATCAACGTCCATGTTGGAAATCCAAATTGACACGTATTTACATATGTTCATTATCATGCCCTTTTTCTCTCTCGTTTCCCCCCATCTTTGAGCCTCTTCTTCTATGTCAAGTCAGAGACATTAAAGGGAATGGCTTAAATGCATGGTTTTGGAACCCGGACTGGACTGACTGGTTCAAACCAGAAACCCACGAAGCTGTCGAAAAATCGGTCCGAGTTAGGGGCAAAACGGTTTGACCCGATGACTTCGAGTTGAACGGATTCACCGAGTCAACCTTTTTTTTTTTAATGTCGTTTGAGTTGATTCGCAATATAAGAAGTTTCAAAGCTTGAGACTTAGGAATCCGTGAAAAACAAAAATAGATAGAGAAGTATAAGCAAACAGGGATCAAGAGGTAGAAGAAGATCAGAGTTCGATTTTTAGCTAGATATGTGCGACGGCGGCATGGGAAGATGAGTGAGAAAGGCGAGATCTAGATTTGTGTGATGACAACGAGGGAAGGTTTCGTTGATGAGTGAGAAACATAAGATCTGAGTGCCAACGGTCTCCGACAACGGGAAGCCACCCTTACCGACAAAGAAGATGCCACAACCACCGTGAGAAAAAACAGTTTTTGAGCGACTGAGGCGAGGGAGGGTTTCTCACCTACAGAGAAACTAGAGAAGTATGCGAAGCTAGAAGACATAAGAGCTATTGCAGAAGAGAAATCCAGCAGCAACGAGGAGCTGAGCGAAGACGAAAAATATGACCGAACCAAGAATAAGTTGAAGACTTCAGTAAAACGAGGACACCTAGAAGTAAACCAAGCCTGTGAATTGCGAGATGCCTAAAAGTAAAGCAGCTTAGCCACCTAAACCTGCTTGCTGCCATTTATTGCTTTGCTTTCTACTTATTATTTGGTCACATGCTCACATAAACCAAGGCGGTGAATGATCTCTTTTTTTCTGCCAAAAAAAATCAATATAATATTACATATTTTAATTAAATTATATTTTTTTAATTAATATCGGTCTAACTCCGATTTGACCTACTAACCCTTGACCCAATATTTACACCGGTTCAATGGTCGGTCTAGGTTTTAGAACCTTGGCTAAATGTTGTAAACGATCACACTTAATTCACTAAGACACATTAACATGAGAGAGGCCGAGCATAGAAGAGAATGAATGGGAGACTCAACAGCATCGTTGACGACGTGAAGCAAAAGGAGAGTTTCACTTCTCATATGACGTGGTTGAGAGCTCTAGTACGACGGTCCGGCAAGGATATGTCACTGTGGTGTGGTGGCTCCTTTTTGTACTTCATGGACGAGAGCTTAACCTAGGGAGGAGATTTTGCGGTTGCCGAAATTATCAACAAGTAGGGGTTTATTTCAAATATAGGAAGGAAGTGATTGATCTTTAAGGACTAATTTGTTAGATTTGGGTAAATTTTCAAGGAAGGGGCTGCGATTTTTTCAAAATAGCATGATGATGAATTGGGTGTGAGGGCGACAGAGGTGATAAACGAATTGTAGACATACACCACCATTACACATGCTATTAGATTCCATACCTGTTTTTTGAGAATGAATCTCTGGTCTTTGGCAATTCTACCCAATTCGAATCTCACATGCACAACACTTTTTTGCCTACCTCTAACCTTTTGATTTTCTCTCTCATGATGATTTCTGTCTGGTCTATGGCGATTTCTCTCACAATTAATTTCCCTTTTCGCTTCTGAGCTCCAACTTTGGTCGCGAATTAGGGCTTTCTCAATGCCCTAATCTTTTAATCACACCTTGCCACATCATTTTGCCTTCTCAGTGCCACTTGCCTATTTTTAACCCCACGTAGCACGTTGTCATCACAGTCTCCATGCCAGCTTGTGCATTTAATGGGCAACGTTATGTGTCTGTCGCCTTAGGGAAAAAATGCTCGAGTTCTGACTTTGGTCGCGAATTAGGGCTTTCTTAATGCCCTAATATTTTAATCCTACCTTGCCACATCATTTTGCCTTCCCAGCACTACTTGACCTATTTTTAACCCCACATTGTGTTGGGATCCGTACACGCAGCAGAAAGAATTTCATCCACTAAATCTTACGAATCTCATAGGAGGATCTATCAACGACGTTTAAATCAGGTTCATTAGGAACTGTACCTTTGTGAGCTTGTGTGCGTTCTTTCTCGAACTCGTGGGCTAACGTCTTCTTGCTTGATCAATCTCTAGGAGCCGATTCTACGAATCCACTCCATCTACCGGTATCCACACTGAACAGCTCTCCAACACGGACGGCAGCGTGCTAGCGCCTTCTTACTTTGAGTCTCACGTCTTTTCTCTCTAGGGTTTTCTTGCGGCTCGTCACTTATTTTAATACGACTTGATATTCTGTTATATGGTTTCTCAAACCCTAATGAGCCATATTAAAATATTCAAAATTAATCTTGAAATTCAAATTTGGATTAAAATAATATATTAATTAAATCTGTCCAACAGATCTAATCTAATCTATTTATTTAATCCAAATTAAAAGTCTGCTAATTTAATTTATCTTTATAAATTAAATCTGAGATATGATATCTGTCTATTTAATTAAATCTGAGATGCTATATCTCAATTCAAATTAAACCAAATATATGATATCTCTATTTGAAAATTAAATATGAGATATAATATCTCTATTTGTTTTAGATATTTAATTTATCAAATAAATTAAATACAAAACAAATATTATATAATAATATTATAATTTGTATTAAATATTATTATCATATTATTTTCAAATTTAATTATATATATATATATATATATATATATATATATATATATTCATCCTAGATTAAATACTGTATTCATTAAATTTTAGACATATCTAAGATTCAATGAATTTGGACACTTTTGCTCGTGTTGGACTATTCTTATGTGCGACCCTGCAGGCCCACATGAGATTGGCAGCGGGCCAATACTATAGCAGCCCACAAGTCACAAGCAGCCTCTAGCAATACATTGCGACTATCCAACTCATATGGAGATTGATGATACAATACTACCTATCATACAACTATGTCACGTTCCTTTTGTCATGCGATAATTTGGTCAAGGATGAGACATGGATAATGTCAATATCCTGTTCTTGACCATTACTTTCTCGATTCTTGAGTAGTCTAACAATTGAAATGGAAACTACTTTCCATCGTAGTATGACCATACATTTCTAAGACTCATTGTAATACCCTAAAAATCTCACTTATGATAAGTATCATAATTTGGTAAATAATACCTATTGGAAATAGGTGAATATGTGGTCTCAAATTTTATAGTGTATTTTATGTTATTCTTCTAGGGTAATTTCTTTTGAAATTAGAAGGAATAAAGTGCCAAAAATCCCTAAATACAATTGTGGATCATAAAATATCCTGAGAATATTATGATATATCTTAAGAGGCAATTAAATATTTATTAAAAATAGGAAAGTATGTTGTCTCTAATTTAGGTAATTTATGGGATTATTTTCCTTGGAAATAAATAGGCAAAAATCCAATATTATTTTGGGGATCATAAGTTACCTTATGATTTTTAATATAATACATGGTGCATAAATTACCAATGTCAACACAATAGTTGTGAGAAAACAATTAATCTAATTTAAGAAAATTTTCAACAATTATTAGATGATTAAATAAGTAATTAATTGCTAATTGTTTAGACATGAATAAAGAAATATCCAAAGTTAATTATATAGGACCCCTAATTTGAGTTTAATGACCAATGAAGGATCAAGATTAGCATAAGAATAATTGCTAAATAATTAAGCATGATTAAGAAATATATAAGATCAATTACATAAAATCCCTAAAGCCTAATTAACCAACATAGGACATGTTAAAGGTTACTAAACATAAGTTTAAGATACTAATCAACTTTGACAAGTCAAAGAAAAATCAAGAGCTAGGATTAAACCTCATAAAACTAGATCTAAAGGTTAGAATTCAATCATAAATGCAATCCATGTGAAACCCTAACAACCAATGGGGGAATTTCTTCACAAAATGATATAAATTAATTAAAAAGAAAAAAAAAGGAAGAGGGACGAAATTGAGAGAGAGAGAGAGAAAGTGAATGTGTGTGTGTGAATGCAAATGCAAGTGGGGAAAAATAATAATAATAAGAAGATATTTTGTTAAAAAGCAAATAGGATAAATGAGAACCGATAGAAAATAAATCATATCTTGAAATATATGAACTAAGTATTTAACATCAGGACATATTGTAAACAAGTAAATTTTTGTCCTAAAGTGGGTTACCTCCGATGTCATTTTCGTAACCGACGGGGTTTATCTTAAAATGACTAAAAGACTGGTAAAGACCCATAATTGGACTGTAATCCTTGATATTTAAATTACTTCTCAAGTGAGTACATAAGCTCCAAAGTGAACCTCTAAAAGTATTTGAAGATTATTAACTATACGCGATTAGAACACTAAGTAGGGGAATTTATCGGTTAAATCCATAAAGCATGTAAGTGACATCATGTAGATGACATCTTTTTTTGAAGAATGATGGAAGGGGAGGTCGGCCAACATGGATCAAAGGTGGAGATGAAACCTTGCATGTAAACCTAGATCTAAGGGCTAGAAATGAAGAAGAGAAAGTTTGGAAAAATTTCAAGTTTACCACAACCTTTGCCTACAAATAACCTTCATTCTCTTTGGAAATTTTCACACCAAATTCAAGAGGAATTTCGAAAATCTAGAGAGAAGAGAGAAGGAGGAGCTCTAGTGAAGAAGTAGCAAAGCTCTGGGTAAATTCTTCGATCCCTAGTTTTAAGTTCTAGTTTTTAGTTCGGTAGTTCTTGAAATTCTAAGCTTAGATGTTGTTTTGATCTTTAATCTTCCAATATATTGTTGATATCATGTTTTATGGTTAAATATGGTATTTATTTTGAAAATATGATGGAGATAGAGATATGACAAAATTTTGGAAGATTAGAGTCAAAGTAGCGAAGCTCTGGCGAAATTTAGTCGGTTAGCAAAGTCAGGGGTAAAATAGTCATTATGACTAAAATATCTGTTAAGATATTTTTTGATTAATAAAAACGCTATTATCCTTATAGGATATCTGTAATCACGTTCCGACCGACAGACGTACCGTATTTCGTCAACGTAGGTACGTTCGCATACTAGTAACACTAACTCTGATGTTTATTGTATGCGTATATGTGTTATGTGTATTGTATGCTGATATGTGGTAGCTAATAACTCTGCTATGTGTTTATGTACTGTTGATATGTTTCATGCTTGCTAAGGGCCACACATTTGCCAGGGGGGCTTATGTGCTGTTGGGATACGTTTGCTGAGGGTCACACATCTGCCAGTGGGGCTTATGTGCTATTGGGATACACTTGTTGTACATTTGGTTGTGTGCTCATATACTGTTAATATTGTGAATATCTGTAATCCATATACTGTGTATATAAGCATGAGGTTAACCGTTACCTGAGGTCCGATACGCGTTGGACCTCAGCTCTTAACATGCTTCAGGGTCGGGAGGACCGAGGACCGAGGATAAAGGCAAGAAGCACGCATAGAGACCCGGCTGAAGACTTCTTTTTGTTATGTAGTTACATTTATGTTAGACACTCGGATTAATGTACCGTTACTGTGACTAGCCAGACATACGACAGTCAGCATTTTGAATATATGTATCAGTTACTCTTTTGCTCCGATGCTCTACTCTGATGAAAACAAAAATTTATTCCGCTTTTCAAAATAGGATGTTACACTCACTCATCGAGGGGCCTAGTATTATCTCTCTACAAATGTGAGGGACAAATTCTATCTTGATCGTTCACATTCCTCTGCATGAAAACCACTGATCCCGATCAAAGCCTTTATCATTACCCGGTCAAAGGTGACTTTTGACTAGGTCAAAGATCAGCGACTCTTATGTAGGAATCCATGATGATCTCAGGTCAAAGGGCATTGTGATATGGTTATACATGAGAAAAGCTTATGACTTAATCTATGCAACTTTCTCATGGTGGGTCAGTCTAGCACCTTGCACTCTTACAAGTGCCTATGACTTTGATTCGTATCTCCATATTCATCAAAGTCATACTGGTCTTATTTCATCTTTACTCCCGCATAGATGACCGACCAGGGACATTTAGGACAATCTATATGATATGTCCACGGATACAGTTATCACTATAAACATGCAAATGAAATGATAACTAAATGAAGAATACTTTAAATGACATTAACGTTTAAAGTACAATGACTTGCCCCTAGGGCATAATTTCCAACACATTGTACGCTGTCATCATAGTCTCCATGCTAGCTTGTGTATTTAATAGGCAACGTTATGTGTTTGTCGCCTTAGGGAAAAATAATCCATTTTGTTACTTCCAAGGCAAAAATGTTCCTAAATTTTTTTTCGAATAATCAATGCTTTTGAGCGGTTATTTTCGGGGCAAAAATGGTCATTTCCCCTTTTTTGCCCAAAGAAACTATACAAATTCAAATATGTTATATTTTGGCTTACTATACCCCAAAAAAAATTTCTGAATCTTTTTTGGGTACTAAAATTTTTGAATTTAAAAGATTAAAACTACAATAAGAAGTTCAACTTTCAAATATATAAATTTATCTCAATATTTCTTATTCAACTAACTTTGGAAAAAACCTCTCCGCTTATAAAGTTAGAACTGTGTGTATTGATTCTTATTCAGATTCCACCTGATGAGAGACTTGTATCCTCATAAACCCTTAAAACTACCATAGCACTAATTGACATATTTATTTAATGGTTAAGGGGCACATTTGTCTTGAAATTTTTTTATTGAGGAGGAATTTTGCCCTGAAAGTTTTATAGGGGCAAAATCTCGCTTCGGAAGTTTAAAAAATGAAGCAATTTTGTCATGACCGTTATATCAATTAATTTTGATCGTTATTAACAAAATATGCTGAATTGATAGTTCACATGTCATTCACGTCATTTTTGTTATCCATGTGTAATCTACTTCATCTTTTTTTAAAATTAGATCTAAAACCTTCGAGACAATTTTGCACCTTAACAAAAATGATGTGGATGACATGTAGACTATCTGCTCAGCATATTTGGTCAACTAACGGTCAAAGCTAACTAGGATAACGGTTAGGGCAAAATTGCCCCCCAAAAACTTTCATGACAATATTGCCCTTTAACCCTTTATTTAATTCTCCCTCCAGTTCTTAACGTATATGAGAGTTGATTTTGGTTTTAAATATAAAACCTATTTTCTATATTTGTCAATCATTTCCTAATTTATCTATATTGATGTTCCTCCAACTATAATCAAGTAAAAGAGATATGGAGTGAATTAAGGAAAACGATTAGAGTGTTTTAGAAAAAAACATGTTATATGAACTATTTTAACTAACTTTATTAATCAAATCGAATTAGGTAAACATTGATTCACATAGGGGAGAGAGTATAATATATGATTATATTATTCCTGAGTATTTTAGCGAATGATTATACATTTGTGGAGTTAAAGTACAAAAATGCACATGTGTTTTACCTCGAGGAGTGTTCAACACCTAGTGCTTTTTTTAGGTACAAAAGTGACTACGTGATTATAAATTAGGTGCAAAAATGCCGTTTGACTGTCAAGTTTGACTTTTTTTGATGACTGGACGATGACGTGACTTTTAAGATGTAAAAGTATACATGTGGTTTGGTCAAAAGAGTACCCAACACCAAGTGCTTTTTTTAGGTGCAAAAATATTGTTTAACCGTTAGTTTGACTTTTTTTCCCCTGGCTAATCACAAGTATGAGTTTGGAAGAATTAATATCACCATCCCTATCCCTTTGTTCACCCTTGTAACAACATTGTACCTGAAAATCACAACATGTCCAATGCGGATATATTTTTCATCCACACGCCACTTTAGTTATATGAGTTTCACGGGGCTATTTCTGAGGCAATGACGGGCACGCGTCGCCTGATGTGTACTCATTCTAGCTGACGCCGCAATGGTTCAATTTTAATGGAATGAAGGTGACAACGGCATTGAGAACTCTACTCTGGGCAAGTTCTCCCATTTCTAGCAGGAGGATATGTCGGTAGTCATCAATGGCATTTTTAGCAGGACGAAGAGTTATATATCCACATCAGACAAGTTGTGATTTTTAGATACAATGTTGTTATAGGGACGAATAGAGGGATACAAATGGTGATATTAATTCTTTCTAACTCAGATTTGTGACCAGTCGGCGATTTTTTCCCACATAGTTTCTTTGAAGACCATGTTACCGTTCAATCAGTAAAAAACAAAAAAAGTAAAGATAGAGGAGTTAAAATGGAAGAAAGAAAGTAAAGATGGAAATTGGATGGTAATCCTAACATAAATGTTGCTCGTACTAATCATAGTTTCGTATCATGAATGACCACTCTTCCACGTGGCACGGGCTATCCTCTGCCAGGAAAATTTGAGGCGCACACAATTTTAATTATCTCATTTATATTTTAGTCAAAATAAATAAAAAAGGAAATAAAGCGAATTTGAAAGGGAGCGAACCTCGTTTCTGTCCGCGTGAATTTTACATCAGCATATTCTGTTTTGTTTTGGTCCTCATTCAGTCATTCCTTGTAAAACAAACTCCAGAAAATTTTACCACGGGAGCTATTATGAATTTTTATATTTTCTCTCAATTTTTTTAATGAAAACATAACAAATTCATTTTTTTAAAAATATCACTCTGGTCCTATTTATAAATCCATTTTGACCAAAAAATTAGGTTTTATTTATAAGTATTCTTTCAAAAGATAGATAAGATTGTGACAATTTTGCCTATATTAATTATACCAATAAAGATAGAAAGAGAAGAAAGATTTGAAAGATACTCAATCATAAATAAGGGTAAAGTAGAAGTTTTACCCCATACCACTCTGATCCTATTTATAAGTCCAGTTTGACCAAAAAAAATTGGTCTTATTTATAAGTCCATTTTCATGTAATAAATGAGATTGTGACAATTTTACCTATATTAATTATACCCATAAAGATAGTGAGAGAATAAACAGTTGAAAAATACTTAATTATAAATGAGAGCAAAGTTGAAAATTTACCCACATAATCATTGTGTCAACTACCTCTCCTTGGTATGTGAGATTTAGTCAAACTGGACTTATAAATAGGACCAGGGTGGTAATCATTAAGTTACCTACCTCTCATTGATAGGTGTATTTTGGTCAAAAAAAGACTTATAAATAAGACCAGATTGGTACATATATAATCACCATTATATTTAACGTGGGAATATATAATCAACATACTTCAGGACCATCGATTATTTTTTAATATACACATAAATCCCCCTATTAAAAAAACCTTTATCTAATACAACGTCAGATATTAAATGTAAGGCATTACTAGTCTCATTGTAGGGTACAACTCCTCCCGCAAAACCCAACCCGACTGATTAGTATAATCAATTATCACCAATATTGTTGCAAATCGTTACTCAAATGCTACAAGCTAAACAAATTTTACTCAAACTTTATATAATGTATATAAATCCTTCTTTTTTTGTTGTTGCCTCCTATGCTGTATCTAAAACTTCGCCCTAACTAATGTGGATTTGACTCGAGTCGCGTACCTGGTTATAGTGATTTTCTACATTCACAAGGCTTGAACTCGAAACCTCACTTAAACAACACAAACCATTTACCACTTATGTCAACCCTTGTTAGTTATAAATCCTCCTTATTATTTGATAACAATAATATTGTTGTGGTTGAAGTGATATTTTTAAGTACATGACTATATGTTTCAAATTATTTGTTTTTATTAAACCTGAAATATAATAATCATTATTTGTTTAATTAAATAAATTTTTAAATACACACATATAATTCTGAAGGACCTATAAGATAAAATGTGATGGATAAGATAATGTTTTAGAAACTGCGTGGGTTTAACCTGCAACTGCCGGGGCAGTTATGCGCTTTAACTGGCTCGTCCGGTCGTGTGGTCAAAACCATGATGTATTAAGGGGTTTAAGGCCACTGTTGCGTGGTTTTTCAATTAGGTGGGTTTTTGGTTCTCTAAAACTGTTCCTCTCATTTTCTCCGATCAGAAGAAAATTAAAAACAAACCGAATTTACAAATATCACGACCGAATTTTGGTCGCTGAGATTAGATTTCAAAGACTCACAGATCTCTTGTATTTCTCGGCACTTCGCGGTTCTTGATTTCCTCAGCAAATGGTTTTCCTTGGAAATTTCGTCACCTGATCACAATTTCACCTACGGATCATTGCTCCAATGGCGTTTCTAGAAGAGGTGAGTTCATCCAAATGTCTATTGCATCGCGTGAATTCTGAATTGTGGCTTTGTTTTCCTTTTCTTCTTCGAGTTCTGTATGCGATCTCATAGTTTTGCTGGGTTTTCTCAAGATTTTGTCTTCATTTTGCGAAGAAAGAGCAGAATTCTTGTAGCGTGTACCCAAAACTTGTGTTCTTGAGAACATTTCTCTATGAATTATGCGATTGATGTTCCGTAGAGATCCGATCGTGGATGCGAGGCTATTCATTGACGTGAGCAACTGGTTTTCTCTGTCTGTTTCAGTTCGAGAATTTCTATGTTCTCGTGAATCTCTCCTTTTCTGATTGATCGGAGTTTCTCTAGATTTATTTTGGTCCTGGACGCAAAATTTTAGAGAGCTCTGAACGTTGAAGATCAGAATTGGGTTGTTTAGCATCGGTTTCACGCGTTTAATGCACATCAATTAGATGCAGCTTGCAACTGTACCTGTTTGTGCTTTTGTTGACTTTATTCCACCACAATTGAAAAGGCTTGCTTTTTTCTGTTTTGTGCGTGAAATTTAATGCGATACTTTGTTCATTGACTTCTCGATTTGTTTCTTGTTCGGAATTTCAGAAAAATGAGTTCTGGTTTGTTTGGCAAGTGATCTTCTAAATGATCAATTTTTGGTTTGTAAGGCGTCGATTTGTGACTTGTGCGTATTTAATCTGTTTAGATTGTAATATATTACTAAGGGACTAGGTTGGTGAATCAAAAGTGAAGTTGTCGTAGTTCTTTAAAATTTTTCCTTATTTTTATGCGTTCGATTGAGACTGGAATTTAATTGAATAGAAAGTTGGATTAGATAATATATCATAATTTTGATAGTTTTATTTTCTTATGTTTTTCCCTCTTTGTTTCTTTTTACTTCCTTTGACGAATAATATGCTTTTAATCTTCCTTAGGCCTCTGTTCTGTCATGGCCTGAGGAAGAAAACTGAAATGAGTAATTAGCTGATGATATTCACTGGATCTTGTGATTTTTGCTTTTCTAACATGATCACTGGTGAAATGAACTTGATGGATGAGTCTTTTTGAATTTGTTTTTGGCAGTGAGGAGGATCCAGTGTATTGATTATTCTGATAATTCATTAAGCCTTATATGTCTACGCTATGGTGTGCAAGAAGAGGCTAGAATATGGATTCAATGGATTTCAGGCCCCCTTTATACCTAGAGCTCCTAGATCTGTAAGAGTAAGTGCTTGCTGCAAATATTCTATGAGCTTTATATGTCTATGCTTTGTTGTTCCTCCTTAATTGTGCTTTGAACATTATGCTAATCCCGAAAGTTTGGTTATTTTTTCAGAGGAGGGTTTTTTCCAAGAAAGAAGATGACAGTCAAGTTTGTGCCATTGAAGTACTGGCATCTTTAGCTGGCAAGTTGTTGCGGGAGAGTGAAAGTTCAGCTTCTAGCAATGCATCAGAAGGAAATCACCAGCTGGCCTCTGGCCAAGGTGCTGTTGAGCAGGAAAGTCAAGGTGAAGCCAAACCATTAGTAGCAGAAGGTGTTCTTCATGGAAGTTGTGCAGAGAGTGCCTTTATGACTGAGGTAGTGTCACGAAATTCTAACCAGAAGTATCTTGGGAAAGCTGAGACTGATGCTGTACCAGAATGCACTTCCATTACTAATCCTGCTGACTGTTGCAAGAAAATTGAACCTAACATTAAGCCTGAAATATGTAAATGGGAGGATCAAGTTGAACATTATTCTAATAGGTTAGCAGAAGCACCCAAAAATTTTAGGGAGTCATATAATAATAGTAATACAAAAAATGGCTTTAAGAGGGAACAAGAAGCTGGGAGTTCAGGCATTGAGGGACCAAGTCTTGCTGATAAATGTAGTTTGAAGGATCCTTTGGAATTTCAAGTTAACTCTCGTGCAATAAGTAACTCAGCTAGTAAAATTAAATATCCATGCTGCTCTAAAGGAACTTTTCCTAATAGTTCCTTTTCTAATTATGCCAAGAATAGTAGTCAGGTAGGTTTTAGAGATGATGACGAAAATTTTATAAGGTGCAACAAAATTAGCACCAAATCAAAGGCTTTTAAGCCTCCGCATCGGATTGTGCGCAGAAGAATCAGGAAGCTCGTGACTTCCAAATACTGGAAGTCTGCTCCGAAGTTGAAGGATTGCGAGCTTTCCAGATCTGGTGAGGTTTATTAGATATTGTTTGCAAGCTAATGCTTCATTATTTGATGCAACCAAATGCCATGTGTTTTTTCACTGAAAATAAGAAAAACTTTGCAGATGCTAGAGCAAAACCTCGTTTTCAGAAGAGGAAGGCTTGTCACAGTTTTGAAAGAGGTCATTATGATTCTCTTTTCAAGAGGAGGAAATTATCCAACCAGTGCTCAGGCCTGACACTTGATGGAGGATTCAGCAGTGAGAGTGTATCTAATTCACTTGAGAAAGGAACGGATGGAAACAACGTTAGCTCATCTTCAAAACAGCATGAATCGAAGGATTCTCATGGTACTTGGTTGTTTGATTTTCATTCATTATTTTGCTCCTTTGTTATTTGCATTCTGTAGTGTTTATTCACCGTTCTCATCTTGTGAACAGTGAAGTTTAGCATTAAGTCTTTCAAGATACCAGAGCTTTATATTGAGGTTCCTGAAACTGCTACTGTTGGTTCTCTAAAGGTATGAATATATTGTGTGTTTGCTTTCTCTCTCTCTCCTAAAGTAGGATCTTTTAACTAGTCAGTGTTTGTGGTGTTGTCATGTTCTAACTTTGGCCTTGTTTCTTTTTACAATTACTTTCCTCTAGAGGACGGTCATGGAGGCTGTGATGGCTATACTTGGGGAGGGAGTGCATGTTGGTGTTGTTCTTCAGGGGAAGAAAGTTAGAGATGACAACAGAACTCTTCAGCAGACTGGTTTATCCTGTGAAGAAAATATTGATACCCTTGGTTTTACGTTGGAGCCAAGTTCTTTACAAGGCTCTCCTTCTGTATGTGTTGGTGATCCTCCTTCTTATCACGAACCATCCCATTCAGTCAGGTGAGAAAAACTGTATGGTATGATACTGTTACTTCTATTCAATTGCACTCTTAGATTATTCAATATGGCTAACAAGTTCATCCTTTGATCAATTGATTCTTCTAGGTCCCCTAGAACTCCTGTCTTAGATTCAGGGATTACTGATGTCTTACATGACTCTCCCTTGCTGACTACTCCAAGCAACCCTATTGAAAGTAACCATGAATCAATTTCTTCTCCCACTGATATGATGACTGACAAAGTAGCAGCAGATTCCAAATCTTTAGTAGTTGTTCCTGATAGGGGCACAGAACCATTGGCTATAGTTCCAGTGACTCAGAAAGCTAAGCGCTCTGACCTTGTACAGCGTCGAACCAGGAGACCATTCTCAGTGTCCGAGGTAGAAGCACTCGTTCAGGCTGTTGAAGAACTTGGAACTGGAAGGTTTGTTGTTTCGTTTATTTTTTATTTTTTAAATAACCTTTCCTTACATCATTTGGATAGGAGAATTGATTTGTTCATCTTTACCCTGTGCAGGTGGCGTGATGTTAAGCTGCTTGCTTTTGAAAATGCAGACCATAGGACTTATGTTGACTTGAAGGTATATAATTTCTTCCTCACTAATTACGAGGATACTAGAAATTCGGTGTTCTTTCTGAAAGTTGATTCATTGCTTTCCTTGTACTTGGTTCACATGACAATCCTTATTGAATAATGCTTCTGGTTTCATTCTATGAAAGATATGAGATTGGGATGATTTTTACATTTCAGCATCATGCAATTTTTTCCCCTAAGAAAAAAGAGTAGTCCATTCCCCTTCTAAGTTTATTTTTGGAAACCTTATGGCCGTTACCTCTAATGTTACCTGTAATGTTTTACTTATGTTTTTGTTGGTACAGAGGATACTCTGTAATCATTATTGTTTTGAATCTTCCATGCTCATGCGTCTGTTTAGTTGGACATATTCCTCTAATATACACTTTTCATGTATAAGGAGTCTGGATTTCTGCTGTTAGTAATATATTCTGAGAGAGAGAAACAGGAGAATGCAGTTATGTATGTGATCCATATATCTCATAACCGTTTTCTTCTGTTCTTCGAAGAGTATGGTTACAAGATTGAATTTTTTTGAAGCCAAAGGATTTATACTCGTGATACATTCATATTTGTGAATGCAGTAAACTCAGATTGCATTTCTGTTTTGAGATTATCAATGTAGAGAGATATTTGCATGGCTTATGTTGTTTCTGATTGAACCTGGGAAAACTTGCAGGACAAATGGAAAACATTAGTACACACAGCTAGAATATCTCCTCAACAAAGAAGAGGGGAGCCTGTACCTCAGGAGCTGTTGGACAGAGTGTTGGCTGCTCATGCTTTCTGGTCACAGCATCAAGGCAAGCAGCAGCAACATGGGAAGCATCAGCAACAATCTCCTGCAACTCCCAACAAGCTCATAGAATCTTCAGCTCCTCAATGTCTCAGTGTTGTTGGTGAAGCTGTTGGTGTCATCCAACCCGTTGGAACAATGTAAAAAAACAAAGGATCTAAATCTAATAAAAAGGAATCATTAATGGTTGACAGGTAAGGAAATAGAGGAGGACAAGAAGAAACCTTTTTGTACATTTTGATTCAATTTCATGTAATATTCTCACATCCTTTATTCATTGCCAACCCCCCTTTAACCGCCATTTGCAGGTTGGCTCTTTTGTAAATGACTTGTTCAAAATAAGATTGTTTCTACACACCCTCTTACAACTTTTTTTCCTATGTTTCTTTCTTTGTTGAAATTGTTTGATTTTTTTTTTTTTTTAATTAGAAGTGTATCTATCTAGAACTGTCTGATAGACTTGACCTGTTTAACACTCATCAAGAAAAGGTTATTCTTTGCTTCTTCCTTTGGTTTTTGTTACCTTTGCCCCCCTTTTTAAATTTTGGGATTTTATTTTATTTATTTTTATGTCACATGTCCTCGGCAAAGTTGTCTTGATCTGTTTGGTTGTATTTTGAAAGTGAAATCCAAACACATGAATTTCTTTTCTTCATGATTGATCATGAAAAAATTATTTTTTAACTTGGACTCTGTGAAGTCCATTACTTGTTTTTTTCCTGTCATATCTGTTAATGAATTATAAATTTTGATGTAACTATCATTTTTTTTTCTAAAAAAAATTCATTGTACAATAATTTGCGGCAAACATTATAAATAAAAATTAGAAGAAATAACACACAAACACACACATACTAGTACATATGATAGAGCCATAGAGTATGGTTTATGACTTATTAAACAATAATGAAGATTGATAAAGATACTTAACAAAAAGAAAAGAATCAAACTTGTGAAGGCACATGATTAGATTTGAAATGCTTTTGATTTGAGAGCATGTTATGCCAATAATGATAGGAAAAAAAAGAAAAAGGCAGTATTATTATTATTATTATTATATTTTTATATTTAATATGAAGGTTTGGATTTGGACGATGCAGAGATGAAGATGTGGGGTCTGTTTTATTTATTGGATGGAGACAAAAGCTTAGTTGACGGTGGCCTTAGAATATTCTCTATATCCTCTGGGATCCTTATCCTCATGAAAACCCATGTGTCCTCATCCTCACCGATTCATTTTGTTTTTCTAATTTCATTAATTGTATATAATGATTTTCTATGAATATAAAAATTAATTTTTTTTTAAATACTTGTGATAATTAAACTAATTAATGTTACCTTTTGAGTGTGGACATTATTATCATTCTGGTAAAGTAACTCATTTTAATTGAGGGTATTTTTTTTTTCTTGAACTTACACGAAATAATAAATAATAATAAGAGTACCATACGGTGTATCTGTCCTTAGAATTCTCATGAACGAAATGATCAACTCACTTTCTTGTCCGGGGAAGACAAGTAAGATTTTTTTTTTTTTAAACTTTAAATTAGAGATTTTTTTTTTTTAAAGATTATATTCAAACATAAGAGCAGAAAATTTTTACAAGGTAAAAATTACATTTTAATTTCATAAAGTACGCTTTTTTAAGGAAAAAAGATTCATACCATTCCCTGTTCAAGAGAGATTTATGGAAATCATGATTTTAGTTTTAAAATAAAACTTTTGGGATAAAATATAGGATTTCAAAATGTAAAATTCTAAAAAAAAGAAAGAAGGATTGAATGTCAAAGGAGGGAGTTGCGTCTGATAGAACCCCACGAAATGACTCATATCATATCCTTATCTCATCCTTTCAGTGTTTGGTCATCCCAAAATTCCCATCAAAATAATTAAATCAATTATATATATATATATATATATATATATATATATATATATTTGTTATGGACCTAGTCAAGGCCCATTATCTCAACCGACCCTCCATTATCTCACTATCACAACCCACTAACTGTGGGGCCCAGCCATGACCAGGGCGGTTTGCACGATCCTTGGACACGCACAACGTGGGAGCCATCTACATATAGAGCGTGAACCTAAGAGATCGAGGAGGACAATCTTCTACATCTATCTTCTACAACGGTCTACGCTCCGGCTATTCACAGACAGCCGTCTCAGAGCATACAGACCCCCTCTGGCTAAACGCCTCATCCATCAATCCTTGAACTACGTGGACTTTGATCCCTCTTCAGGGTACGTAGGCCCTAGGAATCTCTCCTAGGTCAAGTCCCCATCTACACCAACATCCTAGCCCCTCAGGGCTAGACAATCTGTGTTCTACACCAGAACAGTGGCGCCGTCTGTGGGGATCGATAAATTTCAATTCCCGTGACCAAAGATGGTCAATAATCTCACTCCTGGACTCTCTAAAAATTGAAAGAAAATCAAGAAAAATTCAGGAGTTCGATCATGCTTCTCAAAAGATATTATTGAAAGGTTCTGGGCTTTGTTCGTTCGATCTGTGCTTTCTAGTTTTTTCTCGCGCGTTTGGCGTCTTCCCTATTCAGGCGAGTTTGAAAGTTCCAGATTCAGGATCGTGCTCTTAAATCCTGGAATTAGCGTCCTTATAATCGGAATCGTGGTTTCCATCTGTTTGATTGACGCTCTGCTTGCTATTGTGTTCCTGGTCTTTGGAGCAAATGGCCGGCATCAAATAGCATAGTGTCGACGCTCTGAATTTCGGCTATAACCCATCTCGCAAAATCAACATCGATTGAAATCCGGGGTAAATCATTTGAAGTCCGGGATTCAATTTGGACAATCCTTTTCTTGCAATGGCCGAGGTACAATGTTGGACTACTGTGATGCCACAGAATATTCAATCTTCTGGACCTAGATCGTCCCTTTTCTAGAGGAGATATACTTCAAACTCTTAGTATCATAAGAACAATTTTGAGGAACTGCTCGAACAACCTTTTCGATTGATGACATCGTCGTTCAAACTCACTCGCGTTGGAACTCTAGTTGGCGATTTCTTCTCCAGCAATAACGGTGATGGTCACTCCTTTTTCAGGCCCAGCTGATACATCAGTGTTCTCAGATCTTTTGCAACCGACAAAGATATTGAACACAAAGTCGTGGGGATACATGGTGCTCCGCCATTGGTCTCTACAAAATTATTCAGTGGATTCGATTTTGAGGAAAAATCTTGCAGCGAATTTCATGGTGCATTCCGAGATTGGGTGCGTGCCGAGATATGCATGGATTCACCCTCTTCCAGCAAAAAGTTCCCGGAGTACATCATCTCAAGGTTTGTGATTTGTCAAGATCTTCTCTAAATCAATCTCGGCTATGAGAGAACGACAACCAGGGCTCCTGCCTGTAAGCCGAGACTGCATGGATGCTCCGGAGACTTCAAAGCTTCAAAGCACTGGTCCTGCATCTTTAATGACACTTCTAACAATGTCCATAATGCCTTCATTAACTGCTGATGTTGGCGCCGACATGGTCAAACAAGTCTTGTTTGGTTGGACAGGGTGGGTCCCTTGGACTATTTCTACTGATTAATTTCTCAACAAGACCTATTCCGAGATATAGCGCCAAGATCTTGAAATCCTGAGCAATCCCAATATAGTGACTCCATAGATCTCAGAGAAAGCTTTGAAGCTGTAGATAGTGTACATTTGAAAATCGTGGCATCAGGAGCGTGATTCGCAGAGCCTGAGAGTTATAGCTTCCTGCTTGCAATTAAGGGAAACTGCACATTTAAGTCGGTGGATTTAATTGTTCATAACAGCCCACGAGTCAGTCTCTTTCTGAGATAAGGTGAATGACTACAGTTTAGGGTCACAGAATTTCAAGATAATCAAAAGGGATGGTCGAGATAGAACAGCATCACCCGAGATACCCGAAGAATCACCGCAAAGCCGACCTCATCATCGTCATTTATCTCGACCTCTCATAACCAATACAGCGAATCAAGGCCATAACGCAATCTGAGTTGCGGTCCAGACAATGAAAGCGAGTTAAGCCCCAGACAGGTATCTCGTTTTCCTCATTATGTAGAGTTCAGTGATATCGACTCCAACCCTCTACACGCCAGCTTCATCTATGTCGGCTCCGACGCCGGCTTCAATGATGTCGGCTCCATCAACAAAGCCAGTGTCCCCCCCAAACTTCTCAGAACAAATGGAATCACAATGCCGTATGGAATCCAGGATTCATACATCGTCGAGATACTCTCAAAATGCCAAGATGCTATATTATGTGGATTCCATGCAGGCCGAAGAGTGTGGGGCATTTAATGAATTTGATCTATTGGGATTTTGGCACGTGATTTCTCAGTGGCTTTTTGACCGTGGTTCACGTTTAGAATCTGAGTGAAGGTCGGAAAGTGCCGAGATCCGGGATCATAATTTAAAGTATTCTCAATTGAAGGCCGAGATAATTATTCGAACAGTGAACCATCTCTGCTGTAGAATTGAGTAACAGCGTGTGCCGACCTGTCTAATTCAGCATCCTATATTTGCAACAGGGTAGCATCCTATGGTGTTTATTACGTATTATAACGTTGTGGTTACATTGCTTCACAGAATTCTATACAAAGGACAATTTCGGTGTTCAACGATCTACATGGCTGAAGCTTAGCTTGGTTTTCTGGGCATATGTCGAATCTGGTCTTCACAAAACAGCAATTCCAGCTCAGTTTTTAAGTATGCAGATGCTCTTGTGATGACTAGGATGCTAATCAAAGTTAATGCAAATGTGTGGCGCACTCTCTTGGCAAGTACATCAGAATATGGGGAACTTGGAAAACTTGCGCCTTGATAAAGGCAACTGAAAGTGGCGACATAGACCTTGTTTATCTTGACATAAAGTGCAACGAAAGTTTCCAAAAATCCCGAAGTTGCAATTCCACCATCTCATCATATTGACTGATGTGTTTTGAGAGCAGATCAACTTGCACGTAGAAATGCCCAATACTGGCATATGTGTTTCAATACAATTTTGTCTACCTCTCAGCTACCTCAAAATGATTGGAGGTCAGGTACCTGTTTCTTTCAAATATTGTTCCCTTATGTATAATTGGCGGACTCCGTTTACACTTAATACGTTTACAATCCGAACTCCACGGGAATTTTAGAAGGCGGACCCGGTTGAACCAAATTTGGTTAAAATCCCAGCTCCGTGTAAATTTGAAGGCGGACCCTGGTTACACCGAATCTGGTTAAAATCCCGGTTCCGTGTAAATTTGAAGGCGGACCCTGGTTACACCGGGAATCTGGTTAAAATCCCGGCTCCGTGTAAATTTGAAGGCGGACCCCGGTTACACCAAACCTGGTTAAAATCCCGGCTCCGTGTAGATTTGAAGGCGGACCCCGGTTACACCAAACCTGGTTAAAATCCCGGCTCCGTGTAGATTTGAAGGCGAATCCCGGTTACACTTAATACGGTTAAAATCCGGGCTCCGTGTAAAGAAACTCTCAGTCGAGAGCATTGATTCAATCTTCTCAAATTGCTCTAACGACAAAGACAAAAACGAAAGAGCAAATACAGGGTTACTGAACCCGATCGTAATTCAAATACGAACTGAAGAATAAAACCAGGCTTTTCAGTCAGAGGGAGTTGTCTCCGTAGAGCTATCGCAGCCCGGACGCTTCCTAACTTACTCCAGGATATCAAGCGGAACTGTCATGCCGACTCTAATCAGGTCAAAATGTTCGGACGTTTTGGTGAAAAACCAAACCCGGCAGTGACAACTTCCCTTTATCCTAGGATGACCCGGCCAACGAACCCGGAATTATACGAGGCGCTTTGAATACCGATCCTCACTACTTTACGGTTTCAATACCAAACGCGCTTTCGCAGATTCTGCATATCACATCTATGACCTTGGCCCTGGCCACTTAATAGTACTCCAAAAACAAATGAGTTCACTATATCGTTCATCGTGGACACGGATGAAACATTACATTAATGAAAAAGAAGCGGACCCCGGTTACAGATTAATACGATTACTGATCGGCTCCGTGCAAGGGTCATCGAACCCGCTTTTCACCCAAGCGAAGCCGCCACCGTAAGCTTTCGCAAGTCGGGCGCTTCCAAGACTTAGCCCGGTTTCCAAATTACGCGAGGCCGCCGTTATCGCCCTTGAAACAAACCCGGAGACCGGATGATCAAAGAAGAAGAGATCTTGGCGATCATAAAAAGAAACAGACAAGTTTCAAAGCAAAATTAACCCGGACTACATGTCTGGGGGCAATTCAATCAGAAGACAAGTAACTCCGAAGTTCTTTGAAACTCGGATAGACACTTTATCAAAATCAAACGAGTGGTAGCAACTCAGATACGATATCCGGATTTAACAACAGATCCACCCCGGCAGCCCAGAGACCTGGACTACCAGGCTGGGGGGCAATTATTATATAGTTGTCAGTATCCGGGATGTTGTTCGAAATTAGCAAATTAAGCGATTCGCGCACACGAGCAAGGGATCTTAAGTCTTCGCAGACAACCCGGATGAGCTAAACATATCTCGGCCAAGTCTGTATTTCACAGTCAACCAAACAATTAACCTCGGCAGCTCAGACACCTGAACTCCCGAGCTTGGGGGCATCTGTTATGGACCTAGTCAAGGCCCATTATCTCAACCGACCCTCCATTATCTCACTATCACAACCCACTAACTGTGGGGCCCAGCCATGACCAGGGCGGTTTGCACGATCCTTGGACACGCACAACGTGGGAGCCATCTACATATAGAGCGTGAACCTAAGAGATCGAGGAGGACAATCTTCTACATCTATCTTCTACAACGGTCTACGCTCCGGCTATTCACGCATGTCTCGTCTCGGAGCATACACCCCCTCCGGCTAAACGCCTCATCCATCAATCCTCGAACTACGTGGACTTTGATCCCTCTTCAGGGTACGTAGGCCCTAGGAATCTCTCCTAGGTCAAGTCCCCATCTACACCAACATCCTAGCCCCTCAGGGCTAGACAATCTGTGTTCTACACCAGAACAATATTCCTTTCTATTAATTAATGGTTAAATTGAAGCGGGAAGTTTTTGTATAAGAATTAGAAGTTTTTGTATAAGAATTAAAGTTAGCTTATTAGATCTTGCCACGTCGTACTAAATTACCACTTTAACCTTTCTCTCATCTTCCGAATCAATGACCTAGATGAGCTAATGAGGGAAAATGAGAAAAATGATGAGGAGAGAATCCTCCTCCTTGTCATCTAGTTCGGTTTAGGATACCTGACTTTCACCCAAACGACCCGGGTTCAAATCCCGGCAATGGAAACTCAATTTTTTTTCCTTTTTGGTCCTTGCTTCAAAAAAGTAACTAATCTAGGATCACTAATAAGCAAAATAACATAAAAATTCATTTTTTTTTTAAAAAAATAATATTATTTTCATGCTTTGAGATCATATTCGTATGCTTATATGTCTATGATCTCATCTTTTCTTTTGTTATAGCTGCATCACATACTCTAATTATTAAATTAAGTTGTGTGTGTGTGTGTTGGAGGTTAGGTAGGAAAATTGAGTTAGGTGATAGAAGATTAGAATCACGTTTTGGGTAAGTATTGACGTAACATATAAGGTTTCAAATTTTCAATCTCATTTCAAGACCTTATGATTTGTTTGGTTATTTGTTGGTATCTTTAATTTAATTTTAAAAGCTCTAAAAAAACAAAAGAGGGCTATGTATGGAGTTTACATCTCATAATTATAACTCTTTTTTTTTGGCTTATAGTTTGAGGACTCTGGAAAATCTGTACGATATTACCATATTCTGTATGAGGTAAGAAAGAATTACAGAGAATCATGAGAAGGTCAATACTCAATTAAGACCCTATCACAACTCAACTTCTCAATTTTGTTACTCATTTTTCTATATTTTTCAATTCTTGATATAAGACCCTGTAGACTAATTTGAAAGGTTAAAGAAACTAAATAAATTATTTAATTATAACATGTTAAATAATCTCTTGAAAAGATCATATACTATTTTATAAGTTCAGAAAATTTGTTCCAAAAAATGATAAATATGAATGCTTTGAAGTAACTTATGTAATTTACTTAATCTTCTCGAATCTTTTAGTCAGTTGGGTCTAATATTAATGATTAGTGGTAGTAGTACGAAGAACTTTTAAAAGTTTTGATTTGTCACTAACTTTTCTTGAAGTCCTTAATTGTCATTCTCCCTAAGCTTGTGTTTGGTTGGAGGGTAGAGGAGGGAGGGATAAAATTTTGACCAAATTGCCCATGGAATATTTTTAAAATTACATAACTTTTTGCATCGTTTTACACACATTAACTTTAAAAATATGTCACATCATAATCATATCTGACTTTTCACACTGGGGATGGGCACCTCCCTCCCTCCCTCACCTCCAACCAAACACAGCCTAAAAGTTACTATTATAATTTAACTTTTGTAATTCATGTTCATTTAATTTTACCATTCGTCCCAATGTTTCGTGAAAGCCTAAAAGAATAAGTTACAAAATCTTCTCATTTCTACATAATTCAAATAATTATTTTGAAGCGACAGAAACAGTAAATAATCAATATGAAATTTATATTTATAATATACTAAATATTGCCCCAACATAAGGTAATGAACTAAAGCATGACAGTGAACAGGAAAATATAAATAATCGATAAAAAATAATTTATATGAATTAAGGTTAGGTATTTCAGTTAAGACAGCATACAACAAACTATAATGTATATTGGAGTTGATAACCACGAAGCCAATCTTCACCCTTCTCATAATAATCCTCCCTACTGAAAGTTTGTGTATGAAACAGAGATGCTGAGGCATAAGCAGAAGCACCCCTCCATGCATCCAAAACTGGATCCAATGCTCTCACTATTCTTATGGGTGATCCGCAGGGTCTGATCATCCTAATCGCAGCTTCAAGGCGTTCGATCATACCGGGAAACACAGAACTCCCACCACTCACAAGTATGGAATCAGTTAGTCTCTCTTCCAAACTTTCATCCTTGTCCGGCAGCCGCCTTATCGACACCCCGGCCATCTCGTCTAACCCTACCTGATCAACCCCGATCCAGTTTGGATTGAACAGAATCTCGGGGCATCTGAATCTTTCGACCCCAAAAATGATCTGGAAATCCTCTTTCGTGAGAGGTCGAGAACGTGGCACTGCCTCAGCAGATTGTGCATTACCAGTTTCTAACTTGGGTACAAATGTAGGATCCAAATCCTAACAAAAACAGTTCAGCAAATAATGCATCAAGAGTCATGTATCATGTAATCTTAAACAAGCATAAAATCATGCATTGCCCAGAAAGAGTATTAGTTTCTCCACATAGAATTAAGCAAAACTAACCTGGAGCCTAGAAGAGATGCGGGCCAGTTCAGCCTCATCCTCATCGGGACCCTCGTCGTCATCATCATTATCCCTACTCATCAATTTGTAAAGGTGCCAATCCTCATCACTGGCGCCAAATGTATCCTCACCTTTACCACGATCGAAGGCTGCAGTTGTCAACAGGCGCATTCTTTCCCTTTGAGCAGCATTTAGCCTCTCGCCACGACCAACACCACCAGACAAATTGTTTCCATTTGTGTGGTTTCCATTTGTCTTGAGTCTTTTTCGTTGGTCAACTTTTTCTGATAGATCTTTGTATTTAGCATGCAATTGCTCCAGGTACAGCTCTGGATTCTCTCTACAGTAAGAATGAAAGAAAATCAAAGAAAGAGATTAGAGCACAAGAGTATTTCAATCGTTCAAAGAAAAAGAAAAAAGTAGGCGTCCTCAGAAATCAACATAAACTATTGCTCATAGAAGAACGATGATGCTCGTTGACTTGAGGGAATGCTCCTTTACTCACATAACTCTGCCACAAACAAAATAATTCACAAATAATAAAAAAACACAAAAAACATACAGGCGTTTCTTCTCCTCTAGCTGTAACCTCCTCTCTCGTTGCATTTCCTCCTCATAGCGTTTCTGTTTTGATCGCTGACGCCCTTCAGACATGGACTTGAGTGACAGCTGCTTCTTCTTTTCAACAAGCTATTAACAAGCATATCCCAGGAACACTGTCAAACTCTCAGCCATATATAGAAAAAAAACAAGCAGAGGAAAGATTGAAATCATTTCCCATTTTTAAAAGGCAGTAAGCAAATACACCGCCGGCAAATATTTTCAAATGTAAATTTAAAGGATGGGAGGCATACGGTAATCTCAAGTTTTTGATGAATGATATTGAGATTAGATGTTTAATATAAAACGGACCTGTTCTGGTGTTAGTGTTTCATCGGGGATGTTTATAAGAGAATACTTCTCACTATTAGCAGAGTCAGCCTTTTCAGTTTCAGCTTGATCACTCTTTGGTTCACCTTTTGCTTTCCGTAAAGATTGTGAAACTTTGGCACGGGCAGATTCTATCTCCTGCTTAGAGACATAGCCAGTGGCTGATAGGAAAGATGGAATGTCACTCTCTTCTACTTGATCAAGCTGTTGTAAGAGAAACTCCAAGCCATGCAATTCATTTTCCAGTTCATTTATTCTGGATGATCTCTTTGCCTCAGCCATTTCTCGCAACCTTTGACCTTGTTTCTCTCTAATTGCTGCCTTTCTTGCAATCTCTTCCTCAGAAGGAGGCTCCTCAGTTGGTGGCGGAACCCAAGGGAGCTGCCAACATCTGGTTTTCTCTTCAGCTTCCTTCCCTCCTCTCTATTTTGTCGTTGATAAAGTTAACTTCTGAAAACAGTAGAGCAATTTAAAAGGAAAGGAAACACACTTCTTACCCGAAAAAGCTGAGCTTCAGACACATAATCCTGTGCAATGTAACAATGTTCCATCTTCAGGTCTTCAACCTTTTCCCATGTAAACCTAGCCCTGTATTTAAAATTTAATAAAGTCAAAAAAGTCCTACACATACATAGCACTGAGAAATATAGAAGCATAGTCCAAGTGATCTGATGCTCACAAATGATAGGGATATTTAAGTGAAAGAAGTTGCTTTAAATGGTCAGTTACATGAAAGCCACCAATATTTGTACGGCAGCATCCTTTATAAACAGGTTCCCCATCTACAAACTGAAAATTTCAACCAAAAAAAAAAAGTTATAAAGAATCAACAACAAATTTCATCCTAGACAAGATAGTGCCTAGTGCACACGCTTAAGTTCAATTTTCCATCAATACATATGATAACTGTATTGAATCTTACATCGGCACAAGACTAGGAAATCTACTGTAATAGCAAATAGCAAATGATGCATACTAAGTACTACCAGCTGCCTAATACATGCAGACTTGCAGAAGAACAAAAATATTGATTTTATCGCATTATCAGTCTTGAAGAAACCCATGCAGAGGCCAAGATGATTTACAAATATAGTTTATACCAATAATATAAAGCAAAATGAGATAACACATGCAAATAATTAATCTGTAAGATGAATGCAGAGCTGTAAATAATTACTGTTTTGAAAGAAATAATTAGGGCTTCACATTGACATATCAAATGCTTAAATTCAGGATATAATGCAAAAAACATACTGGAATCACATGGGTTGTGGTAAATCCAGGACACATAGCAAGACCATCTTTATTGCAAACTCCATGGTGTTGATTATACTTGTAGCTGAAAGCTGCATCAACCCCAAAGGCTGCCATGACAGAAAAAGATTGATTGCTATGTCAGTGGAATACTGAGGAACAGCAACTCAGATGGAATAGAGACAAGCAGGTACCCTCACTGGGTCCAAACCAGTACAAGTCATGAAAGGAAACTAAATATGGTATTTTGCAGCTTCATGTAGAAAATAATTTTCTATTCAAGGCTAGACTGAATGGTACAGATTGGGTAACCAACAGATAATTCAAATCCTCTGATACAACTTAGGTGAGTCATCAAATATGAAGTTTCTTTAAGGGTTAGAAAAGAACTAATACCTATTGATGGAACACCATAAGTCTCAAAAAGAAGTTCTGCCATTTTACTACGAGACTGAACTGGATTACACGCACATTCTGTGATCAGGACAGGATGATCAATCTGCTCTGGCAATAAACATATTAAAAATAATAGTGAGTCAAAATCATTCACATCCTTTAGGTGCCAAAATGAAACATCTTCGCTAAGCCAGAGAAATATTGGATACTGAGCAAACCCAAAATTTTACTAGCATGTAAAACTTGAAGCAGCATCTTTGAAAAATGAAAATTGAATATTTAAACAATATTAAGTATCTAATAAAACCATAGAAGAAAAAAATGACTATAAAAACAAGTTGAAGGAAAAGAAAAATGAAAAGAAACTTTTAATCCTATGTTCATACCTCTGATCCATTTGCACCCATCCGGTCAAAGCCAAAGTCAAGAATCTATATATGAAAGAAAAGTTAAAGATGCTATCCTCAACAGATCCTTCCAAAAGAATGAAGCACACAAGTACATTTTAATGTACATGATCCTATTTCCATGTAAAATATGCTTTTCAGCTAAAAATACGAAATAGGAATATGTGTGTGCGTGCGTGTGTGTTTCCTGCCCACAAAGAAACTACTAATGCAGTCTCCCATCCTACATAACTTAATCGTTATCAGCTTATATTTCCATATTCCGTTGGTGAATGCCTGGTTTCATTCTTCTTCATCGGAAAAGAAACTTCTAAACATTAGTGCAGCCAAAGGCCAAAGGCGTGCAATATGATAGTGTCACCCACAATACCCTAGCTATGGTCAACATTGACACTGTGCAGGACAAGAATCAATAAATAAGATCTTGAACGGATGCAATTGGTTAATCAAGAAATAGCAAAGCACAAGGAAGAGCCTTGCCTACTCTGCATTGATTCCTGGAGACCTATTGGCTAACATAGCGATGCTTCCATAACTTCAACAACTAAACAGCCCAGAAAACACAGGTCATGCCACAATCTGTCGCAGCTTGTAAAGCAACCACAAATTTCTAATTCCTTGAAACAATTCTAGCGTAAAAAGCAGAGATGATGGCAGAATGAGACTACTTAAGGAGATAAAGTTAAGTAGATATAACTTTATAAATTTACAATGTCAGCACACGGAAAAAGGAAAAAAATTGATCACTTCTAATAGGAGAGCAGCCTCATATGCACATGGCATACATGATAGACAGATGGACAGAACTAATACAAAATGAAAGGCTATGGGATGAAAAATGATCGGATTTAGTGGAATGCTTAACATAACATGCATCTAATCAACAGGCCTAAACCAATATCCCTCTTTATTCATAAATAATGTGATTAAAAGGAAGCTTACATATTCCATTATTTCAAACTGATACACAACATTGCTATCAAATGCTGAGCGTGGTCCAGAGCGAGTGCAGTCAAAGTATTTCATTAATGCTGGATTGTGATCACCAACAATAGTGACAGTTTCACCTGCGTTACAGAAATTGAAAGAACAATTGTTGAGCATATTACTGTGTCTTCTGCGTTTTGTTGGTTATTAGGCGGTTAGGATAGAAATTATGAAAATGTAAAATACATGGCTATCAATATTAATGCAGAAATAGGAAAAGAATATCATAGAAAAAAAGTTACAAAAGTAATAATGCAAATGAATAGAAGTAATTAGGCCATGTATATCACCGTTTGCATTGCTTGAAACTACCAAACTTTTTTTTTAACTCTTACAAAAAAAAAATTCTTCTCTTCAGTTCCTCCAAATAATCTTTAAGAACAAAGAGAAAAAAAAACAGCTAAAAAAACATAGGTGAAGAAAAAAAGGACCCAAAACCACAATTGCGCGTCCAAAAACTCTTCCAGCTCCTCTTCCAGACACATACAAGCACATACGCAGTAGAAAGATCAAGAAGACGCAGAGAACATGGTGGAGTGAGTAACATACCGGTGACTTTATGGCGTGGCCTTTGCACAATGTTGCGGAAAACAACACGAGGTTCAGTCTCTCCTGCCCATCTGATAGTTCACAAGAAAAAATAGCTGACGTAAATTAACAGCCCATAATAAACGAATTGAAATAATTCGAAAGCAAGCACCCCCATCTGGACAGGGCGCAAAAATTATGCTGGAACTCAAATTAGGGTTACTAAAGGTACCCGATACGAAAATAAGATGCGCCATTGTCAATGACGATCGGAGTGGTGGGACTGAAGAGATTGTAATCAGACTGACGTTGAAATTGCGAGATGAAAGGCATTGTCTACTCGAAGAAGCAAAAGAGTGAAATTGAGCTTCAAGGGTTGGAGAGGAGCTTCGTGACCGCCCTGCCACTGGACTTTCCCGAGCAGACGACAAAGAAGAAGTAGCAGTGACGATCTTGGGAGACCGGATCGAAAAACCGGGTCGACGTACTCGAACCGGTTTAAGTCGGACCGTGCCCTGTTTGCTTTATCTTCTTGGAAGTACTTTTACAAGAAATTGGCTTCATTTTAAAGCCCTGTTTGTTTTTTGCGTTTTGGAAACTTTTTCTTTTTTATAAAATAAATATAAAAAACATAAAAATAGGGAACTGACACAAACAAGGGGTAAGCCTCTTCTAGTTTTTTTTTTTTTGATAAGTACAGGCAAGCAAAAGCTTGAAGGGTAAGAAAGGGACTAGACCAAAAAAGTCTAGCCCTTAAAACATCATACAAAAAAGAAGACTAACAAGGGCAACTTATTTGGTCCCTCAAAAACACGTCCAAGCATCCTCTGGGAACGGATGGAACAAGAAACACACTAGCGTCTGTAGGGGCCTCATGACCAATCTTGGCCATATAATCAGCACAAGAAATGTTGTTTCTCGAAGTGCAGTGCAGCTCGACATCCAGATCACTGAAAATGAGATCTCTAGCTTCCCCAATAATGCCTCTCAGGGGATGGTCTATTTGGGAGTCCCTCATGAGGGTATTGACAGCATCCATAGAGTCCGAGTAAAGGGCGATTTTCTGGTAGCCCATCTGACGGCCTATTTGTAAGCCCAAAATGATAGCCTGAATCTCAGCTTCCACCATAGTAAGAAGGCCAAGGGATTTATGGAATCCCATCAGCCACTGGCCATGAGAATTCCTTATTACTCCACCGCAAGCTGCTTGGCACTGCGATCGCACAGAACCGTCCACGTCAATACGAACGACGTTCACAGGAGGTGGGGTCCAGGTAATCTCCTCATTCCTATCAAATTGAAATATTTGGTGAGTTAGGGATTGACTAGATGTACTTTCCATGAGAAAATAATTATAATAATGAATCAACTCCCCAGTATTCATGTTTTCGCCTTGGAACAGGAATTTGCATCTTGACGTCCAAAGAATCCAGCACGCCAGACCAAAGACCCTTGACCAAGAGGAATTCTGAAATCGTCCTTTACCAGGACTATGATTGCTATTCCAGTTAAGCCAAACCTGCACATTACCTGCAAAAAATTGGGGAAAATAGTTAGGCATTATCAATTGCTTCCAAAAGTTTTTCGCCCTCTCGCAGTCTCTGATAACATGTATCACACTCTCAACATTGTTACAATGGAAAGGACAAAGATTATTATTGGAGAGGCCTCTTCTAGTTCTGAGCGAATTAGTCACAAGTCTTTCGTGACCAACTTGCCAAAGGAAAAATTTAACTTTCTCCGGAAGATTCCATTTCCACATAATGGTCCAGAAGTTGTTAGTTCCCGTCAGACTTTGATCCGAGAGATAACGATAAGCTGATTTTACTGAAAAGCAGCCATCCTTAGCAGCCCGCCAAGAAAAAACATTAGGAAGACTACTAGAAGGGGGGTTCACACTGGAAATTAATTTTATAATTGAATAAGGCAAAATACCCCGCCATCTATTAGTGTTCCATCTTCCATTATTCAGAATGTGATCTCTTACCGTTTCATCTTCATTAATCATCAAAGGGTCATGAGCAAAAGATACAAGGGGACGATCAAACGGAAGCCAGAGATCTACCCAAAACTTAGTATTAGTCCCATTGTTAACTTTCTTTCCAAGACCAGCAATAAACTTATCCCAGACCTCAGTGATCGCTTTCCAAACAGAGGAGGAGTTCTTCTTTTTGGAAACCTTAGGCACAGAGGAGTTACCACAATTATACTTTGACCATAGGCAGCGGGCCCATAAAGTATCCTTTTTCCTCAAGAGATTCCAGCAGATCTTCATTATAAAAGCTTTATTTTGACGCCTAAGATTTTTAAAACCAAGACCGCCTTGCCTCTTAGCTTTGGTAACCTTGTCCCAAGCAATGAGGTGCATCTTTTTTACGTCCTCTTCCTGAGACCAAAGAAAGTTTCTCGAGATCTTGTCCAATTCGTTAATAGTACAAATGGGGAGAAGCGTAGATTGCATACAGTAGCTGGGAAGGGACGATAGCACCGATTTGATCAAAACCGAGCGGCCAGCTATAGTTAAAAACTTACTTTTCCATGAGGACAGTTTATCACGAGCCTTTTGCACTATAGGGTGATAAGTAGCCTTAGTAACTTTCGCATGAATAATCGGCACCCCCAAGTATTTACCAAGATCATGGGTTAAACCAATACCAAGCAACTGACTTAGCTCAAGAGCTCTATTAAAGTTAACATTTCTTGAACAGAACATACGAGATTTGGCCAGATTAATTCTGTGTCTCGAGACTTCACAAAAATTTTGCATTACCCTACGTACCTCATCCATCTGCTGAACGGAGGCTTCAGTAAAAAGAATAAGATCATCAGCAAATAAAAGGTGAGAAATACTGGGACTTCCTCTTTTGAAAGTGAACGGCTTCCAGCGGCGGGTGTCACACTCAGATTTAATAAGGTGGCCCAGCCGCTCCATGCAAAGCACAAAGATATACGGGCTTAGAGGGTCACCCTGTCTAACGCCTCTGGATGGAGTAAAACTCGGACCATTATCTCCATTCCAAAGAATAGACATAGATGAAGTAGAGATGCAGGCCATTATGAGATTTATAAGATCATTATTTAATCACAGACAAGTAAGAGTGTTTCTTATGAACCCCCAGTCAAGACTGTTAAACGCTTTCTCCATATCAATCTTGATGGCCACAAATCCTTTCTTTTTATTTTTCATTCTCATAGAGTGCATGATTTCCTGAGAAATGATGATGTTATCGCAACTAGATCTGTTGGGAATAAAGCTACACTGCTCAGGGCTAACAACCTTTTCGATCACTCTTTTGAACCTGTTTGCCAACACCTTCGTAATGATTTTAAAGCTTACATTAATCAGGGATATTGGGCGAAAATCTTTTAGAGTTGAGGGCTGGTCCACCTTAGGTATAAGAACAACTTTGGATCTATTGATACTAGACATAGAAGAGGGATTGCTGAAGCATTCTTCAATAAAGTCACAGATTTTATCACCGATAACATTCCATTGCGATTGAAAGAAGTGAGCCCGAGCCTTAAAAGCACCCATGGCGAAGGTTTCATTTTTAATTTCAATCCTAGAGACTTTCATTGAAAGCATATGTAACTCACGAGGCTCAATGACCGGGAAATTCCAACACCACCCGTTCGGGTCTTTGACATTAGGGTCACGAGTATAAAGGTTTAGGTAAAAGTCATGAGCCATATTTTTCACAATGTCATGATCTTCAATCCACTGGCCATCCTCATTCTGAATAGCCCCAATTCGACACTTCTTTCTTTTGAGCACAGTGGAGGCATGAAAATATCTTGTATTTCTGTCCCCTCCTTGCAGCCATTTACCCCTCGATTTTTGAAACCATGATAATTCTTCCTGGGTAGCCAATTTGTGATAATCCTTCCAAAGTTGTTTCTCTAACCTAAACAAACCAGTCCGCAAGTTCCTATGCCGACATCTATCAATACCCTCCAAGCGACGGATGAGCTCTTTTTTCTTTTTGGAGAAATTGCCAACACGGTTATCATTCCATTCCACAGCGGTCTTTTGAAATCTTTGAAGGCCTTGAATCCAGTTATAATCATGCCAGGCTTCCTTAGTAATGTCAGTAAAATCATTTTCCAAAGTCCAAGCGACCTGGTAAGAAAAGGATTTTTGGGGGGAGGTTCTTTGGATTGACGGTCTAGAATTAATCACCACAACCCTATGGTCAAATTTGAATTTGAGCTCATGGCGGACAGTAAAGCTAGGAAAAGAATTAATCCAATTGAAGTTGGTGAAAACCCAATCAAGTCTCTCTTTTAGCCCCTGTCTCTCCCAAGTAAACCTGCCGCCCAACACCCTAGCTTCAATTAGACTAGTATTGTCAATACAATCTCTGAAATGATGCATGGAGTTCCAAGAAGGTTCAGCTCCTCCAAGCTTGTCATTAGGGGAAAGATAAGCATTAAAATCCCCTAAAACCACCCAAGGGGAAGAAGGGTTAGAATCAAGCGAACGAAGGGAGATCCAAAGAGCAGCTCTACCCAGTAAATTAGTTTCTCCATAAACGATAGTCAAGAGGCTTAAAATGTTACTATCTTTCTCCATAACTTGGCAATGAAGCAGTTGAGTGGTGGAAGTAAGGTAGGTAATATCAAAATCGTCTTTATTCCATAAAATCCATATACCCCCAGAAAATCCACTAGATTCAACCCTGATCCAATGACTAAAGCCAAGCTTTCTACAGACTTTATCAGCCCTATCACCGCTAATGCGAGGCTCCAAAAGACAAAGGATTTTAATACAATATTTATAAACAATATCTTTAGTAATAAAGGGGAAGGTCCGGCCACCGGCTCCCCTACAATTCCAGGATGCAATAATCATTAAAAATAAATACAGAAGAAAAGATGGAGATGAGATACTTACCTGGGGTCTCCAGTCCCTCCCTCCATCTGCTTCTCGAACTGAGTTTCAGCCACATAAGATCCATTGGCCTCTAAAAATTCTGGAGCAACATCGTTATTTGGGTCCCAGTGTTTAGGTGGTCGCAGGCCATTAAATTGAGAAATATCCTTGGATGCTTCCCTAGGAGGATCACTAGAAATTTGCTCCTTATTAGAGTCATCGGCGTTGATATGTGGAGCTTCAGGACCCTGATGAGTCATGGCATTAATATTACCTTGAACTATGGTGTGAGTTCTCTGCCCTTTAATTTGCTTGTCATTTGCTCTCTTATTTCCCATATACATGACTATCTCATTAGAAGAATTTTGCTTGCCTTCATGTATTAATAGACCCCCTTTGACCAAGCCAACATGGCCCAAATTCTCTCCCGAATTGGAATGCCCAACACCACCGTTTTGATTGCCCAGCCCACCAGGATGCTTGGTCTCCTTTAATTTATATACCGGTTTTGAATATTGGCCCCCAACTTTTTGACCTGCAGAAGACCCAATTGCCTCTTTTCTTTTAGCTATAGCCGACGATTTCCCCAAGGACTTGTCTTTTCTATTAAAAACTTGTCTCAGAGAGTTGGTGAGACCGTCCGAATGAAGGTCCTCCCCTAGCTTCCCTGAACCATCAACCAAAGTCATCTGATCCTCGGCTTCCAAGTCCCGTATCACCGCAAATCGTGAAGCCTGACCGGGAGAGGGTGATGTCGTCATCTTTGTACCGTGCTTCGGTGTATGGCGTTGATCTCTAGGATCAGACCGTTGGGGAGGCCGTTGGGGAAGACGGGCACGAGTTTTCCGCCGACTAACCAACATCCATGGCCCAAAAGCTTCCTCCGCCGTGGATGCCGCCGGTGAATGCTCCAACCTCTGATTATCGGGTTGCTGAGGGGTCTGATTCATCGGATTCACCCCCTCCTGAGCTTCTGAAGCAGAACACCCAAAGGTGCATGACTCACGTCTATGGCCGAATCTCCCGCAAGAGAAGCATATCATGGTAAGCCCTTCATACTCAACATTGAATATTGATCCCGCTACAATAACTTTAGGAACTAATTTTTTCTGGAGATTTAATTCCACACAAATCCTGACAAACCTCCCTCTTTGAATTTTCGGTATTGAGTCTTGGCAATCCTGAAGAGTGTTCATATCCACCTTGAGAGTTCTCCCAATTCGATCCCCAATTCGTGAAATACAATGCTTATTATAGCAGTATAGTGGGACATCTGGGATACGAACCCAAGTTGCCACACGGCCTAAAGGATTCTGATAGGGATTGAAATATGGCGTCCATCTTTGAATCAAGACACAGTGTCCCTTGATCACCCATGGCCCATCATACATAACCTTCTTGTAGTGAGACCTCCATAACTCTTAATCTTGAAAACGAACAGCAAAATAATTATTCGGTAGATCAATAAGTTCGAAATTAGAGAATCCCCATAGTTTGATCAGAAGGTCTTTTAAAACAAATAGGTTGAATTTCCTGCCAAGAACAGTGAGAATAAGAGCATAATTCCATGGCCCACACCACTCATTGTATTCTTCTTCAGAGCATGGCGCAACAGGGTACACCTCCATAAGTTTTTTCATCTCTGCCGAGGCTTCAGGTACCTTCCAACTTATCTCATTGTCATTGGTGAATAAATCCTCCTCCTCCATTATGTGGCTGCTGTGTGCAACACCATTAAAACCCAGTAGAGAAGCACGATAAGATGAAAACTTCTTCTCTTTACTCTCTGGTTTTCCAATTGATTTATCTGGTTGGTCTGGCTCTTTGTCTGGCATTCTATCATCCATTATAGCCTGTGGAGTTTCTTCCCATTTAGTCTTTTTTTCCGATCATCTTGCCCCTCTGCCGGTGGCCGGTCAGGTGGAAGTTTCCGCTGTCCAGCATCAGTTAGAGGGAGAATCTTGTCTGAGTCCGACGAGAGCATTCTGGAATGACCTTAGTGACGTTAATCGATCATTAGCCTGTTCTAGTTTTGGTGTCTTCTTTGGGTCTCTCTAAACTTTGATGGAACCTTGACCTAATAAAAAAATAAATTGACAAGTCAAGGGGATGATAATTTCCTGTCTTAGAAACTACCACTCTGATCTTATTTATAAATCACTTTTAACTAAATCTCACATATCAAGGAGGTAGTTAATTTAATAATTATGAGGTAAATATTCAACTTTACCTTCTATTAATAAGTATTTTTCAACTTTTTCTTCGCTGATCTTCAAAATTTATTGTCATACAATTAATATGGGTAAAATTGTTACAATCTCATTTATTATCTTGAAACTGGACTTATAAATATGATCAATTTTTTTTAGTAAAAGCTGATTTATAAATAGGACAAGAGTGGTATAGCTTAATTTTAATTTTTCTGGTTGCTTTGATTTAAGCATTTAATTAAAGTGAGAATAAAATTTAGGTATGTCAACGGATCTGAGTAACTTTGACTGAAGTTGATGTTAATCAATAATCAATCGAAACTTATCCAGCACACCTAACTCCTCTGTAGCTTAGCTGACATGGAACATTTCATGTGATCGCAATAAAAGATGTAACATCCCAATTTCAGAGCCAATTTTTTTTTTTTTTAAAAACATCAGAGTAGAGCATCGGCGGAATAAAAACATTGAGTAACTGATTATAACAATAATGGTGGCGTATCTGCCTGTTCATAAAGATTAATACATTATCTGATTATGACTTTATATCTCATCGGCCGATCATTACTCTGCCTTCACGTGGTCTTCATCTTCATGTGTGATGTTTGCTCGCTTACTCTTACCCTCCGTCCATGGTCTCTCTCTCCGCACCTTGTTATGATGCTATAGTAAGAGCTGAGATCCAACGTTCATCGGATCTCAGGTAACGGTTAACCTCATGCTTATATAACACTTTATGTTTCAACAGATATTTCTATGATTACAGCAATGATATATATGATCATTCAATAACAACTGCCCTACAAGCAAAGTTATGTGTCTGCACTTTAAATGTGTGCCACGATGTACTGTCGTGTCCGTAGCGCTAGGAAAACTATGACGGCATTATAAGTATAACCCGTAAGCTGTAAGTGATTATCTAAGTGTAACATCCTTAGTCACTGTGCATGGCCCAGAACAAAGTTCCACCCATGGCTTATGAAATTATCCGAACCATATATAAGCAAACTATAAGCATCAGAGTCAGTGTTACAGTACGCCGCGAACGTACCTTCGTTTGATGGTACTTCGGTACTTTTGACGGAAATGGCACGTTTACTAAAACGGCGGCTCGTCGGACAGCGTAACGGCAGCAAACTAGGATTTCTGACGTCCTATGAGAGTAATATCACTTCCATTAGTGATTTGGCACAATAACTGGCATTTTAGGTAAAAATTACCATTTTGCCCCTAAACCCCTAATTGGCGGAATTTCGCCAGCACTTCGTTACTCTAGCAAATTTTCTTCCCGAAATTTCGCCAGAACTTCGACGCAATTATGATTCTTGAAAATAATGACTAAAATAGCCCTCCCTTCTAATATCAAAACATAAAAATAAAGACTACTCTAGCATTACTAACTATTGAACTAAAGACTAAAAACTAAAGACCGAAAGACTTACCCGTTGAAGACTTCGGCAGAACTTCCCCCAGAGCTTCTCTCTCTACTTCTTCCTCTCTCTAATTTTCGGCCAAAGGGCAAGAAAATGGTGTGAAATTTCAAGACCCCCTCATGCCTTTATATAGGAAAAGATTGGGCAAGTTGTGCAATTTCACAAACTACTTTGTGCCCAAAGTTGTAATTTCCCTTTTGATTATAACCATGGAAAATTCAACACAAAATGGTGGAAAATCCTTGGCCATGGAGGGGCTGGTCGACATGCACAAGGGCTGTGTGGAAGCCTAGGAGTGGTCCAAGAATAGTGATAATTGCCACTTTATGCCCGGGCTCTGGCTGATTCCCCGATCGGTACCCGATTCGCGTGATTTCGGAGAAATCTCAAAATTCTGGATTTACAACTTTGAAGACATATTCTCTCTTACTAGAAATGTCCAAGTTAACCTAAATTTTGATCCCATATAGGGCTCCAACTGTCCAGTTGAAGTTTTCTCGAAAAACGTGTCCAAACGCGTTCGGTTTCAGAATGCATTTCTGAAAACACCAACTTCTTCAGAAAAATTCACTGATTCCAAATATGTCAAAATAAATTCAAACCCATTCCTAAATATCGAGTTAGAATTTATTTTCCTCTTTTCCAAAAATATGCTTATATGCATTTTTCCCTATTTTGTTTTATTAGGAAAATGCACAAACTACTTCTAATAAACTTCCTAAGAGGTCACTTGAAGGTAAAAACTCACTGATCAATATTTTACCTTGACCTTGGGATTCCTATTCCTAGATTTCTAGATAGGATCCGTTTCCTAATTTAAATATTACTATTCATACTTTTTACTTTAATTAAATTAAATTATATTTTATTATGCAACTTGCAAGATATTAAAAATGTGATCTTATCTTCATTTGTTTGTCCATAATTTCGGCAGCCCCAAATTGTTTGGATTTGTAAATGTTTTCTATGTATTTATTTAATTACTTAATTAATTATTTAATTTACTTTTATTTAAAAATTCCACAAAATTCCCTAATTGGTCTATTATTGTATTTAGGCTTAAAAATACCTAAACTCAACTATTTTTCACAAAAATCTTCAATTAATTAGTAAATATATTTTTACTAATTTTAAGCCAATTACCACTAATTTTTGAGTTTTACATAATTATTTCATAATTTCCTTTGTTCGGACTTAAGTAATTAGCTAGAAATTACTTAATCACTTTATTATCATTAGTTGATAATTTTCTTAATTAGAATGTCCCATTACCTCATTATTATAACACCGACATTTCTGTTTCCCCGTGTTCTCAAAGTATTTTAGAATTTGTGAGGGCATTATAGTCATTACAATACTTTTTGAATATCTTTATTCAGTTTCTCCAAGTTTGTAATTTATTAAATTACCCTAATTAGAGATAACATACTCTCATTATTCAAATAATTATTTCACCGACTTTTAGGATTTTTCACAATTTTCCTAAATATTTATGTCCCTTAGGGGCATTTTGGTCATTTGGCACTTTGGCCCTTAATTTCTCTAATTTCCAAGAGATTTTTCCTTATAAAATAAGATAATTATATCTTATTATTTGATATCCCATATTCACCTACTTTTTATAGGTATAATCTTACCAAATTATGATACATATTTTGGGGTATTACATTTCTTCCCCCCTTAAACAAAATTTCGTCCTCGAAATTTGTACTTTATCCTCTAAACTCCGTACTATCTTAAACCTTGGACTGTTAACCTCGGATCTCTATTCTATCACAAATCCGACTGCAACGATTTTGTCACATCGTATGGAATTCTAAACAGGTTTGGGGATAAGGTTATCTAATAGCGACTTGTTTGTTGCCAACAAATACTTCGAATGATCTCATGTGATGCGAACTACTTGTTCGTTTTTTTTGAGGTGTTCTTTTGATACCGGCATCTAGGGATGTACGATCATCTCATTCACCAAAAGATTCTCACGATCTTTTGTGACTTGTACAAACTATCAAGAGACGTGATCAATCATATCCCCACTACGAAAATCTCTGCTCCGATAATTTTATCGAGCAATATAAGTGATTTACACTTCTACCCATTCAAGGCGTCAATCTGTGCCATCTTGATTGTAAGAAAACTTGGAAGTTCGGCTTTATCAGGCGTATTTACGGCCATGGAATTTCCTTTATCAAGATCAAGTTTTCATATCCATGCAGCTTTTGTTTCCTCGAATCGTAATGTGAAATACCGGTACATTCTTCGTAGAGTATCTTCTTGATAGTTTTCTCTCCGATTGCTACTTATTTTCTATATCGCTGCTAGTTTTGGTCCACCACTGATGGTATTTCGGACGTAAGTCAACTTTGACAAGATGTAGGAATTTTAGACAATAGAGTAGATCGTCGATCTTTGGAAGTGAACATTTGTTTTTTTTTGGATCTATATCCCTTTTAACTTATGGTAGTTGATACTAATGTCGAAAACTTGAGTCTTTCCTCCTGGTGATCGAAAATTTGCTTTGGTTTGATTTATAATGTTTTTTATCATGTTTTAAATTGATATATACAGTGTTTCCGTGGCGTCAAAACACCGCGTACTTTATATATATTGCTTCCGTGGCGCCCATAACACCACGTACTTTAGTGTTTTAGCGTTTCCGTGGCGCCCATAACACCGCGTACATAAGTGTTTCCATGGCACCCATAATACCGCGTACTACACATTCATCATATCGCACTTTGATATACAGTATCCCCGTGGTTCCCATACACCGCAAAGAATACTATATATCTCATACTCATGGATATCATGCCGTACTTCGATATATTATGTTCCCGTGGTTCCCATACACCGTGGCAACATAAGATACCTTATACTTAGTGATAAAATCGTGATATGTTTTATAGTTACTTAAGAAATATGATAATACTTATCACTACGTTATGTGTGAATTGGTTTGACTTTAAGAGACTTGAGAGTGGTAAGTTATCACACCTGTCATGTCAGCCTAGACATATCCCAATTCAGTACCATAAAAAATATTTGGATTTGGGATAACCAATTTCTTGGTGCGGCAATCAACTTCTCACTCAATTTATGAAAACTTGTCTCACAGTCTTTGTTCAACATTAATGATTTAATTTCTTACTCCTGAGCCTTGTTTATTGGCACGTTACGCGAAATTTACTTGAATAAAGATTCGGTTTCCGCATCTGTTCTATCTTCTGTAGGTCATCTGCGTTTCGGTTTATTTATATCTTGTGGTTATCCGCCACTTGAAATGACGAATGAACAGATGAAAACTTTGGCTAGTCCTTCTCCTAAGAGCTCTTTTGTGCTTTCCACTCAAAAGCGGTTTCCAAAGCGAAATGATGAGGAGTGGATCTAGTCCAATATCCAGAAAAATACGGAATTATGTAAAGATTCTTCTGATAGAAGTTTTTAACATTGGTCGAATACCGCATGTATTTCTATTCGTCGATCAGATACTGGTATCAGGATTATCAGAGATTGGTATCAGAGACTGATATCAGAATGACCCGAATTTGTGTCAGGACTGTTTTCAAGATCTATGGTCTCTCGAGTAGTAAAAATTGTCGTCGGTAGGCGACATTACCAGGGTTATCAGGGTTATCAGAGGCTGATATCAGGGTTATCAGAGCTACTTAAACCGATATCGAGCTATTAGAGCTATCGTAGACTGATATCGAGTTATCGAGTCTCGATATCGTGGCTATCTAACTATCCGAGATTGATAACAGGGTTATCCGGACTATCAGATGTTGATATAGGGATTATCAGAGGTATCGGAGACTGATATCAGAGTTATCAGATACTGATATCAGGGTCATCAGGGTTATCTACGATATCAGGGGTATCCGAGATATCCGGTTTTTAGTGGTATTAGTGGTATCGTAGATATCCGGGTTTTTAGTGGTATCGGTGGTATCGAGAGATATCCGGGTTTTTAGTGGTATCGGTGTATCGAGATATCCGGTTTTAGTGGTATCGGTGGTATCGAGATATCCGGTTTTCGGTGGTATCGGTGGTATCGAGAGATATCCGGTTTTCGGTGGTATCAGCTGGTATCGTAGAGATATCTCGGGTTTTCGGTGGTATCGGATATACCGATTCTAGGTTTAATCGAACCCTATCTTACGTATATATGCACGGTGCGCTTTCCTCGCCCTAAATATTTTATGCAAAGGACCTCATTTCTCGTCCATCTCTAGAACATAACACTAGAGTTATATCGCACTCATTTTCAAAAATATGCTCGAGTTTAAAAGGCTTGAGAACCTAACTCCGTTATCCGAACAGAATGGCCAGTAAGTGTCTACCATGGGGCCTCACCGACTTATACGGCGACTCAATGGCATACCCACGTAGACTAGCCTTGCCTTAGGCACCATACTGTTCGTGGTAACATAGTTAAACACTTGCGTAAAGTTTAGCTCGATACCATAAGTGTAACATCCCAATTTCGAGCCAATTTTTTTTTTTTTAAAACATCGAGTAGAGCATCGGCGGAATAAAAACATTGAGTAACCGATTATAACAATAATGGTGGCGTATCTCGCCTGTTCATAAAGATTAATACATTATCTCGATTATGACTTTATATCTCATCGGCCGATCATTACTCGGTCTTCACGTGGTCTTCATCTTCATGTGTGATGTTTGCTCTGCTTACTCTTACCCTCCGTCCATGGTCTCTCTCTCCAGACCTTGTTATGATGCTATAGTAAGAGCTGAGATCCAACGTTCATCGGATCTCAGGTAACGGTTAACCTCATGCTTATATAACACTTTATGTTTCAACAGATATTTCTATGATTACAAAAATGATATATATGATCATTCAATAACAACCGCCCTACAAGCAAAGTTATGTGTCTCGCACTTTTAAATGTGTGCCACGATGTACCGTCGTGTCCGTAGCGCTAGGAAAACTATGACGGCATTATAAGTATAACCCGTAAGTCGTAAGTGATTATCTAAGTGTAACATCCTTAGTCACCGTGCATGGCCCAGAACAAAGTTCCACCCATGGCTTATGAAATTATCCGAACCATATATAAGCAAACTATAAGCATCAGAGTCAGTGTTACAGTACGCCGCGAACGTACCTTCGTTTGATGGTACTTCGGTACTTTTGACGGAAATGGCACGTTTTACGGAAAACGGCGAAACGTCCAACAGCGGCTCGTCGGACAAACGGAACGGCGGCAAACTAGGATTTCGACGTCCTATGAGAGTAATATCACTTCCATTAGTGATTTGGCACAATAATCGGCATTTTAGGTAAAAATTACCATTTTGCCCCTAAACCCCTAATTGGCGGAATTTCGCAAGACTTCGTTACTCTAGCAAATTTTCTTCCGAAATTTCGCCAGAACTTCGACGCAATTATGATTCTTGAAAATAATGACTAAAATAGCCCTCCCTTCTAATATCAAAACATAAAAATAAAGACTACTCTAGCATTACTAACTATTGAACTAAAGACTAAAAACCAAAGACCGAAAGACTTACCCGTTGAAGACTTCTAAGAACTTCCCCAGAGCTTCTCTCTCTACTTCTTCCTCTCTCTAATTTTCGGCCAAAGGGCAAGAAAATGGTGTGAAATTTCAAGACCCCCTCATGCCTTTATATAGGAAAAGATTGGGCAAGTTGTGCAATTTCACAAACTACTTTGTGCCCAAAGTTGTAATTTTCCCTTTGATTATAACCATGGAAAATTCAACACAAAATGGTGGAAAATCCTTGGCCATGGAGGGGCTGGTCGACATGCACAAGGGCTGTGTGGCAGCCTAGGAGTGGTCCAAGAATAGTGATAATTGCCACTTTATGCCCTGTCTCATGATTTCCGATCGGTACCCGATTCGCGTGATTTCGGAGAAATCTCAAAATTCTGGATTTACAACTTTGAAGACATATTCTCTCTTACTAGAAATGTCCAAGTTAACCTAAATTTTGATCTCATATAGGGCTCCAACTGTCCAGTTGAAGTTTTCTCGAAAACGTGTCCAAACGCGTTCGGTTTGAATGCATTTCGAAAACACCAACTTCTTCAGAAAAATTCACTTATTCCAAATATGTCAAAATAAATTCAAACCCATTCCTAAATATCGAGTTAGAATTTATTTTCCTCTTTTCCAAAAATATGCTTATATGCATTTTTCCCTATTTTGTTTTATTAGGAAAATGCACAAACGGCCTCGGAATAAACTTCCGGAAGAGGTCACTTGAAGGTAAAAACTCACTGATCAATATTTTACCTTGACCTTGGGATTCCTATTCCTAGATTTCTAGATAGGATCCGTTTCCTAATTTAAATATTACTATTCATACTTTTTACTTTAATTAAATTAAATTATATTTTATTATGCAACTTGCAAGATATTAAAAATGTGATCTTATCTTCATTTGTTTGTCCATAATTTCGGCAGCCCCAAATTGTTTGGATTTGTAAATGTTTTCTATGTATTTATTTAATTACTTAATTAATTATTTAATTTACTTTTATTTAAAAATTCCACAAAATTCCCTAATTGGTCTATTATTGTATTTAGGCTTAAAAATACCTAAACTCAACTATTTTTCACAAAAATCTTCAATTAATTAGTAAATATATTTTTACTAATTTTAAGCCAATTACCACTAATTTTTGAGTTTTACATAATTATTTCATAATTTCCTTTGTTCGGACTTAAGTAATTAGCTAGAAATTACTTAATCACTTTATTATCATTAGTTGATAATTTTCTTAATTAGAATGTCCCATTACCTCATTATTATAACACCGACATTTCTGTTTCCCCGTGTTCTGCAGGTATTTTAGAATTTGTGAGGGCATTATAGTCATTACAATACTTTTTGAATATCTTTATTCAGTTTCTCCAAGTTTGTAATTTATTAAATTACCCTAATTAGAGATAACATACTCTCATTATTCAAATAATTATTTCACCGACTTTTAGGATTTTTCACAATTTTCCTAAATATTTATGTCCCTTAGGGGCATTTTGGTCATTTGGCACTTTGGCCCTTAATTTCTCTAATTTCCAAGAGATTTTTCCTTATAAAATAAGATAATTATATCTTATTATTTGATATCCCATATTCACCTACTTTTTATAGGTATAATCTTACCAAATTATGATACATATTTTTGGGGTATTACAAAAGACCTTTTTTTGTTGGGATAAAAAACAAAAAAGAAATGAGAATTAAGGAGAATAATCAAAATATGAAATTAAATTGTTGATCATCAATGATTTCATGGGACAAGGGACAAGGGACGAGGGACGAGGGTTGACTCTGATACCACACGTCTGAAGCGCCTCAGCACGTGAAATTTCCACGGAGGTCACTCAAGCACATAGAACTTCCATGTAGGGTTATCTATCCTGAGATTTTCCTTGTCTGAGCACTTTTAACATTGTGAGGCACTAATCATTATACCAAAAGCATATGTTGTTAGGAGAGGCGCACCATATATCATATAGGCCTTAAAAACCTTCATCATCTTACCCAATGCGAGACTTGTCAAGGTGAGATCATAGGGAGAGGAAATTAGGAGAGATCAATGGAGCCATTGCGAAATGTGGAGGGACAAGGCCCCACTCACTAGATATTCCAACTAACATGTGTTGTGGCAAGCCAAGTTTCTTGCAGAACAAGTCAAAAGCAGGAAGCCTAGCCGCCACCTTGTCCCTGCTCTCGATCAGTAGTACACTTTGTCTATATATCGATCCATTTACATGAGCATTATGGAAGCCTGCCGGACCCCCACCCACGGCAGCTGCCGGATACCAGAGCCGCCCATGTACCCAACAAAACAAACACTAGTTTCAACCTCCTGATCTTGACCTCATTTTCTTAGTTCGCCATCAGCCTCCTCCCCCACCTTCATTCCAACTTCTCTCTCTGCAATCTTGCAGGCATATTTTAAAGTGTACGAATGATTCATGCATGTTGGGGACAGTGCCTACTCTAACTGTAACATCGGTGATCGCTTTTGTTGGCTTCCTCTTATATATGTTGTTTAGTAGTCCTATATATATAATGCTGTGTGTTAAGTTCCAGAACATGAGGATTCACAATTGGTGTCATCTACAAACATTTTGTTTTCGGATTAATTAATCTCCTTTATTCAATGACCATGGCTTTATCCTGTGGATTATTCATTATTCTATGGATCCGTTTCACTATGGGCTTCAGAACCCTTCAAAGCAAAACATCACATTTGTTTGGGCTTTTCTTTATTGGTCCAATGATTATGGGCTCACCGAAAAGACCGGGATTCATTATGTGGTTTTGGATCTTTTTTTGGGTTAAGGAGCAATTTTACACATGAGTTTTTCCCCAGGAGCGCCCAGCACCACGTGCTTTTTTCTGGAGCAAAAGTACACACGTGGTTACGTTTTGGGAGCGCCCAGCACCACGGCAGTTAGTTGACCGTTAGTCAACTGTTAAGTTGGATGGAAATGAACAGTAACTCGAGTAAAATTACACTTTTACCCTTAGTTTGAAATAAAAAATACTCTTTTACCCTAAGTTTTTTTTAAAAAAAAAAAACTAAAAATACCCCCTCCTTGGTGGGCCCCACCACCGGCCACCCCACCACCGGCGGCCGACCACCGCCGCCGGTGGTGGTCGGCGGCCGGCGGTGGTCGGCCGGTGGTGGTCGGCCGGCGGTGGTGGGGCCGGTGGTGGAAGGGTATTTTTAGTTTTTATTATTATTTAAAACTAAGGGCAAAAGGGTAATTTTCATTTAAAACCAAGGGTAAAAAGGTAATTTTCATTTAAAACTAAGGGGCAAAATGGTAATTTTCTTTTTTTTTTCCTACCATCAGCGTCCACGTCAGCATCCACGTCAGCGTCCACGTCAGCGTGTCAGTCCAAATAAGCGCCACGTCACGCCACGTCGCGTTCCATCCAAGTTAACGGTTGACTAACGGTCAACTAACTCGCCGTGGTCTTTGGCGCTCCTAAAACGTAACCACGTGTGTACTTTTGCTCCAGAAAAAAGCACGTGGTGCTGGGCGCTCCTGGGGGAAAAGCTCATGTGTAAAATTGCTCCTTAACCCTTTTTTTTTTTTATTAGCAACTTTTTTCTTTTGATTAGAAAATGGTGGCAAGTGTGCAACCACTCCAGGTTCTGCAGTGGCAAGGACGACCCTCCTGCAGTGGCAAGGACGACCCTCCCAACAGTGGTAACTCCATACAAGGCGGATTACGAATGATTTTACCGCAGCTCAAACCCTAGATCTTTTAAGGGAATCTAGCACCACATTCCGCTAGACGAACCACATGTTGGTTGGTTTTGGATTATTGGAATATCATGAATGTGAATTAGAATGGAAGAGCCACAGACAGGATCAGAGGTTTGATAAAGTGGGCAAAAAAACAATATATATTCTGCGTCCAACGTTGATCTGTGTGTGTGTGTGTTACTTTGTTGGAAATCTCTGGAGGGTTTTGGCAAAAAGAAATAAATAATAATAATCATCCTTCACGGTGCTCCATACTTCTTTGTTTTTTTAAGGTGTTCCGTACAGTCAGAATCTTTAAAATTTCTTATATGGTATAAAAAGGGGGGAAGGTAATTAATAAAATAATATTTCAATCGGATAGTATAGGTACATAACAAGATAGTTTATCTGCATTATTTTGTATAATGTGAAAAATGCTAATAAAATAGGATAATGCTGGAATGTGGCTCGTTCTCTTAACACTTCTCGCTAATCGATAGTTTGGGATGTGGTATATATATTTTGAAGTTAGGATGCTAACCCAACAAATAAAAAGAAAAATAAATTCACAGAACGTTTAATGAAATATGTGAAGAATATAATATTATACTAACAAAAAAATGCCTGCACCAAAAAAAATTGCATGATGTATGAGCAAAGGTATATTCTCCATGGACTATCAATGGTTACTTTGTGAAATTATTTTTGTATAACCATTTTCTTTTTTCTTTTTCTTTTTGCCAATCCACATTCTACACATAAAATAATACTTGTATTATTTTCCCCTATGATGTATTCTAGAATATTCCTGTGGAGTCCATGCCTCATATTCTTATTGTAGACTTTTTATGTGTACGCGTATGTATATATATAATATAAATATAATTTATTGTGTTAAGAAACAATCTTTTCATGAAGATTTATCATATGAAAATACTTTTTTAAAGCAATAGAGGGGAATGCGCTAACAGTAACATACTACAAATTTGTGCATTTATACCAACTACTACATAACATTTATAGCTAATAAGCATCATATATGTCAAAGCAGAGGCCACACAAGGATACATAACACTTAAAAATAACCGTTAATAATGTGCACGGTCATATATTGAGAGGTGAAATTCACGAACACTCAAAAATAACGGTTGTAGTTAATAACCGTAATTTATTTAGTGACAAAAGTAATGGTTCTTTTAAAATAATCATTATGTAACACTTATAAATGATTCGTCTTTCAACCTTACATCAATGGAAACAAAAATATAATGATTATGTCAATTGATTGTAAAGTATAACTACAAAAATGAAATTTCATAATAAAGAACCTTTGTGTAAAGTACAAATATAAAAAGCACATTTTCAAAACTTTGTTTGGTCGTACACTAAGTACAAGTTATCCTAAAATTATATAGTTTAGAACGAAGTATTCATTTTGTTTACAATACTTTTCCAAAAAAACACATTTTCATAACCTCTTCCTTTTCTCCGTCATCATGGTTAGACGTTAGAGACCTCTTTCCATTTGCCCTCCTCCTCTACAAGCCCCTCCCCCACCGCCGCCGCCGCCGCCGCCGCCTCCACCACCACCACCACTTCCAGACATTAGCAAGCTTTGACCGCTCCACAAGGCATCTCGATAGACACGCCCACAATCTCAATAGGAAGTTGGACCTCATCCTTCACATCACAATTAGGCTGTGTATCATCTCCTTTAGTCAGACCCTTCATCTCCTTTCTTAGACGTTGATAATGTGCCGAATGAGGGGCAGAGGTAGGAGGAGGTGAAGGATAATTGTATTGGTGAGGACTGAAAACCACTACTTCTTTTTTATTTTTTGAACATTAAAAACAATTAATGGTTAAGGCAATGTAGGCCAAAAATATATATTTTTTTTAAAACAATTGTTTCTTCACGATTATTAATAAACAAACGTTACTAATCTAGGCCTTTTGTAACGTAACCCTTTTCATTACAAAAGACACGTTCTTCTGGATAACCTACGAAACCCTTTTCATTTAAACGTCCAAAAAATGAACTCCATTTATCAATCCACTTTGATCTATTATAACTTTTGACTTTTGTTCTTCATTGATTATATGGGAGAGTAAGGACGCATGGACAAGTGCTTAAACAAACTGACCTCTCTTGTTTGCTCTTTGATTGAGAAGGTAGACAAATTACCGAACAAGCCCCCTACTTCCAAGACCTCAATCAATCCAAGCCTCCCACTTCCAACCCCAAATTAGTCCACTCCTTTTTCTTCCAAGACCTCCAGTCAGCCCAAGAAGAGGAAGTATCTCTCCCCAAATGATCAATCTGGAAAGAGGTCTTCCTCACAGAAAAAGACCGTTAGTCAATCTATCCAGGAGTCCCTCCAGGAGTTCGTTGACTAGTCTTTTGCTTCAGACCCACCCATGTCCAATGATCACATTTAGAGAGAGGTCTTCAACCTTCCATGCCAAGTAGAAGCTATAAACAAAAAATTGTTTCTGAGATCTTGAACAAGGACATGACAAGTTCAATGTTTGTCAACTTCTTTATGAGGTATTTCTTCAACTGTAATTAAATAGTTGACTGCTTAGAATTTTGATTATATTTTGATATGTTGGTTTTGACATTTCAGGCACTTGTACCATAATTAACTCGCCCCCCACGGCCTTCAGGATAAGATTTAGTTCATCCACCTAGACTTAATCAATAACTAGGGTGAGGGCATGAAGGAAGATGCCAAGCATCGGCACACGAGATTTCTAAGGGATGAATTCCTTAAGAGGGTGCTAGACAGAAGTCACACTTACTTCTTGGTGCCTTACATTAGGAACAACGGATACTCATACTCGTAAATCCAATGCGCAAAAGGATTTGGTACTGTGACTCTATGAGCGGGGCTCAAAACACGAGACCATAAATGCAAGGGACTTTCAACCAGTAAATTATTCATTCATCATCTCTTATAATTCAATTCATCTTGCATGTTTATATATATATATATATAACTTTATTGTATTTTCTTAGAGCTGTCTACACTTACCGCACTCAAAATGGTCTCGAGTGTAACAAAAACATGCTCACTGATGGCAGCTAGATATGCTTCTTTCAATGGCTATGTCTAAAGGTATATATATATTATTCATCAATGACTACAATATTAATAAATTGATGAAGCACACTATATAGACACACACACACATATGTATACATATATACTTAATTTGTCAGCACACACACACACACATATACATATAGATATGTATATGTATGTATACATATAACTGACAAATTTTTCTTCTTATTTCTTTATAGTACCCAAAGCAACCAGACAAGGGTAACAATTGTGGGTACTGCGTAATGCAATACATGAAGGACATTATCATCCACGGTCTTGAAAATATTGATACAACAAAGTTATATTCTTTGCTCAATTGGACCATATATACATTTGGTTAGCTATATATTACAATATCTAACTTCCATCTTGTTTCCTTTTGCACACAGTATTTTGATGCCTCCTGCACGATGTTTAGCAACTCACAAATGGAAGAAATTGCTGAAGCATCAACGACATCTATTCAACATTAGTGGGAGAGTAAATACATATATATATAGAATGACTGTAAATTTTTAGATACTGATGATTTGTTTGTTTTAAAGTTTTGGTTTTAATAGTGTATACATGTACATGAATAATTGTAAATATATTTTGATTTGTTGTATTGTTTTGTATATGAAAGAATATAAATATATATTGTGATTCATTTTGTATAAATGTATATGCAGAGGCGATATCAAAAGCAAACCCCCCCCCCCCATTTTTTTATGCTAACTTTATAATGGTTGTTAAAGTGAAACCGTTATGTGTGACACCATAAATCACGGTTGTTATCTAACAACAGTTATTTATGTCAACTATACATAATAGTTGTTAAAGTGGAACTATTATGTATGATGTAAGCATTACCATATATTATGATAGTTATTGACGTGTGCCCGTTAATTATTATCACAGCAGTGGGCATATCAGGGCCTCACCAAACATTAATACATAAGGGTGTTATATTATAATTGTTATAATATGTCCGAAATAAATAATGGTTGTGAATCGTAATGTATCTACACCGAGCTTTTATAGCGCCGCATATATGACAGTTTTGAACCGTAATGTATAGCAATTAATGACCGTCATATATCACGATTTCTGTAATAACGAGTATGATGTTATAAGTATATTCAAGCCTGCGATTTCCCGTATATGTGAAAGCTTACATGTTGGTGTTGCATATGGGGCATTGCCTTAGTTACAAATTAAAGAATCCCTTGTATAGGGGTGGTGGTGAGTTTAATCTTCCATAGGCCTCCTTTCCAACATAAAGAGAAAAGAAAGAAAGAAAGTTTACATGTTACTAGACTTACAAGATTATTGACGAAGAAATTACACTCTAATGTGCTCACATTATATGTACAAAAGAAAGTTATGAAATTCTTACATTTTAGATCTATAACGGCACCATATCAATTCTCCAATTAATAGAAGTAGTCGTGACAAATTAGTTAATTAAACAAAGAGACCCTGATGTTAGTATTAGTGCATTAGGATATATGATATTGACTTAATATTATTCACGTCGCCCATCTAATGAATTTCATTCTTCAAATTTCAACTTTGAAGCCATCCTTATATATATCAATCTTTTTTGGCCACGTATATATATCATTCTTTTAATGGAGCTAATTAATTATAAGCTGATAGTTTAATCCTCAGATTTCGAATTTGAAGCAAGAATGAACAATAATCTGAAAAGCTTATAAAAATTAAGTTTGAAATACAATTTCAGATATTAGAACTAGAAAATTTTCAATAACAATTAGGGATGGGCTGAAGAACTCGAATATTTCAAAATTCCAATTATCAGTTCGAATGTTTATATTTGTAATTCATTTACAATATATAGAGCAATCAAATATCATTTCTCACAAATTTTAAAATTTTCTATTATGATTAGAAACTCTAATAATTCGAAAGAGACAGAATGGTTAATAATATGTTCTCATAGCATGCCCAATACTTTAGAATGTTTTATAAAGGAATAGAAAATAAATGGAAATGGAAATGGAATGGAATAATATTACCGAAAACCTTGTTTGGTTTGTTTAAAATAATATGGCAACGCTTTTGTATTACTACATTTAATAGAGTTGAAATAAAATAAGGGAAAATCACAATGAGGTCCCAAGGTACGGAATTAATAACAGAAAAGTCCCATACCAAATTTCCTACACAAAAAAGTGCCTAGGGTATTTTTTGTGATTAATTGTTGAATTCCCTTCACAAAAAAGTCTCTACATAAAAATGGTTTTTCATGTTGTCAAAATGGCTTTATTAGTTGTTAAAATGTCCATATAAAAATCTCGTTGTGAAAATGGCTTCTACTAATCAAAATTGGCTTTTCTTGTTGTCAAAAATTGTCCAAGTTTCTAAAATTCTACACGCCGGAGAAAAACTTGGAGAATTTTTTACATGTAAAGCCATTGTCACAACGAGATTTTTATAGGAACATTTTAACAACTAATAAAGTCATTTTGACAACATGAAAACCATTTTTACGTAGGGACTTTTTTGTGAGGGGAATTTGATATAAGACTTTTTTTGTGATTAATTCTGTACCTTAAGATCTGACAGTAATTTTCCCAATAAAACAAGAATAATAAAATATTAAGTCAGCTTTGCTTTTATATGCAAGGACAGATTTTAATTTGAGTTTATGAGGTTTCGAAGATTCATCTTCTATGGTAAATCCTTTTCTTTCTAACTGGATTGGCACTCAAGATCTCATGGAGTAAAAGCTTAGAAACTTTATGATGTTTGATTTTGTGTTAAAAACTATCAAAATGGTTTTCATGTTTTGAATCTCAAAATAAATAAATAAATAAATAAATAAATAAACATGTACTACTCATGTCTTTAATATAAGAATCAGTTGACTTTTGTTTCTTGAGAAATTAAAGTAGATAACTAAATTACTTTAAAATATTTATATTTATCATTTTTTAACAAAAAAATTTGTTTGACTTATAAACTAATGTATAATATAATGATACACAACATATATTATGATTAAGTAAAATTTATTTAGTTTTTTTTAATCTCAACAAAAAAAAAGTTAACTTAATCTTATATTAAGGATTAGATGGAGTGTTAGAATTTGAAGGATTAAGGTTAAGAGGAAACAAGAACCTTTAAAATATTATTGAATCATTAATACTTAATCCTTAAATCAATGAGCATACAAGAGCCTTTATATAAATAATTATAACCTAAACTAGTCCTAGAATATAATCTAAATAAATATTAATAAAAAATAAAATCTAATAATAATATTTTTAAGATATAATATCAAAGATCAACAAATGTGATATATAATATCTAAACATGAGAATATATCAAATATTAATAGAAGATATAATAATATCTTCACAAAGAGTATTAATTAATAATGGGGATTCAAAACCTTCAAACGTAATCCTATATGCAAGAACTTAATATCAAAACCTGCCATAATATTAGAATTAAATAAAAACTTCAAAAGAGTATATTCACTGATTTTTTTTTTTTTCCTTAAAATATTGAACGACGACAAGCAATGCAGGGGCTGTCCTATTGAGTTGTGTGTCCATAATTTGAACAATCTCCATAAGTAAGATTTTGAACTACGTCCAAAATTGTGTTATTAAAGTTGCAGAAAGATACTTTGGGCAAAAAGAAAAGTTGCAGAAAGATACGACGATAATAATCATATAGCAGAAATCTTGCCCAGGTCAGATGATCGTACGTTCCAAAATCATAAACTATATATATATATATGAACATGGATTTATAATTAATTATATATTATAAAAAACCCTTAATTGTTAATTACAAAATTAAATATCATTACTGCTGAAGAATCTTTCCCGACAAATTCCTTCTTGCGAAGGTGAAATTATTGAGAATAGTCTCCAAAAATAACTCTATGATGACTACATATGATAAAGAAGGTTTGACACACGCATTTAAGTTAATTTAGTACAATTCCAACATCATTTATGTGGGCAATCGTATAGTAATTAAATGTTCGATGTTGACCGCCTCAAACACTTAGTAATTAAAGCACCATAACATAAATATTTAATTTTCCTTATAATCGATTCAAAAATGAAATCATTACATTGTGGCTAGCCAAGAATCTTGTTTTTATTTTACAAAGCTGATCACCTGTCAGATATTCAAGATTATATTCAAGACCGACATTCAGAGCCTTCTTCATTGCATATATTAATTTAAATAAATGAAATCATCAGTATCATCAATACGTATTGATTTGCATATGTAACAAATAAAATTATTGTTCTTTGTCTGAAAATTTTTGAAGAACACAGAACATGCACACAAGAGAGCAATAGAAGAAGCAGATCTCATATTTGAAATTAGAGGGTCATGATTAAAACTTGAAGATGATCAAGTGAGATAGAATTTGCATCATATTATAGAGACATTACAGGTTAGGCCGGTGATGTGAAAACCATATTATTATATATAATGTCAAGGGAACACAATAAGTCAAAGCAATGGTTTCCCTAGAACATGATGAATTAAATTCTGCGGGAACATATCCTATTCGATCTCTCCTTTAAATCACAGTCACAGAAACTAAATCTATAGTACTTTAACAGCATAATGTATATAATAAAGGGCCCTATTGGAAATATCAATACATGATTTTTTAAAGACAATAAAAGAACAAATATACACACACACACACACAAATCCTATTTATAACTCCACTTTCACTCTTTGTGAAAGTGGACTTATAAATAGGATCAAAGTAGTATATCACTTGTTGGATCCAAAATCCCAGTACTGTCAGGTCTATATATTTGTCAGGTACAGAAGTAATCTTCATGCTGTATTTCTCAAGTACATGATACGAAAAAAGTAAAAAGCTGGTGAGAACTATATATCTATATATATATGTGTGTGTATGGATGTATGTATATATGTGTGTGTGTGTTTATGTGTATACTTATACATATCTGTGTGTGTATATATGTGCTTTTCTCTCAGAAATGAAATGAAGATACATATAAATGGGAAAGGGAAGAGAAGAGTGTGTGTACTGTGATACTGCAAATAAATACTGAAGAAACTAATTAAGAAAAGCACTGAATGTATATGAGAATATGAGATGGTACACCTAAAAAAAAAAAGGTTCCACCAAGTTAAAGACATAAGGTGGTAAACTTTGCAGTACAAATGAGTTCCCCAGAATGGTAGCAAATGGCCCCCAATATTATTCCATCATCTATCACTGAAACATCAAACATCGTCAGACCTCCAAATAACACCAACCAGCTAGTACTACTTCACTGTTAGTACTACTATTACATCACACAAGACATTGTTAATAATATAAAAGCGATGCGTGTGAAAAAGTTTTCTGTCAAAAAAATTCTAACACAAATCCTCAAAAACACACACCCACACATATATATCAGTACAGTGATTCAAACCGTGGAATTTCTGAAATTTATTTGCAAACAAAAGAGGACGTATAGAGACAGAGAAATACATCACCTTTCTCTTTAGGGCTGATTTTTTTGTAGTGAAGGAGGAAGATCCAGAAGCTGTGGTTGTTATAAGTCAGTGATTGCCGCTGCAGCATCATCAAGATTCTCAAAGTAACTTAAAAAGGGGCTAATTAATAGGGTTTTTGTTGGATTAATTTGGGACCACCACACCCAAATAATTAAACCAAATAACCCTCTCGCTTCCCCCTCAAAAAAAATAAGCCCTTGTGAATCTTGATGATGCTCCATCCGCAAACAGTGACTGGTTTTCCAATTTCTCTGCCACTCTCTCTCTCATATCGTAATCACTCTAATACATACTCATCTGAAAGACAAGGGAAAAAAACAAGAGATAGAATCGAATAGAGAGAAGCCCTAGCCCTAACCCTAAATTAATCACACCGCTTTCTAATCTAATCAAAGAAACAAAAGTAAACGAACGTATGGGGGCTGAGAAGAAAAGGGAAGTAAGGTTTCAAAAAGCTGAAACCAAAACACAAACAATTGAGAGAGGCGAATCAAGACATTGAAGTCTGAAATCAGAGAGAAGCAGAAGAAGAGAATACAAGTGAGGAGGAAGAAGGAAGAGAGGGCTGTATATATAGAGAGAATTAATGAGAAGAAGCAATAAATGAGGAGGGCAATAGTTGGTGCCAAGCTAGAGAGAGACGTAAAAATAGGGGATAACAAACAGTTATACATCGTAATCGTAGGGTACCAAAAATACCCAAAAACTTAAAATCTGAGGGAGAGAGTCCTTGATTGCCAGAGAAGGAAAGAGAATAATAGCAGCGAGTATCAGAGAGAGAGAGAGAGAGAGAGAGAGAGAGAGAGAGAGATTTGAAAAACAAACGTTTCCAAGAAATGGCATGTATGTTTCGAAAGGGAAGAGATAAATTTGGAAAATATGAAAACTTACCCAAAGTCTTAAGCCAGCTCAGGAATCGGTTGGCGTTTAGGATTGGAGGATCTGTTGCGTCCTCTACAAGCGTTTTTCAAAGTGACAGACAAGCCCTTTGTTAAGGGATTTAATGAGGGTCCCCTCCTCTCTCTCTCTGCTTTCACTTCCTCTAATTTTCTTTTATTATTATTTTCATTTCATTCCCCCACACTAATACATTATTTGCCTCTTTTGGAATCTTTTCAAGTTCCATTCACATCTAACCCTACCCTTTAACCTTCTCACCATCTTCCTTTCATTTCATATATGTATCATCCAGCTATTTAATTTGCTGGCTTATTACTCTTGGGATGTCACATGAAAGTCCCACATCAACTAATCAAATGGATTCATTTTACGTGTGTGACTGAATTAACTTATTTTAAGTGATTTTCCATTGTATAAGGTAAATATATGGAAGAAATTTTGTCTCATAAAGCACAAAAGAGCATTTTGTTGAGTTAAACCAAACACTACGGGCCACTTAATAAAATAGTGTATGAGCACATGTACTAAAAGCCTAGACTTTGTGCTTAAGTGATTAAAGTCACTCTCACTAACATCAACAGTTGTTGGTATATGCATGCTTTTCTTTGCCTCTTTTGGAATATTTTCAATTCCCATCCAAACCTATTTCTACCCTTTAACCTTCTTATCATCTTCCTTTCATATGTGCAACATCCAGCTATTTAACTTCTCGACTTAACTTCTCTTAGGATGTCACATGAAAGGCCCACATCAATTAATCAAATCGAGTCAATTGTGTGTTTGAATTATCTTATTTTAAGTGATTAAACAAGGGACAAAATAAATTTGTGAGAGGAGCTTGTCTCATAAAGCACAAAATAGCTTCTTCTTCTTCTTTTCCGTACATGTAACATCCAGCTAATTAACTTGCTGGCTTAGTTACACCCTCTTAGGATGTCAAGTGAAAGTCCCACATCCTTGTTTCTCATTTAAGTTGAACCAAACACCCACTAGTGTATGAGCACATGGACTGGAACTCAAGACATTGTAGCCACGTTCACTAATATCAACCGTTGTTGGCATATGCATGCTTTTCTTTGCCTCTTTCGGAATCTTTTCAAGTTCCATTCACATATAATCGATCTTACCCTTTAACCTTCTTATCATCATCCTTTCATACATGTAACATGCAGCTAATCAACTTCCTGGCTTTCTTTCTCCTAGGATTTCACATGAAATTAAAGTCCCACATCAATTAATCAAATGGAATCAGACTTCATAAACTCACAAACCTCATATTATTATACCTTTTATAAGGTAAATATATGAGATGGGTTTTATCTCATAAAGCATAAAATAATTTTTTTAAGCTAAATCAAACACCAATAAAATGGTACTCCCTCCGGTCCTAATTATAGGACTAAGTTTGAAGTGCAAATTGTGCTACAAATTTGGTTCTATAATTATTACCGGATGTAGTATACCCTAAACCCTAAACCCTAAACCCTAAACCCTAAACCCTAAAAATATTCACAAACTAACAACCCTCATATTTTTCCCAAATACATGCTACCAAAACCAAAATTATATGAATGCTTTACTCTATTTAATTTATTTGACATAGCTACCTAACTAGGCCATATTCGAGCATTGTCATGCCCCATTGAAGGTAACTCTCTCAAAAGTGTTTTTTGCATTCACACAATTAAACTCAAATTCGAGGCCTTATATTTAAATGGTCAAAATCCGTTCCACTAGATCAACATATGTTGGTATATGCATGCTTTCGTTTGCTTAATTGATAAGGTTTTATCTTTCATATTGATTGATATTGAATATTGAGTTTTCACTATGTTCTAGCTGGGTGTTCTTTGTTTTTGTTGCTTTGTTGATGCCACTTTAATTTCCTCCACCATAATGACCCATCTTGTGCTGAAACATCTCACAAGATGCACATATGTCCTTTATTTCCACAATCACAAAGGAGAGAATATTGGGGGTAAGCCACTTGGTGTTAATTATTGGGAAAATGACACCAAGGTCCCAAATAATAAAAATAATATCAGCAAAGTTACATAACTTGTCAATGACAATGAAAAAGCAATCATTGACAAGTGAAAGAGTAGATATTAATAAGTCATGAGACTATTCTGATATTGTTTTCTTTAATTGAGACATTGATATTATTTTCCCTTAATTATTGGCATGAATAGGAGGTCCATTTAGTACATTGGTACCACAACGTGTGGGTTAAAGGCTTTTTGAGCAGCTCAATGAATGGTTATGGGCTGAGGCAAAATCAACATGGTCGACGTAGCAAACTTTTCAAGGAAACGTAGTTATCAACTTTTTTGGCTCAAATGGACCCCATGTGCGTGTTGGAATCCACATTCCCTACTCATCCAAAAGATGAGCAAAGAATGCTTACCTCCAAATACAAGGATTTTTAAAAAAAAAAAAAAATTGGAAAAACATATTACATATACTAAAAATTAATAAGCTTAAGATATTTGGCGTTAAAAAAATATTTTAGGTATTGGGTGTTAATGGAAAAATATTTCAAGATATTGGTGTTACAGGGAAAATATTTCTGAATGTAGGATTAGAAATTAATTAATTTGAGATACTGGATATCAAAAATATTTCAGGATGCAATATACAATTTAATCCAAATAAATAAAAATACATAAATTTTATTTTTTATTTAAAAAAAAAGGCTCCATCACCCCAAAATTGGGGGATGAGCTTGCCTTACTTATAGATGCGATGAGCAGGGCCTGTGTGTTCCTAGTCGTTTTCCAACTGATCTCTCTTCATTATGCTTTAATTTCTTTCATATAATTAATTATAAGCGGTTCCTATACTTACACGCACTCTGCTATATATATTGCATCTTTTTTTCTTCCTTTCACATTCTCTCTTTATTTCCATTTGCCATCTAATTAACAAGACCCTAGCTATGAACATACGTCTATTTGTAGCAGCACATCAAATAAAGTCACTAACAGTAAGGATCGACCACACATGGTTGCACGAGCAAACAGTATATATATAGGCTAGTCTCTAGACTCCAACTGTATTAATATCTATGTCGTTGCCATAGAGTATTTTTTTAAATAATTGTTTCAAACTTAGCCTGAATTATTTTTATCATATATTAGTGTATTCTTGTTACATGAATAGTACTGTGTTTAAGCTTTTAGGATGATGAGATGAATCTGAGTAGTGTATTATCATATGCAAACTTCAACAGTCTCATAGTAAATTAACAATCCACCATCAAATATATATGCTTAGTTAATTAATCTACTCATGTATATGCAGTTTCTACTTTTATATACACTTCACTTCACTTTCAAATGGAACAAGTCTAATTAATTACTAGTAAAATCACTTCCGTCCCCTAAAAATTGTTTTCCCCCACCTTCTCAATTTATTTTATTTTAGCGGCCTGTTCGAGTTCCAAAGCATGAGAGAAGATTAAAATTAAAACTTTTGGAATTAGGATAATTAGTTTGAAAGTATGTGTAGGATAATTAACCAATGTACGGTGTTAGAAAATTGATTAATTAGTTCGAAAGTATGGGGTCAATTAACAGTTTTGTATTTATAAAGATACTGATACGCACGTCCAAAACATCACTCCTATTGGCTACATCATTTTTTTTTTGGCCATCAGCTATCATTTTTTTTTTTGCCATCCAATATTTAAAGCTTTGCTCTGACTAATCCGGATCCAACTCAGGTCATGTAACATCCCGTTTTCCAAAAGCAGTATAAAATTTTTTCATCAGAGTAGAGCATCGGAACAAGAGTGTAACTGATATATATATTCAAAATGCCCACTGGCTAGTTACAGATACGGTATAGTAACCGAGAGTTTTCAAAAAGTAAAGCACAACATCGGAAAGTCTTCAGTCGGAACCTTGAACCTGCTGCTTTCCTCTCTCCTCGATCCTCGGTCCTCCGGAACCTGACGCTATGTTAAGGGCTGAGATCCAGCGCACCGGATCTCAGGTAACGGTTAACCTCATGTTTATATACACATATACGGATAACAGGTACTCACAAAATCAACAGCACAACCAACCAATCTATCACAACCAATGCATATGTATTGCTCCCAGCATGCAGACATATTGCTCCCAGCATACAGACATATTGCTCCCAGCATACAGACATATTCTCTAACCTCTATATGCACTCAAAAAGTATAACAACATAAATACCATATATATACAAACATCAGAGTTAGTGTTACAGTACGCGAACGTACATTCGTTGACGTTTTACGGTATTTCGGCACGACAGTTGGTCAAAACGTAATCAGGGATATCCTATCAACATAACAATGTACTTGTTAAGGATCTATCATTACGACGAACATTTTTAGTCAAAATGACCATTTTACCCCTGACCCCCTAATCGGCGGAATTTCGCCAGCACTTCGTTACTTTGACCCTAATCTTCCAAAATTTCAACATAACTCCTACTCCAACATCATTTTCTAAATATAAATCATATTAATTAATGATTTACATCATAACAGCATTTTAGGTAAAAATTACCATTTTGCCCCTGATGCCCCTAATTGGCGGAATTTCGCCAGAGCTTCGCTATTTTAACTCTAATCTTCCAAAATTTTGCTAGAACTCTGACCCCATCATGATTTTCGAAATAATGACTAAAATACCCCTAACATATGATATCTAATCATACTTGGAAGATTAAAGACTAATATAACATTTCTACTCTAACTACCGAAAGAACTACGGAAGCTTAAGACTAAATACCGAAGAACTTACTCAGAGCTTCGCTGCAAATTTCCCCAGACTCCTCCTCCTCTCTTCCCTCTCTCAATTTCGGCCAAGGCACTTGGAAAATGGTGTGAGAAATGCAAGAGGGGTGCTAGGCTATTTATAAAAAATTTAGGGACATAATGGTCTTTCTTCAATTTGATCTAAACCATTGGATTGAACTTGGATTAAATGGAAAAATCTCAACCTTTCCCTCTCTTGGTCGACATATATGGCTGATGTGGCACAAAATTGCATCATCAATGATGATGTAATCAACTTGTTTAAGAAGGTTTTATACCGATAAAACCCCGATCAGTGTTCGAATCGCGTAATCGCGTAAAATCCCAAAAATTCGGAATTACAACTTTGTAGACAATTTCTCACTTATTAGAAATGTCCGGGCTAAATAAATTTTTGATTCCATACAGGGTTTCAACGGAATCATCAACTTCTGGACAAAAATTCACTGATTCCAAATATGTCCAGAAAATCATAAACTCATCTCCAAATGTTGAGTTATAATTTATTTTGTTCGAATCCTAATTTTATGACTATATGACTATTTCTCAGATTTTCCCTATTTCGTCTTATTACTAACTTCTTCTACCGATCTCAGAAACGACTCCAGGTGCAGCTCAATTCAGGATAAAAATCCACTTATCAATATTATACCCTGACTTTAGAAATTCTGTTCCTGGTTCTCTAGATAGGATCCGATTCCTATAGGTAATTATTTACTTTTTACTATTTTACTTTAATTATCATTTAATTAAAGAGTTTCAAGATTACACTCTTCCATTATTAACTATTTTTTTTTTCTCTTTTTCCCACACTAGATGTCGGCACACACACACTTATTTTATATATATTTTTATTTTATTTTGTAATTAATTAATTATTTTTTCATAATTTTTTACAAAATTTTCCTACTGGTCCATTCTTGCATTTAGGCTTAAAATTACCTAACCTCACCAATTTTTCCAATTAATTAGCAAATATATTTATGCTAATTTTCAGCCCTTACCCACTAATTACAGGGTTTTACATAATTATTTATGGATTTTCCTTTGTTCATGCTTAAGTAATTAGCCAATAATTACTTAATCAACTCCTTAATATTTGTTGCTAATTTTATTATTTAGCATAACTCATTTCCTTACAACTTTTACACTGACATTAGTGTTTTATGCCTCATGCCCTATATTAAAATTTACGGGGCATTTTGGTCATTATAATACTTTTTAACTTTTCCCCCTTTATTTCTTCAAGGTAATAATTTAATAAATTACCTAAATTAGGGACAGTATTATTCCCTATTTCAAATAAATATTTACTTGCCTTTTTTATAACTTTCACAGGTTATTTTATAACCCGTAAATGCGTTTAGGGACCTATTTGCAAACTTCCAAACGTTTTAGGGACCTAATTGCAAATTATTCTTTTTAAAGAGAAACTACCCCTAAAAATAAGATAAATTCTCCAAAAGGTCTTTGAGATCATATATTCACCCATTTCCAATAGGTATTATTTACTCAATGTGATAGTATCATAAGTGAGATTTTCAGGGTATTACAGGTCACGTATTTGGCTATGGTAGGTGAGTCTCCCAACAGGACTTTTCTATATTCACAAGGCTCGAACTCGAGATCTTGCTTAAGCGACACAAACCGCTTACCACTTATATCAACCTCCGTTAATTACATCATATTTAAACCCATGCACACTTCCTATTTATTTATCATAATTAAGAGTAGGGTGTGATCTGTGCATTTTAATGGAGGTCGATTGTGAGATGTGAATAAGATTGAAACAAATTATATTTGTGAATACACTACATACGCCTTTTATATTTTAAATTAACTGGTTAATTAAGTTAACTCGTCTCTTATCTCCCTTGACTGTACCACTAATAAATATAGGAAAAAGATATACTATCTAGAGATTCAAATAAAAAAAAAAAATCAAATTGAAAGGAGTCATCTAAGATAAGCCGATCAGGTATAACTTTGGTTCTAAGAGATATCAATAATTTTTAAGATTTTTAATACCTTAATTTTATTAAATACTTGAATCGTAACCTTTCTTGTATATATATATAAGAACAAGACTCTTCAAATTCTGAAAGGCAACAGAATAATATATATCACAGCCTCACGGGTTATGACCAGCTGGGAACATCACAATCTAGCTATAGTTATAGTGGCCTTAAACATCGTTATAAACTTATAATTAATTAATTAATTAATTACAAGCGATGCAATATCTCGTAAAAAGATAATTGATTTGAAAAAAGGGATTAAGCCAGAAATTTGGATATTAGTATATAATGAAAAAGATCTAGAGCGAATCTCTCTTTATCTAAATTCCTGGTACTTGATTACGCAAAGAAATACCGCACTACCAGCTGCCTATGAAATATTCTTAAGTGCTTGATTGTATTTGTTGAGGATCTATTCATTAATTAATAATTGATGCCAGTCAAATGATTCTTCAAGTACAAATTTTTAATATTTCTAAAGGCAACCAATGTTTATGGCGATTAATCTAAGAATTAATTCTCCGGGTCCTCTATTCTTTTTGACAATCTATGCCAGTTTTTGGGGGTGAAATAACACAGAACAAAGCTTCGAATATTAATTATTGTCTTCTTAAGCTTTTCTTTTTCTTATTTAGTCTTAAACTTCACTTTTTGAACCTAAAACAACACTCCTTTTTTTTTTTTGTCATCTTCATTGATAGAGTAGATTTTGGTATCTGAATTCTCTCCTCATCCTTCTTCCTTTTCTTCTCTTAATCACATGTCCACCTATGGATTAAAAATTGAATGGTTAAAATTCAATATTTTAAAAAATTACTCCATCTGATCCTTAATATATGATATATTTGAAAAGTTGATTTAGTTTTAAATATAAGACATAGTTTTAATATTTGTCAATCTTTTTTAATTTATTCGTATTAATGCTCCTTAACAATAATAAAAAAAGAAAGAGAATAAAGGAATGAAGGAAGATGACTAGGATGTTTTAGAAAATATATATAATATTAACTAACTTCCTTAATCTAATCAAATTAGATAAATATGTCTTATATTAAGAACTAGAGGGAGTATAATATAATATTACATAAAAATAAAAAAATAAACTGTTAAAATTTGATATAGACTGTTTTCAGTTGCAGACTACCTAATTTTTTTTTTTTAAAAAAATAATGATTTTATAAAATACTGAAATTAAATCGTTCATTACCTAATTTTTTTTTTAAAAATACTTTTATAAAAGACTGAAATTAAATCGTTTATTTTTTTAATTGAACGATGTTCGTTGATGTGATTAGGAGAAGAAAGGAGAAAAAGAATGATGAGAAGATCTTATATATTCTCATACACACACAAATATTTGCATGGTTTTAAAAACGAAATTAAATTTCAATGAGGTTGTGTAATTTATTTAACTTAATTTTGAAAATTAACTAATTGAAAACCCACCTTCCTAATTTTTGGTTTTCTTTATAACTCCAAATGTTTAGTTATACGTAACAAAAACCTTCAAACATAATCTTTTCGTCCAAATTTCTATCACTGCCTCTGGGAAACTATCGTCTGTGTATATATAAATAGCCCAAAAGATGTGGAAAAGAACTAACTTGCCATAATGCCCATGTAGAAAGAAATTATAGAGAAAAAAAAATCACGTATTTACTGTTGAATTAGATTATATATATTAAGACGTCCTGAAAGTTAAAGTTTTGAATGGTAAAAAGAAAAGTTAACAAGGTGTTATCACTCATGTTCCTCAAGTAACAAAATAAATGCGAGGTCTAGTAACTAAATTAGTATTTTATATTTTTGGTAATGGAAGAGAGCAGAAATTCTAGTTGTAGAGGAAATGACAGGAGAGACGAGGGGTTTTAATATTAATATTGATAACGAGTCTGGAATGGATATTAAAAAGCCGGCTCAACCTAGAACAAATCCATTCCAATGAGGAAATAAAAATAGGAGGAGAGATGAGGAATTTCAATGTTGATATTGATGAGATGAGAACGAAGATTGAAAAGCCTGTCCAACTGGACGTCGCCATCGAGACTCTAATAATATATATCTCTGATATTAAATATATGATATAGTTTGTAGTACAATTTACACTATAAATTATACCCTATATTTAGAATTGGAGGAGTAATATATTTTAGGGAAATTTGTATATAAATAAAATATGATAACATTTTTAAAAAAAAATTAATCATGCTGATTGAATTTGAATGCCCAGTCCCATTATCAAAATCATTGCCTACTAGCCGACATTATTAGTACAATATGGGCACCACAGTTTAGTTTTTCTTGATTTTCATAAGAAAGAAGTAGCATAACAAAGCTATATAATGAATGTACTACCTTGTCGTCACTCATGTCTTTAGGATTGGTTTAAAATATACGATCTTTAGCTGGAAAAGTCGGATCAGAAGCAGGACTTAATTTCAATCTTCTTGTGAGGAAAGTTAAGTAGTTAACCGATGAATCTCCAAATTCACGAGGGCAAAGTCAAGAAATTAAGCTATATATGACACTGCTTGTCTATTTCAAGTCCTGGATGGAATATATTCTTATGAGTTATGATCATGATACCATTTTAATTGATATCTTTAGTACATATATTTGAGCAGAGAATCCTAAAACTTTCAACAAGAAAATCATTTGCATGTTATGGAATATATTCCCAACTCTATTCATAAAATTAAAAGTGTTTAGAGCCATGATTTCTACTTTTGAAAAGTTGTTCTCATTTGCGCTCTGCGCTTATACACATGGCTCGACGCTTTGAAGAGTGAAGAGATATAATCAGTTCAGATATTTTATATTCACAAAAACATAGATGATCTCTGCAGAGAGAAATAAATAGAACAAAGCAAGTGAATACAATTACAAGATGAGGATTTTACACGTAACCACATTTATTACAAGAGAATATACAATTCAAGAAAAGACAAAATGAATTAATTTGAATCTAGCACTCTGCGCGCATCCACATGACTCAACGCTTTGGAGAGTGAAGAGATATGATCGGTTAAGATCTTTTATATTGACAAAAAAATAGATTATTTAAGCAGAGAGAACTACAATGAGGAGGTAATTAAAATTTTACACGTAACCATATTTATTAGCAGAGAATATCCAATTCGAGAAAAGACAAAATGAGAATTAATGCAAAAGACAAATAGGTGAATTAAGTCGAATCTAATTCACTTTTGAGAGGTTGTTCTCACAAGCGCTCTGCGCGTATACACATGAGTCGATGCTTTGAAGAGTAAAAAAATATGATCAGTTTACATGTTTTATATCCACACAAAAATAGATGATTTATGCAAAAAGAAATAAGTTGAACAAAGTAAGTGAATACAATTATAAGATATGATTTTACATGTAACCGCATTTATTACTAGAGAATATCCAAATCGATAATAGACAAAATGAGGATTAAAGGGATGCGAAAGACAATTAGGTGAATTAATCCACTAGCTAATTAAGTGAATTAATTCGAATCTAGTACACATTCCACTTTGATTAGCACAAAGTATGATGGTGAAGAAGGATTTCATATGTTTTAAGTGAGATTAATTATAGGTAAAGCAATTTTTTGAGGTTGTTTGATTGCAATAGGGGGTCAAGTCTTTATTAAAGTGGATTGAGACTAGCTAGTGATGAGTATGATTAATCAAGAGTGACCAATATGGATTGATTAGTGTTTCCACTTGCTTGCTTAATAGAGTTGGAGAAGTTTATCTGTGGTTTCTGCCTTAACCCGTAAACACAAGTCACATTGATTGAAACAAGCATTTCATATCTTAATAATTTCATCTTTTTCCCCCCCTTTTTTCTTTGGCTTTATCACTTCTTTTAAATAATTATGTGTTCTCAATCATGCAGTTTCACTCGTGTATTGGTCTATATTTCTTTCTCAAACTTGCATATATATATATATATATATACTCCTTCTGGTCCTTTTTATAAGATACCAACTAGCAAGTTTATTTGGTCCTTTTTATAAGGCATTTGCTTGTTCCTAATGAGCATTGATTAAACTAGCAAGTTTATTTGGTCCTTTTTATAAGGCACTTGCTTGTTCCCAATGAGCATTGATTATTTTTTTTCCATGTCTGCCCCTAATTAACAAAGGTAATGTGTGAGAGTAATAAATAATATAATATTAGAGTTTAGTGCAATTAGTATGGGTAATATTAGAAATTACTTAGATTATATGACAACTTTATTAACTTTAACTACTTTTATTGGTTTGTGAGAAAAGTTAGTTGGTGCCTTATAATAAGGACCAGAGGGAGTATGTGTGTGTGTATATATATATTTAACTTATTCGTTAGATGCCTTTATATATTTTATTACATTATTATATATGTTTAAAGATCTTTGGAGATCTACAAGACTTTTGAATTCTTGAGAGATGAGCAAGAATTTGAGAAAAATGAATTGAGCGTTGAACACGGAGGAGTGGAACATTGTCCTTGTACTAAAATATTAATATTAATTCTCTTCCTCGTACCCACTTTTGCTTCTTATCTTCAATTCCAATTAATTAATGGTCCACTTTTGCTTTAAAGTTCTTTTAGGATTCCAAGAGTGAAATTATTATTATACATATAGTAAAATGGAATTGAATAAGAATTAGACACAGAATCAATTTCAGTAAAAAATTGTCTCATATCTTTGCGTGGTGCCCGGCTAGCTGGTCGCCTTGATGTTTATTTTGGATCCTTCTTTTTTAGATTTAATGATTAATAATTAATCAACTATGAGGTGGTTATGGGTCTCAAATTAATTGGATATGCTTTAAATTTCATATAATAATAAATGTAAAAATTTTCAAACAAATACTTAGAAGATTAATTTTATTTAAAATAAAACAATTATAATTTAACTAAAGATAATAAGATCCAAATTAAATTTAAACAGTATAAATATAACACAAATACACATATATTGCACATTTTATTGGGTCCTCATCCTTGTTGAATAAGTATTTATAGATTTCACTCATTTAAAATTAATTAGATCAATGGGCTTCACTGCATGAAGCATATAAAAAAAATTAGGAACAATTACTTATAGATTCCAAGTAAGAAGAATTAAATTAATACAGAGAGGTCTCAATTTTTATTTTTATTTTCAATTTTTTTTTTTACAACAAGTTGATTTTATATCTTACGCCCATGTGTGACCATGTGAATTCGATCCTTAGTTGATTTTGTGTGAAGTATATGGACGTGCAACGATTTTTTTATCTTATACTGTGAGTGATCATGGGGAATTCGATCCTTAGTTGATTTTGTGTGAAGTATAAGGGCGTGCAACAAGTTGAATTTGTATCTTATACTGGTGTGTGATATCATGAAAATTCGATCCCTAATTGGTTTTGTGTGAAGTAGATGCATTTGTGCGAAACTTGTTGATTTAATATCTTATACTTCTGTGTAATTATGAAAATTCGAACTCTAGCTAATTGGTTTTGTGTGAAGTACATGGATGCGAAACTTGTTGATTTTATATCTTATATTGATGCATGAACATGAAAATTCAATCCCTAGTTGATTCTCTGTGAAGTACGTAGATGTGCAACTAGTTGATTCTATATCTTATACTGATGTGTGATCATGAAAATTGAATCCCTTGTTGATTCTATGTGAAGCACATAGATTTGCAGCTAGTTGATTTTATATCTTATATTGATGTGTGTGACCATGTGAGAATTCGATATATCCCTAGTTGATTTAATGTGCCAAGCAAAATTATATTATTGCAACAAATTAAAAACCAACCACTTCTTTCATTTCTCAATGCCGTTTGAACCTGAGTATGTGGCGAGAAAATTGTTCCTCTCAACCAACTAACATGCCACTCAAACATTGACAAAACCAACCACTTCTTTCGAACTTGAAGCTGTCCGATTTTGACTTGGATTCTAGCTTTTCTCTCCCCTATAGAGTCATCTCAGACGATTTCTGTAAGTTAGAAGCCACTAAATAATGTACATTTGAGTACAATAAAACTACATAGCCACGTATTTGCATTCTTCTGTTTAGAAGGCTGAAATTGGAGAATTATAACTATTAAACATATTTGTAGAGGCATAATTAATTCAATATAATATGTAAGAATCTTTCACTCTAGGTATTAGCTAGAGGCCACATTTGTTTGTCGTCTTGATTTCTGAATAAATTAGTAACTCGTGACGAATTAATAAATGGTTCCTTAGATAATTTTCACCCCTAGCTAATAGGCAAACTACTTAAAATTTCATATGTTCAGTTAGTAGCTGTAAGGGTCGTCAAATTGATAATGAAACTAAACTAAATTTTATGTTTGAAAATTAAGGCCGAGAATCTTTCGTGGCGTCAATAAGGATAAGTTTTGGGTCATCACTTTGAATTAATGTTAAACGACAACGAGTTAATTACTCATTACGCATTTGTTCCACACAAGTCTACTAAATGAACATGTTTATGTTGTTTATTGAAATTAAGTACAACTATATTAATTATGTCTGCCAACATAACTTGAAATTAAACCCTTTATCATAGAGAACTTGAAATTAAATCCTATATGATCGTGCAAACATAACTTTCTTACCATTTTTTTTACAGGAGTGCACAATTAGTCATTCAATAACTTTATACAAGGTTTCAAATTCAATCTGATCATTTGATTTTATAAAATATCTTTTTAATCATCTAATCTTAACACCATTTGTCTGAAAAGGTTTTTTTTTTTTTTTTTGTCAATCATGCATTATTATTTTTTAAAATTAAATTTAATATGTTAGCATTTGAGAACATTTTGTCAATATTTAGAATTTTCATGGTGACATATTTCTTAGTAATTATAGCTAGCGGAGTTAGATTTAGATGACTAAAAAAAGAATTTTATAAAATTAAGAAAGCAAAATTAAACTTTGTATGAAATTATCTTAAATAACAAGCTAAGACCTATATTAGTGTCCCATCTCATGCATGGTAACTCCTTGAGTTAACCTTTATATATATATATATATATATATATATATATATATATATATATATATAAAGAATTAATTTTTTAAGGAAAATTTTAAATGTATTAAAAATCAAATGAATATTGACAAGATTGTATCGTTGACATTTTCTGGAAGAAAAAAAGTTTAACAAGATTAGGGAACATGTTGCAACCTATAAGCTAGTTCATCTCAATGCTTCCTTTATCGAAACCTATAAGATTGTATCTTTTTTCATACAAGGACACTAAGCAACTGAAGCTATGATTTCCAATTTCAAAGCAACTAAACAATTCACACTCTATGTCACTTTAGTAAGTAATCAGCAAGTAATCCAAAACAAGATAAATTAACATCTAAAGGATGAAAAGACAGTATTTGTAATCAACAAATTATGGATAAGTAAACTAACACAACAACCCCCAATTTTTGTTTATCCCCAGTATTGCAATTTCTTTGTACAATTGTATCCAGATACAACATGCACTACTAGAAAAAAGGAAATTTGCGACAGAAAAATTTCGTCGCAAAAAAATTAATTTGCGACGGAAAAAAAAAAATCTGCCGCAAAAACAATGGATTTTGCGACGGATTTAGAAGCCGTCGCAAATCCCAGAAGAGAAAAAAAACGTTTTTAAATTTTTTTTTTTTTTTTGCGACGGAATAGGCATTTGTCATAACACCCAACTGGGGGTTGCGAAGGAATAGGTGTCCGTTGCAACCCCCAACTGGGGGTTGCGGCGGACATGAAATCCACCGCAATCCCCACCACAGACCGACGACAATTTTGCCGCCGGTCTCCCCCCCCCCCCATTTTCAAAAAAAAAATTCAAAAAAACACTCCTAGCTCTTTCATTTTGTCGTCCGCCCCCTTTTCATTTCATTTCGTCGTCCCCCCACCCTCATTTTCTCCAATCTCCTCCACCGTGTTGCCTCTTCTTTGCGACGTCCGGCCACCACTTGCTCTGGTAGTCCTACCCATTCCTCGCAACGTCCGGCCACCACTTGCTCTGGCACTCCTCCCCATTCCTCGCGACGTCCTGCCTTCAATTCGTGCTTGCAATCTCCTCTGCTCCTCACTCATCCTCACAACCTTCGGTACTCCTCACTTGTCGTCTTGACCTCCAGGTAAGCCAGTCACATATATTAAGTTACTACTATATATTATATTGCTTTTGTATATGTATCTTAATTAAACCAGTCACATACCAAGTTTGAGGAAGATGTCAGTTTAGGAAGTAATGAAATTTGTATGTATTATAAAAATTAGTTAAATTAACTAGTTGAGTTAGTCTCTTATAAGAATGACTATTAATTTTTGTAAAAAATATCTCATTTAATTACCTTTTAATAAAAACAATATTTATAATTTAACATTTTAAATTATTTGTGCAAGCTTCTCATGTGATAATGTATAGTAGTTTTTGGAATAGATCTTGCTGCTAAAAATAATTAGGGAAGACATGAAATGTTGAAGAGGTGATCTTTAGAGATAAGAGAATTAATTATTTAACGTAAAATCTGAGAAATGTGAGTTTTTACAATAATCAAATTTGTATGTATTAAAAATATGGATCCGGAATTAGCTACTTGAATGAGTATCTTATAAAAATGCATGTTAATTTTTTTTTAAAAATATCTCATTTATTTTTTTTCATTTGAAACTACTTGTTTGTGAGAAATTCCTCAACAAGTTATACATATGCATGGATAATTTGTAAATTATAACTATTGTTTTAATTAAAAGGTAATTATAAATAAACAAGGTAAAATGGATTTTGTAAATTAAGGCAGCAGGTGACTCAGGAATAGGAGATGATGAGGCAGCAGATGAGTCAGGAACGGGAGCTCATGAGACAGCAGATAAGTCAGCAACAGGAGATGATGAGGCAGATGTAGCTTCAAGTCATGTCCCTAATGAAAGACAAGGGTAAGGAGCCGGCTCCTGGTGATGATGATGACGCTGCTGTTTAGATTATTTTTTACTACATATTCTTCGAAACAATATTATTTTTACTTTGTTTTCTCTATGTAAACTCTTTCTGATTGTTATTATATATTTTTATGATATATATAGGCTTTTTTTTTTATGTCATTTTTACTTTTTTAATTATTTAAAAATAAAAATCAAAATCAAAAGTTACGATAGAAAAAAAAAATTAAAAAAAATCAAAATTTTCGATGGAATAAAAAATTTAAAAACAAATTTTTTTTTTTAAAAAAATCAGGATTTGCGACGGAAACGAATTCCGTTGCAAATATAGGGATTTGAGACGGAATTTTCGTATTCCGTCGCAATTGTGACTATGGTTTTTGCGACGAACCGAAATTCGTCGCAAACGAGTTTTGTGATAGAAAATAAATTCCGTCGCAAAACATGATCTTTTTTGTAGTGATGAGTGCATACATATGCACAAACACGTAAAAAGTGAAAATGGCTAAGGATACAAAGATTAACTCCTTTCAGTGGGTTCTAAGCAAATCAGATGTGTAGAAAATAGGATCAGAATCTACCATCAAATTAGCAATAAACTATGAATTTTCAAATTCCTATACGTATAGGAGTCATAATCAAAGGAGAAAATGAAAAAAAAGACAGTAACAAATATAATTAAAAGGAGTTTAGATATTGATGGAAAAATGTAAACCTCTCTACTCCAAAAATCACACCCAACTTCTAGAAAGAGCATGTTTTAGCCAAATTATCAAAATGATAACCATGCAAAAACAAGTTGAAGGCACAAACTTTGTAAAAACATACATAATTTCTAAATCCTAACAAATTTCATCCAATGTCAAGAGGCACAAATTATCCATCACACTTCTATAAGACAAAAATTCGGTGACCAAAAAAGAAACAACATCTAACAAACTCCTACAACTGTAATTCATGGAGGAAGAGTTGGAAGACAGAGAAACAAGAGATAAATGAAAATTACCTCAGAAAGCACATCAAGAAGGTGGAAGACTGGAACGGAGAGCTGTGCGATTTGGGAGATGAGATTTGGAGAGCAGATGACAAAGCAGAGGAAGCTATGGATCTGGAACGAAGAGATTTGGAAAGCAGGGGAAGCTGTGAATTTGGAACGGATTTGCGATTTGGAGGGCGACGGTGAACAATGTGGATCTGGAACGGATTCGCGAGGGCGAGACAATGTGGATCTGGAACGGATTCGCGATTTGGAGGGCGACGGTGAACAATGAATATGAAAAAAAAAATCTAGAACGGATTTGTGATTTGGAGGGTGACGGTGAACAATGAAAATGAGGGGAAAAAAAGGAAGAGAGGAGGAGAGCAAGTTTGAACCAGGGACCTCTATCTAGCCAATCAAGTGTGTAGACTTATAACCAACTAGACCACTTAGTCAAGTTGATACAAAATTCCTTCAAAATTATATATATCAAAATTTTAGTGTTTGCACTTGCCCACATTGGCACCAGTGTGGCTCCGCCGCTGGTGATGGGTGAGTTTGATCTTCCTCTCTTCGTGGTCATATATATATCACTCATCCAACACCACGACTTGACAGGATGTAAAATGAAATAAAAAGCCTAAAGTTACTCAAAAAGCTCTTTCATATATAGGAAAAAGCTTCTTCACTATCAATTATTCTCGCTTTTTCTCTCACTCAATCAATCTATTTATGTATATTCATGGTCAAAATCTTTCAATTCAATTTCATATGAAGTTAGAGTTAATTAAAAGAAAAGAAAAGAAGGTGTATATATATGTATGTATGGTCGTCCACTCATATATAGTAAATCCCATATACTCTTATATATATTAGCTAGAACGAGAATATATGTTCTTATATAATTTGTAAATGTGATATTGGTTTTAAATGTTTAACTATAAAGATTAATGTTTAAATAGTTCACTAATGGTCCTTGCATAAAAATTAATTTAATCCATTCATTAATTAAGGATACAGGTTGTCAAACTCGCGAGTTTAGACAAAGTCATGACAGTGACATAAACCCGTATCATGAATTCGAATCATAAACTCGTAAGAGTTTATTTTTATTTTTAAATAGGTATGACTAGTGTATAATTAAAATAAAATTTGATAAAATTTGATTTAAATATATTTTAAATCAAAATAATTGAAATTAAATCCATCAACATTCATAATATATCTTATTTAACAAAGAAGTTATGTCTTTATAAAATTTAGGGTTATGGTGCAAAAATACACATGTGCTTTGGTCAGAAGAATGCCCAGTAGCAAGTGCTTTTTTGTGAACTGGAGGATGACGTGGCTTTCAAAGGTGCAAAAATACACATGTGGTTTGGTCAAAAGAGCGTCCAACACCAAATGATTTTTTTAGATGCAAAAATACTATTTGACCGTTAGTTAATTTCTTTTTGTGCTGATTGGACTAGCTTTCTTTTGTTTCTTTTCTTCGTTTGAATTTTTTTTATTAACATTATTATTATTATTATATAATATAATTAATATAAATAGAATATATATTTTTTTATTTTTAATTTTTGAAATATTGAAATTAGAATATAAATATTGATTTCTAATTTATATATGTTTCATTTATATTTCTAAATTATATATTTAATATATTTCTATATAGAATTTAATAAATTTAGAAATATATTTATAAAATATATTTCTATATTGAAAATGGATAATAAGAATATTTCAAAATCAAGCACAAGCAAGGAAAACACAAAAAACAAAAGAATAAAGCAAATATGATTTTTTATTTTTCATATCCCGGATTACATCCTGGATCAGTAGATAGGAATCCGAAGATGAAAAGAGAAACAAAGGATATCACTACCGTGTAAACAAAAAGTACACGTGAGAGGATTCACACGGTAAGACTTATCTGATTTTATAAATCAAGATTATTAAAATGTTCGAATCTCGAAATAAATTCTGAATTTTTCTAGGATAGTAATAGTATTCAAATTAAGGATCTCATTGAAAATTTACAGCAGCTTGCCAAACAAAAGATAAGAGAAAAAGAGTATAGAACATAATTAAGTTAATATAAGTATTAAGTATTAAGATTCGGTTTATATTTTAAATTTATATTATTATTTTTATTAAAAAACAATGAATTTTTTATTTAGTTAATATTTAAAATTTTTATTTAATCAATATTAATAAGAAATCAAAATAATAAAATAAAATAAAAACGGAAAAAGACACTTGGTGTTGGATGCTATTTTGGTCAAACCACATGTATATTTTTGCACCTTGAAAGCCACGCCATTGTCCAGTCAGCAATCAAAGTCAAACTTAATGGTCAAACGATATTTTTGCACCTAATTTGTAACCACGTAGTCACTTTTGTATCTAAAAAAAACACTTGCTACTGGACGCTCTTCTGACCAAAGCACATGTGTATTTTTGCACATTAACACTAAAATTTATATACAAATTAAAGCCACTGAATATGATCAAATCGAAAAAGTTAACACAAATTTAAGAGTAAGTTAATATAGTTTTGTTAGTTAGAAATGTAAAAATAATAGACTCGGTATATAAACTCGCAAGTTTAAATGAATTTACAACATGTATGAGTTTACTTAAGACTCGACTCAATTTTGTAAGATAGAAACTGTAAAAACGATAAATTCGGAGAGCCAACTTTAATTTTTTGGTAAAGGCTATCAATAATTTTGAAAATCTTAGATATATATACTCATATATTTCAATTTCTTGTTGAGAGTTTATTCTATTTTGAAGCTAAGCGATTATATTAACCATTTATAAGAAATAGTTAATTAACAACTCTATTAATTGTGGCCCGTGGAGCTCCTGAGTCCTGACCTACACACTAGATGACTAGATGGCTATATTAATATCTGATGGATATACACACCCTCAACATTCGTCTGCCTCTGATATATGTCACTTGAAAAAGAAATGAATTTAATGTGTGTTACCAACTTTATGTTTCCTTCTTAGGTTTATAAATTAATTAAGGCACATCGATACTCTCCTTCTCCCTTTGATCTAGGATACAAGTCACTTTCATAATGATTCTTTGGTCGACAATATATGTCTCTTAGAGAGCATTTTTGTCAATTTTACCCAATTAATGTTTAAATGTATTTCTTTATATTTTTCTCTCATTCAAAACCTCATTTTATATGGTTAAAATTGAAAAAAAAAAAAAAATCAGTTTAACGCAAATTTAATGAGTTAACTGTTATTTCTTAATTCTTATGAATGAGACGAAATGACTCACATTATTAGATTGAAGGGGCTATATTAGAGTCTACAGAGTGAATATATCAAGATTAACTATTGAAAAAAAAGAGTATAATGGAGTGTAGATAATAGTGATGAAGAATTCAAACCTAATACGAAAAAAAGGGTAGTGATGAGTGTTTGGCTAAAATAAATAGAAATGATTTTTTAGGTAAAACCATGGTTCTAAGACACGGTCGGACTAAGAACCGGCGAACCAGAGGGTAAACCGGTCCGATCCGGTGGTCAAACCGGTTTGATTTTTTAATTATTTTCTTTAGAATTTCAAACTAATAACTTTAAAATCTTCTTTTTTTCACCGGTTTGACCCCGGTTTAGCTCCGGTCTAACCCACTGACCCTTGACCCAATACCTAGACCGGTCTGGTGGCCGATCTAGGTTTCAGAACCTTGGGTAAAACCTTAGTTTTGATAAAAATTTGTCAAACACTTAAGAAAATGCCAAAAGTGCTTTTTTAGACAAAACCATGGTTTTGGGTCCAAAACCATAATTTTAGAAAAACTGATATTTTCCACTTTTTCTCTCTCTTCTCTCTCTCTCTCTTTTTTTCTTGTCTTCTCTCTTTCTCTATTAAAGTTTCGATCTTTACAAGTTTGATCTCGAGGAGAATGAAGGAGATTGACCTGATTCTCTATCAACGTAGCAGTGAAGCTTTATCAACCTCCATTGCCGCCCACTACTACAAAAAGTAGATTTAACGACTCCTATCTAACGATCGATTAAATGAAAACAGACATAGAAAACTAGAAGGTGGCATTTTTGAAATTTTGGCGAGAATATTCAACGACTGTTTCACACAAGAAGACGTTAAAAAGTAGGCGGTGCCACTATTGTAATTTTATGTTTACCTTTAACGTCTGTTTCTTTAAAAACTGACGTTAAAAGTGAACATTTAACGTATTGTTATCCCATATTTTTATAAACTGGTTTTATAAAAACAGTCGTTGTATCCCATATTTTTATATATTTCCTTAGTATGTAGCCTAGAATTTTGATAGTTCAGAGACAAAATCTAACCGTATTTTCATTTAATTAGTTCATAATTTGATAAATTAAACTATACACACACATATATCCCATATTTATAGCTATTTCCTAGTATGTAGCCTATAATTTCGATAGTTAAGTGAAGAAATCTAACCGTATTTTCATTTAGTTAGTTCCAATAAAAATAAAAAATTAAATTTTATATATATATATATATATATATATATATATATATATATATATATATATATATATATATATATATATATATATATATCACGCATTGAAATCAATCAATAAATTTAATAATTTAATACATGACCATTGTGATTTTAATATGTAAATCTAAAGATTACATGATCATTGTGATTTCAACCAATATATCTATAAAAAAAATATCAATATCATTGAAATCACGCAATAAATTTAATCAATAAGCAAAAAATAGTGCTACTTATCATTACATAAAAGCCTTAAAGATTACATGACCGTTGTGATTTTATCTCATATTGATAGTTATTTACTAGTATATAGCCTAGAATTTCGATAGTTAAGAGAAGTAAAACAAACAACTGTTTGTAAACAAACTGTCGTTGATACGTGTTAAAAAAACCAGTCGAGCCTCCCCCTCACACCATTTTATTTTTATTTTAAATTACAATGACTGGTTTTTCAAAATCAGTCGTTGAAACTCAAATTTTTCAGATATTTCAACTTTAATCTCGCGCCTTCGACATTTTGTTGTTCCCTCTCTTCCATAAAAATATAAATTTTTCTCTTTAAAACCCAACAATATGAAGAAAGCCTTCCTCAAATTCATCCTAAACGCATATAAGAGTCTCGAGACCTACCCATCTCCGTTGCCACACCCAACAACCCCACCCTTGCCACCAAGGAGATTCACTATGGCGGCGTGAGCGACTCTGACTTGTCCTCTGTCATGAACTACGAGCATGCTCCACAACCTCCAGATCTGTTGTTCACCGCTGGTTTCAAATCTAGGTTGCAGATTTTTGTCTCTCTCTCTCCTCACTAAACAATATGTCGAGCAACGATCCCGAGCACCGTGAAGAGGAGGAAACCCCTCGTAGGCGATAATGAGGATATCAGAGATTTATTTCCTGGTGCTTTCTTTTGTTGAAATTCTGAATGGATAGTTCCATTGTAGTGTTTTTCTACTCTATTTCCTGATGCTTTCTTTTGTCTGTAAAATGAATGTGTTTTGAGAGGCTAATTTTTTATTTTTTTTCTCCTAATTTTATTAAGTCGGCCTATGTAACATCCTGTTTTCCAAAAGCAGTATAATTTTTTTTTTCCAAAACATCTTTTCAAATCATCAGAGTAGAGCATTTGAGCGGAAGAGTAACTGATATATAATTATAAAATGCCGTAAGTCTGGCTGGATACAACAACGGTACAATGACCGTGTGTTTCAAAAGTACATAATAACAGAAAGGAAGGCTTTCGCTGGAACAACAAAAGGAAGTCTTCAGCCGGGTCTTCTACTCGGGCTGCTTGCCTCTCTCCTCGGTCCTCAGTCCTTCTGACCCTGATGCTATGTTAAGAGCTGAGATCCGCACCGGATCTCAGGTAACGGTTAACCTCATGTATACATACACACATATGGGTTACACAACAACATCCACACAACATATAAACCACACCTAACCAATGCACATGTATCGCTCCCAACATGCAGTTATATCGCCCCCAGCACTACAGATGTATCGCTCCCAGCATTATAGATGTATCGCTCCCAGCCTTACAGATATATCGCTCCCAGCATGCATACAGTTATCTTCTAACATAATATGCATCCCAACAACACCCCACATATACACACCATACACATATCAAACACATACCATATACACATCGCATACATGCATACTATATCCATCAGAGTTAGTGTTACAGTACGCGAACGTACATACTTCCGTAAACCGAACAGAATGGCCAGGTAAGTGTCTACCATGGGGGCCTCACCGACTTATACGGCGACTTATGGCACACCCACGTAGACTAGCCTTGCCTTCGGCACCAAACTGTTCTAACATATTTGTATTCAATAAACATACCATAACAATACACATAGCACATATATGCATACCATAAACATAAGAGTTAATGTTACAGTACGCGGACGTACCTTCGTTGACGTTATACGGTATTTCTGGCGGAATACGGCACGACAGTAGGTAAAAACGTAATCAGGGATATCCTATCAACATAACAATGTACTTGCTAAGGATCTATCATTACGACGGACACTTTTAGTCAAAATGACTATTTTACCCCTGACCCCCTAATCGGCGGAATTTCGCCAGGCTTTGCTGCAGAATTCCCGGACTCCTTCCTCCTCCGAGCACCTCTCTCTAACTTCTCTCTAGGATAGCTCAACTAGAGAAAATGGTTTTGGTGTGAAGAATGCAAAGGAGAGCCTCCTATTTATAGGGAAAGTTGTGTGCACTATTCACACTTTGTCGGGCGGATTCTGGACCGTCGGATCGCACTTTGCCAAATGTCAAGATCCTCACCATGCCACTTTTCCAAACCATCCTCTCCCCCTTAGTTGGTGGTTTGTCACATCAATTAATGTGATGTGATGCTTTTGCTTTATGAACTTGTACCGATAAAGTTCCCGACCGGTGTCCGAATCGCGTAATCTCGGAAAAATCTCAAAATCCGGAATCACAACTTTGAAGACATTTTCCTACTCATTAGAAATGTCTAAGTTAAACTAATTTTTGATTCCATCCAGGGCTCCAAAAGTCAGTCTGAAGTTTACGGGAAAGCGTGACAGTTACAGAATTGAATTCCGGAATCATCAACCTCTGGACAAAAATTCACTGATTCCAAATATGTCCAGATAATTTCAAACTCATTCCTAGATGTTGAGTTAGAATTTATTTTCTTCAGATCCAAAAATGTGCCTATCTGCATCTTTCCCTATTTCGTCTTATTAGGAAAATGCTCTACCGTCCTCTAATCAACTTCCGAAAAGTCCAACCGAAGATAAAAATCCACCGATCAATATTTTACCTTGACTTTAGAAACCTATTCCCGGGGCTCTAGATAGGATCCGTTTCCTATTTACCCGATCACTATTCACCGTACTTAATTATAAGATTATTATATTACAAAATCCTATCATCTTATCCTCTTAAGATTTTCTTGTCCTTTTTATTATTATTTTATTAATTTTCGTTTTAATTAATTATTTAATTATTTAATAATATATAAAATAATTTTTTAATAATTTTTTATATAATTTTTTTACAAAATTTTCCTATTGGTCCATTCTTGTATTTAGGCTTAAAAATACCTAAACTCAACTATTTTTCTCCAAAATTTCCAATTAATTAACAAATATGTTTATACTAATTTTAGGCCACAAACCACTAATTTTAGGGTTTTACATAATTATTTATGAATTTCCTTTGCCTATGCTTAAGTAATTAGCCAGTAATTACTTAATTACTTTCTTACCAATAGTTGATAATTTTCTTAATTAGAACAACTCATTACCTCATAACTTTTGAATTGACATTTGTGTTTTCATGTCTCATTCATTATATTAGCATTTACGGGGGTATTTCGGTCATTTCAATCCTTTTGAACAATCCTTCTCAATTTTTCCAAGTTTATAATTTATTAAATTACTAAAATTAGAGATAATATACTCTCTTAATTTTAATAATTATTTTACTGTCTTTTAGGACTTTCCACAATTTTTCCTAAGTTATCTAAGCATCCTGTGGGTACTTTGGTCATTTTGACCCTTCAATCTTTTTCCCCAATTCCTAAGAGATGTTCCCCTTATACATATGATAAATATAACATAAAAATCGAGACCACATATTCACCTATCAGAAATGACCATTTTATTTATCCGGGTATTACAGCCTATGGGTAATGTGTGTTGAATTTTGGGGCGCACAGTTCTTGTCTTCTACTTCATTCAGTTAAGACTTGAGAGGTTTTATTTTTGTGCTTCGAAGGACATTAAACGTTTTGTTTCTTGCGTTGAATCTTGAATAGTGTTGCTTATCGTCCAATTTCAATCATTCTTTTTCTCACGAGGCTTTAGCTTGTTCAAATTGTACCTTATGTTGTGTTTTAGATGGTTCTATGGACTGCATAGCATGCCTGGGTGTTGTAGATTTGTAGATATACAACGACTATTATTTAAATAATAGTCATTGAATTTCAACGACTGGTTTTTTAAAAACAGTCGTCGTAAATCATAAATTTTTAACGACACTTTTTTACACAACCTTTGAAAGCACTACTGTCTAAGGGTCTTAAAAACATACGCTAAAAGTGTTTTTTGTAGTAGTGGTCCCACCCACGTCAATCTCCTTCACCGACATCGCATCCATCGCCCCCTCTCTCTTCAATCTCCTTCGCCGACAACTTCATGGTGGAGTATGAGTTCTATCGTGGCAAATCTGGAGGTTCACTGACACTAGAGGTAATTGGTTTCCATGTCCGATCAAAACAATGGTGACGAGGAAGATGATAGCATTCAAAATGATAGTTAATGAGGAGGAAGATGACGGATTTAACATGCCTTTGAAATTTTTAGTCTACAATATTAATTTTCAAAATTTTTGCTGTGTTTTTTTTAGATTAATATTGATCTTGCTGAGACTAATTTTTCCAAGGTTCTTCTCATGGTGAATTTTTTTCTTGTGGAGGGCATTTTGGTCTTTTGGTTTTATATTAAAGTGTATATTATTGCATTTGCAAATTTCAGAGGATGTGGTTTTATATTAAGAGTAAATACCCTTTTTGGTCCCTGGAAAACACACGGATGCCCTTTTTGGTCCCTGAAAAAAAAGAAGTCATTTTTTAGTCCCTAAAATGGAAAAATAAGGTCCATTTTAGTCCTTTTGGACATTTTTTTGGACATTTTAATCCCTCATAAATTCCCAAAAAGGTCATTTTTAGTCCCTAAAAAGGACCAAAACGACATTTCCTTTACTCAGGGACCAAAAAGGGCATCCGTGTGTTTTCCAGGAACCAAAAAGGGTATTTACTCTTATATTAAAGGTTCCATTTTTTCGCCATCACACATTTAACTATCGAATAAATTACATCTATCAATCTCAAAGATATTGTTTTAGATAATTAGTATTTATAAAGGATTTTTGTCTACACAGTTTATTAATACAAACTCCTTCAATCCTAAATATAGGACATAATTTTTAGTGCAAATTACACTACAAAATATGCCCTATATTAAAGACCGGAGGTAGTATATGTTTGATCTATTTTTAATTTTATGTTAAAAATATTTAAAATAAAACATTATCCTTTATATGCAATTATCACTAAAGCTTATATCCATTTTAGTAATTTGAGCATGAAAAAACTATTCTGACAATAATATTCAAACACGATCATTTTATCTAAATCACTTTTTCATAGAATCTATTTTGAAAAAACATTTTTACCACTTTTTCTCCCAAAGATATTCTCCAAATGCTCTCATCAACGCCCATTTTTAAATATAAAAGATATTAATAAAAAGCTTCACATGTATTAGGAAGGACAGTGGTTTAAAGATCAACAGTTTTAGATTCCATGTTTTGATGATAATAAAGCTTAGAAAGGTTTTGCAAATGATTTGAAAGATAAATAAAGTATTTTGACCAAGCAAAAGATTACTGTTAAAAATTGCTAGACCACTTGAGTGATATAATTTATCACTGCAAGTGATCAATGAAGTAGAAAAACATATCACTCAAGTGACCACTCAAATGATGTGACACTACAAAAAAAATGTCAATTACTAGTGGTCAAAATGTAGCGGTCAAGAAAAACCGCTACAAATATGAGATTTTGTAGCGGTTTATCCCAAACCCGCTAAAAATTTGCAACGGCAACACTTACGCCAAAATGCGCACTTGTTGGTAACAAACTTTGTAGCGGTTATAAGAAATAAACCACTACAAAATTGAAGTCAGCTTGGCGCTTAATGGCTTGAAGGTTGTGGCGGTTCTATTTGTCACGATTTTAGGACAAAAACTGCTACAGGAATCGAAGAGTCACAACATATGTCTTGGTTTGAAATCAAAACCCACTATAAAAGGTTGTTTTGTCGCGGTTCGAGGCAAAAATCGCTACAAACATTCTCTATTTATAGCGAGTATTTTTAAAATCGCTACATACTTTAAAGCTATATAAACCCCTCATCCCTCAAATCATTTTGTGAAGATTCTGTAGCATGCAACGAAACATTGGTTGCAACGTAGCTGCTCTTCGATAATAAATCCTAGCTAAACCATCATGGTGATCTTACTGCTGAAATAGTTTTACAAAAGATCGCTTGAATAACCACTTGAGTGATATGTTCAAAAATTCATCACCACCAAATCACCATAGTGAATCATTCAGTGATAACCAATGCAAGAATTTTCCAAGGGAAAATCAATCCAGTGATGTTCCAAGCTCACTCGATTGATGTGTTAAATCTCATCACTGGCACACCACTTACGTGATTTATTCCAGTGATGATACTCTGAAGTGTTTTGAAGAAAATGTCACTCAAGTGATGACTTGAGATCACTCGAGTGACCATTCAAATGATGAGACAAAGAACATCACTAGAACAACACTACAATGTGATCCTGGAAGTGTTTTGAATCTGAAAAATTTTCTATGTGCATGATCACTTGAGGGATATATTAAAAAAAATCACTAGCAGAACACTCAAGTGATGTGATTAAGTAATATGGTTTTCTTAAAATCAAAGGAAACAATATCACTCAAATGACCCTATAATTCTTCATCATTAGTTGATCACTCAAGTGATGTATCAACTGATCTGAAACAACATCACTCGAGTGACCATTTGAGCGATTCTATTTTATGCATCACTAGCACATCACTCCAATGACCTGTCCAGTGCTCTGTAAGATTTTCAAACTACCAAGAGAAGATCACTCGAGTATGGCTTTCCCAGAAAACAGAGCATTGCTTAGAAACTTTTTAAATCATTGGAATGATTATGTAATTTGTTCTTCTTGCTTCTAATTACTCTAACTCTTCATTATACTAGTATTTAAGTGTTTTCCAGGTGATCAAACAAGGATTAACACACAAATTGGAAAAAAAAAAACACTTTTGTGTCAGAAGCATTAAATGTGAATGACACTCAAACAATGAACATTATCTCTACTCCAACGGCTAATTCTTTAGACACAAAGAATGTTCAGAAACTTCAACGGCTGTAACAAAGACCAAGAACATTGCAACGGATACATTCAATAAGACAACAGTCATTTCACTCTACCTATGAATACCCAGAGCATTGAAGACGAAGCAACGAACTTCTGCGAAAAACTTACTGTTACATTCATTGCAAAGTCTTAAGCTCTTAAATTCGAGTCTATACTTCAGTGATCATATATCTACTCTTGTGAGAGACATTTATTGATTCATTTATTATCTGAGAGACTCGAGATTATGAAATTTTGAGTGGGCATTAAATTGCAAAAGGTAAGGGGGAGCGATTGTTCTTTGAAAAAGAACTAGATTGTATTAAGGCACCAAGAGCCCAACGAATCTTAAAATATAGTGGAAATATCATAAGGCTTTTGATAACTAGACATAGCTCAAGTGGTTTAGACCGAATCAATATAAATATCATATATTTATCTTTGGTAACTTCTCTTCAACTCTATCTTATTCCTTTAAAGTTTGCATTGAAATTTTAGTTTTTTAATCATCACCCAATTCACACCCTCTTGGGTGAAAGTCTTGATCTAACATACAAGAAATTCACAATAAAGCTTTAAAATATTTCAAACAGAGATAGGATTCTGGGGTTGTTGATTTGGTTGTTATTGAGCAGACATTAAATAATATAAATTTTCCCAAATTGTCTTTTGATCACCTTGCAAGAATTAATCACCCTTTATCTACTCAAGAAATAGAACGAGCGGGGTTTGAAATGAAGGCAAATAGTGCTCCTGGGCCAGATGGTTTCCATGCCTGGTTCTATAAAAAAAATTGGTCATTTCTTAAAAATGATATTATTTCCATGATTTATCAGGTTTTCAATTAGGTCTATTTGCTCAAGGAATTTTTATTTATGCGAATGATACACTCTTATTTCGTTGTGCTACAGAGGAAGATTGTGGAATTGTAAAGGCATTACTTAGGAGATATTCACTAATTTTGGGAAAAAATATTAATTATCAGAAGTCGAGCCTTGTATGTAGCCCTTCAATTCCTTATCAAATGAAGAGAAAATTATCAGATATCCTTGGAATTCGCTTCCATTATCGGCTGGGAATGTACTTGGGTACATATATTGATGATAAGAAGAGGAAATATGAGGAAGTAGTAGTAGAAAAAATTGATAAAAGGCTAGAAGGGTGGAAGAGTCACTTTCTCTCTCAAGCAGGAAGACTTTGTTCTCATAAATAATTCTCTAACGTCCTTGTTAGTCTATCATTTCTCGTGTATGAAGTTCTTTAAGCAGCTGTACGTGCCGTAAAATTTCAATGAAAATGAAAAACTTCTTCTGGGGATGGTCTTTTGCAGTCAAACAAAATTCATTTTCTACGATGGGATGAGCTATGTCTTCCAAAAAGTATGGGTGGTCTGCAAATTATGCATTTAGAGAGCTTTAATAATGCACTCTTGGCAAAGCATATGTGGAGAGTCATTTCGAATCAAAGATTGTTGCTTAGTAGAATTATGCTGAAGAAATATCTTGATCGTGATTAGGGCTTCTTTTCTAAACCACATACAATAGTTCTTCATTATGAAGGCATATCATTAAGGCAGGATCATTGGTGTTTAAGCACCTTGTCTGGCAAGTAGGGGATGAATCAACTATTCATTTAAATAGTAGGCTTTGGTGGTTGTTGCAACAGTCAGGTTTGGCATTGTAATACCCTAAAATTTGACTTAGGGTAAATATTATAAATTAGGAAATAATACCTATTAAAAATCGGTGAATATGTGGTCTCAAAGAATATGTTAAATTTATCTTATTTTCTAAAGGAAAATTTCTTGGAAATTAGAGAATTTAAGTGCCAAAGTGCCAAATGACGAAAATGCCCTTTGGGGGACATAATTAACTTAGGAAAATTGTGAAAAATCCTGAAAGGCAGTAAAATAATTATTAAATTATAGAGAGTATATTGCCTTTGATTTTAGTAATTTATTAAATTATAAATTTGGAAAAAATTAAAGAGGAATGATCAAAAAGTATTGAAAGGACCAAAATGCCCCGTAAATTCTAAAATAATGCATAAGTCATGAAATGCTAATATCAATGCAAAAGTTGGAAGATAAAGAGTTATTCTAATTAATAAAATTATCAACTATTGGTAAGGAATTAATTAAGTAATTATTGGTTAATTACTTACGCATAAACAAAGGAAATTCAAAGATAATTATGTAGAACCCTGAAATTGGTGGGTAATGGCTAAAAATTAGTATAAATGTATTTTCTAATTAATTGGAAAATATGGAGAAAAATAAACAAGATTAGGTATTTTTGGGCTTAAATATAAGTATGGGCCAATAGGAAAATTTTGTAAAAAAATTATGTAAAAAAATTATTAAATTATATAATAATTAATTAAAAAATAAAATAAAAATATATATGAAATATATATGTGTGTGCCGACATGAATTTTGCGGAAAGAATACAAAATAAATAAAAATGAAATGGGAAGAGTGTTTAAATAAAACTCTAATATATATAATAATAGTAAAAAGTAAATAAACACCGATAGAGATCGGATCCTATCTAGAGAACCAGGAACAGGATTTTTAAAGTCAGGATATAATATTGATAAGTGGATTTTTATCTCAAATTGAGCTGTTCCTGGGGTCGTTTCCGAGATCGGTAGAAGAAGTTAGTAATAAGACGAAATAGGGAAAATCTGATAAAAGGAAGATAGTTATAAAATTAGAATTTGAACAAAATAAATTGTAACTCAATATTTGGAGATGATTTTATGATTATCTGGACATATTTGGAGTCAGTGAATTTTTGTCCAGAAAGTGACAATTCCAGAAGTGAATTCCGTAAACAGGCACGCCTTTCGAGAAACTTCCGCAGGACCATTGGAACCCTATATGGAATCAAAAATTTATTTAACCCGGACATTTCTAGTGAGTGAGAAAATGTCTTCAAAGTTGTAATTCCGGATTTTTGGGATTTTACGCGATTACGTGTAATACCCGCATATTTATTTATCTGAAATATTATAAATAAATGGGTTATTTCTCATAAGTGAAATTATGATCGTAAGACTCGTGGAAATATAGTCTATTTTTCTAAGTTGAATTCTGTAGGGAATTAGAGAATTTAAGGGCCAAAGTGTCAAAATGACCTAAATGCCCCTAGGATTTGTAATTGACTTAGAAAAATTATGAAAAATACCAAAAGGCAGTAAAATGATCAATTGAATCAAGAGAGTATAATATCTTTAATTGTGGTAGTTTGATAAATTACGAACTTGGAGAAATTGAAGAAGAATGTTCAAAAAGTATTAAAAGACCATAATACCCTTGTAATTTCTAAAAATGCAAGAGGCATGAAAATACTAATGTTAATACAAGAGTATGAAGGTAAGGAGGTATTGTAATTAAGAAAATTATCAATAAGTGATAATGAAGTAATTAAGTAATATTGGGCTAATTACTTAAGTATAAGTAAAGAAAATTCACAAGTAATTATATGAAACCCTAAAATTAGTGGTTTTTGTTTTAAAATTAGTAAAAACATGTTTACTAATTAAATGGAAATTTTGGAGAAAAATAGTTGAGTTTAAGTATTTTTAAGCCTAAATACAAGAATGGACCAATTAGGTAATTTTGTGGAATTTTTGGGAAAAATTAAATAAGTAAATAATTAAATAATTAATTAAATAAAAAATAAATATTTATTAAAAATAATATAGGGCCAGCCGAAATTGAGCCAAAGGAAAAAGAGAAAAAAATAAATAAATATGTATGTATAAGAATTTATGCAAGTTGATATTATTATATTAATATAATTAATTAAAGTGAAATATTATGAATAGTAATTTAGGAATTAGGAAACGGATCCTATCTGGAGATCTAGGAATGGGATTTCCAAAGTCAGGGTAGAATATTGATCGGTGAATTTTATCTTCCGTTAGACTCTTACTAAGTTAATTCTGAAGCCGTTTGTGCATTTTCCTAATAAGACGAAATAGGGAAAAATGCAGATAGTCACATTTTTGGATATGAAGGAAATAAATTCTAACTCAACATCTAGGAATGAGTTTGAATTTATATGGACATATTTGGAATCAGTGAATTTTTCTGAAGAGATTGATGGTTCCGAAAACAAGTTTCGACACCGACACGTTCGACACGTTTTTGAGAAACTTCTACTGAACACGGAATGCCCTGTATGGAACCAAAATTTAGGTTAACTTGGACATTTCTAGTAAGTGAGAACTTGTCTTCAAAGTTGTAAATCCGTAATTTTGAGATTTTTCCGAAATCGAAAGCTTCTGGAAGGTGACACGTGGCCACCTCCCATTGGCCAAACCCTTTATTTTGGAGCCTGAATTTCGTCCAAGTGTGAAAGGGAAGAAGGAAAAAGGGTTTTTGAAAAGTTGCTTTGGACGGTCCGCATCGATTCTCACAAAGTTGATCCGACTACCAAACCCTACCTCCTTTTCTATAAATACCCCACCCCTCCCTTTGGTTTTTCACACCAATTCCTCTTGAGATTTTCGAATCTAGAGGGAGAAAGAAGAGAGAGAAGCTCTGGGGGAAATTCTGCAAAAGTCTTCAACGGTAAGTCCTTCGGTCTTTAGCTTTCTAGTTCGGTAGTTAGTAGAATTGTTAGATGGTTTTAGCAAGTAGGGAGTGAGATTCTTACTATTGATTTTTAGGCCTCATTGCATTGAAAAATATGTCTGACGAGGTAAAAACATAGTAGGGATTGAGTCCCCGAAAGTTGAAATCTTCGTAATTCTTTCAATAGTTAGAGTAGTAATGCTAGAATAGCCTTTATGTTTCAAAGTATGATTAGATATCATATGATAGGGCTATTTTAGTCTAGAATTTCGAAAATCATAATTGCGTCGAAGTTCTGGCGAAATTCCGCCAATTAGTGGCATAGGGGCAAAATGGTAATTTTTACCTAAAATGCCAGTTATTGTGTCAAATCACTAATGGAAGTGATATTACTCTTAAAGGACGTCAGAAATCCTAATTTGCTTCCGTTACGCTGCCCAACGTGCCGCTGTCGGACAAACCGCTGTTTTCCGTCAAAAGTACGTTTTCCGACGGAAGTACCGTCTACCATCAACGAAGGTACGTTCGCGTACTGTAACACTAACTCTTATGTTTACTATATGCGTATTTGTGGTTGAGGGTCTGATGATATGTTGTGAGTATTGTTATGAGCTTTTGAATACATGCACTACGTGTGACACATCTACATGCACTACGTGTGACTCATCTACATGCACTACGTGTGATACATCTTTATGCACTCCGTGTGACACATCTATTATACTGTTAATATGAATGATTGTGGAATATATACTGTATATATGAATATGAGGTTAACCGTTACCTGAGATCCAATGTGTTAAATTGGATCTCAGCTATAGCGTCAGGGTCAGAAGGACCGAGGACCGAGAAGAGAGCAAAGCAGCAGATTCATGGTTCTTATACTGCTTTTGGAAAATGGGATGTTACATTACGCGATTCGAACACCGATCGGGGATTTATCGGTATAAAACCTTCTTGAACAAGTTGATGACATCATCATGGATGATGTCATTTTTGTGCCACCTCAGCCCTCTATGTCGACCAAACTGATCCCATGGTCCAGAAATTGCCACTTCAAAAGTTTCAGATCCTACGGTCCAGGATCCGTCTGGTAAAGTGTGAATAGTAACTTTCAAAAACCTATAAATACCCCCCCTCATTCAACTCTTCACACCACTTCTCACTAGAGAAAAGCAAAATTTAGAGAGAGGAAGAGAGAAGGAGAAAGCCGGGGAAATTTGCAGCGAAGCTCTGGGTAAGTTTTTCGGTACTTAGTCTTAAGCTTCCGTAGTTCTTTCAATAATTAGATTAGTATTTAATCTTCTGAGTATGTTTAGATATCATATGATAGGGGTATTTTAATCTAGAATTTCGAAAATCATGATTGGGTCGAAGTTCTGGCAAAATTCTAGAAGAAATTAGTCAAAGTAACGAAGTGCTGGCGAAATTCCGCCGATTAAGGGAATAGGGGCAAGATGGTAATTTGTACCTAAAATGCCGTTATAATGTCAAATATTGACAAAAATGATATTTATCCTTAGAGGATATCTGTAGACTCGTACCGCTGTCAAACCGCTGTCGAACCGTCGTCAGAATTTCTGAATTTCCGTCAAAAAGTACCGAAGTACCGTCAAACAAAGGTACGTTCGCGGCGTACTGTAATACTGACTCTGATGCTTATAGTCTGCTTATATTTGATACGGATAGTTTCATAAGCCATGGACGGGACTTTGTTCCGGGTCATGCACAGTGACTAAGGTAATAAACTTAGATAATCACTATTACAGCTTTACGGGTTATGGTTTTGATAATGCCGTTACGTTTTCCTAGCGCTGAGGACACGACCGTACATCGTGGCACTGGTGAATAGTGCAGACAAATAACTTTGCTCGTAGGGTAGTTGTTATTAAATGATCATATATTGCTCTGTCAAGATCATTGATGTAATTCATTCTAGAAATATCTGTTGAACATATATTGTTATATAAGCATGAGGTTAACCGTTACCTGAGATCCGATGAACATTGGATCTCAGCTCTTACTATAGCATCAGTATACGAAATACCAAGGACGGAGGATAAGAGTAAGCCGAGCGGACAGCTCACGTGAAGACAAAGTAATGATCGACCGAGTAGGTTAAAGTCCTGAACAGAAAATGTACTATTCTTTATGAACAGGCAGTTACGCCACAGTTAACGTTGTATCAGTTACTCAATGCTTTTTATTCCGATGCTCTACTCTGATGAAAAAAAAAAATTTGCTCTGAAATTGGGATGTTACAGGCATACCCTTCAATGAGGGTAGCTAAACTTATATTGTGGTCCAAAGGCATGCCCTGCTTTTGGTGTCCCAATTTGGAAAGGGACGCCAAAAACACTACTTTTGGCGTTTTCTATTTAAAATTACGACGCCAAAAGGGTAAAATAAATCTTAGATCCACACTATTCTCCACACAAAAATCATAGATCGTGCTTCCCTTGCCAAACACACTCCCTTATTTGCCCCACACACTCCATTCTTCACTCCCTCCCGTCTTTCGTACCTAAGAGTCATTCCGATCGGTCTCATCCTCAAAGCGCTGGCGATCTCGTGCAGTGACAGAAGGTCACGTGCCGGTCTACGTAGGTGATGAGATGGAGAGATTCATGGTCAGCGCCAAGCTCTTGAACCACCCATCTTCATCTTCGAGTGCATCCTCGAAGCTCTCAGTCTCGACTACAAAGATGAAGGTTAGTCAGTCATCGTAGATCTGCCACTGGAAATCCAAGTCAGTCTCTACCGATGGAGGTCCAAGTTGATTCGCGATTGCTCGCTCCCCTCTATCTCTTCAATCTGATTTGAGCCTCGCCGATGTGAGAAACGGCGTGATGGTCTCTGGTATTAGGAAATGAAGGTTGCCGAAAGTGGAGGTGACATCTGTTTCAGTGGCAGAGCTCGATTTGATCTATTTCGTCGATGGTCCCTAAGCTCTCTCTCTCTCTCTAAAAACGTGGTAAGTGTGAGGACGGAGGAAGGTCGCTCGATCTATCTCTCAATCCAACATGAAGTTGAATTTGATGTTGAAGAGTAGAAGCCGTCTTGACCTCGTCTGTTTTGGGGGGGGGGTTTTAAAAAAAAAAGACTTACAAAGTCCCAATTTAAAAAGGGATGATGTAAGTCTCTACTTTACTACGTCTACCACATAGGCGTCTCTTGAAAAGGGACATAGAAATGACCTAAAAAGAGAGAGATGCAATGGTTTTCATCGTACGGCAACAGCATGTATGTTCAGCAACCACACAATCCTTTCGTTTGTTGTGCCGATTAGTGAAGAAATCACATGTTAAGATTATTACCAAAACTAGAAGTGTGCCATGAAACCTGTCATATATTTTGCATGATATATGTAACATGCTACAAACTTTTGTAAGTTATTCTTTTACTTATTAATGCATGCATATTTGATATTTCATCGAGAGAAAAAGGCTTCATGTGTAGTGAACAATTTAACTCTCTTCAAGCCTTTTAGCTAAATTTATAGTGATCATATATACCCTATTCTCATTAATTTTTTTACTTATTTAGTTTAATTTAAATTATTACTAATTACTAAATTACACAAAACTCCCTCTTAACTTTAAACCATATACAAATAACTTCAATCTTTAAAAATTAATAATACATTTGGTCCTGAATGTAAGACTTAATTTATATTGCAATTTACACTATAAATTAAGTTATACATTTAAAAACAAATGAATAATAAACTTACCTGAGGTCTTAAATATGTGTGGATAACCCTCAAATATTAATTTTTTTTATGTACATATATCCCAGGTGAAAAATTTGTACATATAACTCTCTCAAATTATATATTCTCTCTGGTCTTTATTATAAGGCACCAACTAACAATTATATTTGGTCTTTTTTATAAGGCACTTGCTTGTTTTCAAGGCACATTGATTATATTTTTTTTTCATATATGCCCATAATTAATAAGAGTAGTAGGTAAGGGTAATAATTAATATAATATTAGAGTTTAGTGCAATTAGTACGGATAATATTAGAAGTTACTTAAATTGTAGGATAACTTTATTGACTTTAACTGATTTTATTGATTTATGAGAATTGGTAGTTGGTGTCTTATAATAAAGACTAGAGGTAGAGGTAGTATATCCTATTGAATGCTAACAGCCTTTCAAGTTTATAAATAAATAAAAACAAGTAATGTTATAGATTTGATGTAAATAGTTCAAATCAAGTGTACGAGTATAATTTATTAATTAGCCTGCAAAGAAAAACCTGTTCGTGACGATAGCTAGCTGGCTAGTTTGTGTTTGTGTGTGTACACGCAAATATATACAACTAAGACAAGGGACACACACAAACACAACACACACACACATGTGCTTAGGTTAAAGTTTGTATTTGCGTGTGGAAACTGATGAATCGTCTTCCCAAAACTCATCGTAGATTGACATTCTGTTGTTTCCATGTTTAGTTGTTCACGCCATCCAGCTAATTTCATGGGACAATCAATTAACGTTATTTAATCAATCAAGCCTATAATTTAGATATGTCAATTAAAACAATATCATCGGAATTGGCATTTAAGTGGCAGGTGCATACGACAAGGATGTGATTTAACCTTGTACCAAATAGAAGCACAGATTTTTGTGGACCATATCTGAAGATTTTGTTGGTCTATGTAATTAGTTTGTCCTTCAAACTTGACATTGTGTTTTGGGAAATTTTCATTTAAATGATTGAATTTCAGTCCATCTCTAAAAGATTATAAAATTTCATTGTACTTTTTCGGTTAAAATGAAATTAAGTTTTGTGAGTAAAAAGATGATGATGCTCTTATTTTATTTGTCTTATAAATACCAATATTTGTCTTATGAATTTTCATATTTGTCTAATTGCCAAAATATTTTTAATTCCATAAGTTCTTTTAAATCCCTTTATTTGTCTTCTAAATGATCATATTTGTCTTATAAATGACTAAAATGTTTATAATTCCCTAGATTCTTTTGAATCCCTTTATTTATCTTGTAAATATTTTTATTTGTCTTGTAAATACTTTTCTGAATAAAATAAAAGAAGGGCATCATTTTCAAATATAAAAATTCACAAGAAAAATATATGAGTATTTACAAAATAAATAAGACAATTTACAATAAAATAAAGGCATAATTAATTTTTCATCCACAAAACTTAATTTCATTTCAATTTAAGGGGTGCGAATCTTTTAAAAGTTGACTAAAATTAAGTTACACCCCTCCCTTGATTTTTATAAGAAAAACATTTAATTTTACAAAAAGTAAAGTAATATTTACGATTATGTGCATCTCTGCCACAAGAATCCATCACGAATCTGTTATTGACAGATTGAAAAACTGCTTGATAGGTTCGACTCTGACGTGGGTGACAATGGCATGTGATGGATTCAGACACAAAACCCCATCACATGTGCATCAAAACAATAAATAGGCTCTTTCTAACTGCTTCAAGAGTCGTGAGTTTGTTTCAAAGTTGTTGATTAATTAATCATCTGCAGATCACATCATTAATTCTAATAAATCAACATTTAATTTAAAGCGACGGGTTGATACCTTAATTTATATTGGTGAGAAGTTTCAAATCAACAATACATGTGTGTGTGATGGTTAGATAAACACTAACTTAATATTTCTCTTCCCACATTATAAATATGAACAGAGCAGTATAAGCAAATTAAAGAAGAAGCGTGATGAAACTTTTATAACAAGCACTGCACCATAATATTTTCAACGTCATATAAATATTACTTGTCATGGTCCTTGATCGAATATAACTATAGTTTAGAGTAAGAGTTAAGGAAATTACCTAAGTTATTTATTTAAAAAATGTGTGTTAATTTTTATTTAAAATACCTTCCTTAAGATCATTTGTATTGAAATCATCTCATAATAGAAACCCCCTTATTATATATACTTCACTGGTCTATTAATAAGGCAAAGAAAGAATATTTGTTTTGGCCATATTTATAAGTGAAATGATAAATTTTTTTGCATGAATGTAAAATTTTATCTTTCATTTATAATTGTGTAAACTTTGTACTCTTAGAAAAGGGTACATATTAAATACGGATAAACACTATTACAAAAAACGTGTTTAATATCCTAAATAAGACAGAATTAACGTCCCTTTTTAGAAGGACGTCTTATAAGAGAACGCAAAAAAATTGATTCTTTTGGCGTCCAAACTGTATTTAGGACGCCTTATTTAAGACGTCCTTAAATCCATTCAGGACGCCTTATATAAGGCGTCCTAAAACACATTAAGGATGCCAAAAATCATTAAATAGGGGGATTTTAGGTGTGATTTTTGGCGTCCTAAAATACTATTTAGGACACCAAAAATTACTTATTTTTAGGGTGCCTTATATGATTTTGTGTGTGTGTGTGTGTGTGTGTTTCCAACTACATATTTTTTCATTGCCCATTCAGATTACAACAACAGTTAAATACAACGGCAAACACATTACAACAGCAAACACGTTCAAATTAATGCTCCCTAAACCCTAAATTACAACAGCAAACAAAGTTTCAGTCCCTTAAATTGAATCAGAACATCAATTTTCAATGAACAAACATTTTCTTCTGCTTCCTTCACTTCTAGATCAACCTTTTCACCATCTCTGTTAGTAAGCAACAACATTACATGCAACACTAAAAAAGCAATATTTAAGCAATTCCCACACACACAGCAACTTAATCACTCAAAGCAAAAGGCAAAAAAATGTTTGATTGTATATCAGCAATGTATTTAAAATCAGGAATAAACAAGCTTCAACAAATAACTATATGTGCAAATACATAGTGATGCAACTTGATGATGATGATTCTGACCTTTATTGCAACTTGATGACAAACAATTACCTGTTACTAAATACATAGTAATGCAACACCTAGTTTACATAATAGACTTGCAATATAAATGTCACCATCACAGTTCCAAAAGAATCTCAAGAAGCATTTGTCTATCAAAAGATTTACATAAAAAAAGATTATCACCTGATCCAACCAAAAAATGCGAAGAAATTTTTATACTATGTGTTGTAGGAGATGTCCAGTCAAAACGTCTCGAACCGTATCGATATCATCCACCGAGTACGGATCCAAATTACCAAAAAGCTGTAAATTGGAAAACAATGTATAAGATAAATCAATGAAGTGAATGAAATAATTAACAACTCAAGTACAACATCAAAAATATTATCATTTGAGAATCACGGAGCAATTACGTACGTGTTCAAAACCTATAATATGTCTGCTTTTAACGATGGAACACATATAAAGGATAACGTAGTATCCGCACTCAGAGTTCCCTGATTGTCGAGGGCACTATAAATCGAAAGCAAATTGTTAAAACGAATAAAGGCATATCGAAAGCTATTGTGTCAATGAAATAACTTGAATTGAAACTACTTACTTTCGGACAAACCCACTTCACTTGTGGACCCTTTCATTTTCCAACAAGCATTCTAACCGTCTTGAGTGCACTATCATTAAAATGAAAATTAATAGACATGAAAACAATTCATTTAAATGAAGAATCAATGATTTAGACAAAAAATTACTTATGTGGTAAACATGGATTTGATTTCTTAGTTTGGCTTGCCACCTAAGGGATCCAACCAATAAAGAACGTTCTTGGAGGGACAAACAACATATAGGGTCCAATGACCACTACAACATATACATATTAATATTAAATTAAGATAAGAAAACAATTTATTCTTAAAAATCTTAAATAGACAAAACTAAAATACGTACTCTTCAATTATTGGGGCTAGATAACAAGACAATTCAGCCTCATCCATTATACAACCAACATAAAGCGTCCTTCTGGCTAACTTATTACGATTCTTCGTCGTGTTTGCAGGACATAAGAATCCATATGAATTCATTCGGTCGTTCTGGACACATATGTTGTGGCAGACACTATGATCAAAATAAAATGATAAATGTTGTTGAATATATAAAACAAAAAAAATCAATGCAATAATTAAGGGGGGAAAACTTACATGATTGCAAGTTGAAGAAATTCTATATCTAAACACTCCAAATCCATAAACTGTTGCAGATCTTTCTTGTCAATTGTTAAGGGATATGATTTTTCTGCGCCGACAATGCCCGCACGCATCTGCAAGGAGATATAGCTGATGTCCCTGCACAGCTCTCGCAGTTGTGGTAAGAAGGGAAATTTGTTCACAGCTTATTCATTCTATGAAAACATAAGAAACAGATTATGAGTGGGTTACCAATGAAAATCAAGTACTAGTAATGTATTTCCTACCATTGGAGGTGTCGTCGTCATCTAAATAAGATGATTCAGCCAAAGGATGAACGATGTTATGGCCTTGCCTAGCGTGGGAACCTCCTCATCATGAATCAAGATGGGTGTATTTTGTTCCCCTTCTCGAACACATTTCACAATCACCCTACGTTGATCTTTTGGAATTTCTTTATTATGGTGGTTGGTTTGTTCTGTGTAAACAAGAGCATCGGCAACAATACGCTGGTGTAGGACATCCAAATATAGAGTGCGAGATACTCCTCCCTGTGGAGTGTGAGAAGGTTCGCCAAGAAGTACATCTGCAGGGTTAAAACTTTGTTTGCTGCTAGGGAAGGCCGGGGATTCATGGGTTGTACGTTCTGTATTTTCCTTCTCCTCTATCATAGATCTCACTTTACCCCGTACTTGTTTCATGATATCATCTAGGAGGGACGCTCGAATTTTGGCTACAAGCTGAGGACTAGGGTTGTCATCGTCATGCGAACAACGTGAACGTCGTCTAAAATATTTGGAGACACTAACTCCCCTTGTCTCCCCTTGACATGATCAGGGTAATCTGGCTTCCCAATCGTCGTTGACAAAATGTTCATTCGTGTACTTGGCGTAAATGAACCTTGGCTGCTTTGCTCCTCAAGTGCATCCTGTATCATAAAATTTTTCATAAATAATAACTACACTCTTATAATATGAAGCAATTGAGGCTATTTAATACTTATAATTTAACTACTTACAATCTTTAAGGCAACCTCAGCAACATCTGCATTTATGTATTTGTCACCCTTCATTCTCGCAGCTTTCCATTTTTTGTGACGAGGAGGACAATCAGGGGCCTGGACAATAATGGAAGGATCGGATTGGGCAGCTTCTTTCATTCTCTCTAACTCTTCTTCCATCATCCTCCGTTCAAGCTTTTTATACCCACCTCAAGACATGAAATGCGGATACTTATTTCCCGCTTGCCTCTCTTTATTGGCTTGACTTATTTCCTGTGACACGAAAACAAATAAAACTGAGCCTACGATGTCAAGTAGATTCAAATAAAATATAAGATATGAAAGAAATTTTACAAGAAATTCATGATTTTTCCGTGACGCCACAAACTCCCTCCATTCCTCTGGAGAAATGTAAGAATACTTCTTACATGGATCCTCATTCCTCCTCGAATATACTTTCTAGTGAGCATGTTCTTAAAATCTTTCCAACGTAGACGAACTTCCCCCATCCAATGCTTGTTCATCGCCGTATTATTAGGGACATCGTACGTTTGCTGCAAGGTAAAAGAGAAGATAATCACATTTCAAGTAATAAGACTAAAGATACAAATGCAGATATATCAAAAGTGAGATACCAAAATTTGTGCCCAAATCAAATCCTTCGTTTTCTGAGGAACCAACTTCCAACCAGAGTATATAATGAGAACTTTGCTTCGAGCCAGATAGCCTAAATAGCTAATGAAATTGTCTTCCTCTGGACCAATTGCATTCATATTGGCATCGAAGTCCACGTGCAGCCTCTTTTTTTTACCTTCACGACGTGCCACTAGCACACCCATCTTTGTGCTACCTCTACCCCTTCTCACAACGGGTTCATCAACTCTATCACCCGCTGACTCGTCAGAGTTGGACATATTCCTGTTCATCAAAGACAAATCAATGTTAGATAGATTATTAAATAGTAAACAAATTAATAAAATAAACTAACATGTTAAACCACCACAAAAATAACATAGTACTATTTCATAACTTAAGATCTTACTTTATATGGTTTCCCATATTCCTTCACAATGATCATTTCTTGTAGCATATTCTTCATCATCTACCAATTCTACTTCACGTGTTGTAGGTGGATTTGTTGTGAAAGGGGGTGTATCGTCAAAGTTGAAGGATTCTTCACCATACTTCTGTTTTTTACTTTGAAGTACAATGGACATTTTTTTATTTGCAAGGTCTGTAACATAAAACATTTGTTTCGCCTGGCTTACTAGAATGAATGGCTCATCTCTATGACCAAGTCTTTGAAGATCAACTGAGACAAATCCAATTGTGGATCTATTAGAACAGCATTATTGCTAACCCACTTACATTTCAATAAAACAACTTTGAACTTGTTGTAGGTCATCTCCCATATTTCTTCAATAACTCCATAATAGGCCATTGATGCTAATACCGGGTTTTTGTCTTTCAAACTCGAAAAGTGCATGGATTCAGCTTGAACCATCACCCACTATTTTGCACAGAATTTCTGTCATCTTGGTCTTTTTTGTAGAAAGAACACTCGTTTATATCATAACCGCTCCAAGTAATGACCTGAAAAAAAAGGCCATCGGGCTAACCACTCGATTGTATCCGACACACCAGTCTCGTGCAATACATTCTCCTCAAACCACTTTATGAATGTTTTCTTTTGCTCATTAGCTATCTGCATGTCATTCTTCCTTGGATTCATATTCTTCAAACTCTTTCTGTGTTCATCAATGTATAGTTAAACTTCTTCCATATTATTCAAGATGTACAAGTGTGCTTGCAATACCTCTTCACGAGGCATTTTCTTCAGTTTGATTCCTTGAGTTCCCTCGCTTATCCCCTCGTCATGCTGAGATTATATCGTCGCCCCTGATAGATAATCTTTACAAAAGTCCAAGCCTCTTCAACTACATATCTCTCAACTATTGAGGCTTCCGGTCGATAAGGATTTTTAGATTACCCTTTTAAGATCTTCATGTATCGCTCAAAAGGGTACATCCACCTTAGGTAAACTGAACCGCAAAGCCTTACCTCCCTTACCAAGTGCACTATCAAATGCACCATTATATCAAAAAATGTAGGAGGAAAATGCATCTCTAGTTGGGACAAAATAATATAACCCTCATTTTCCAATTCATCCAACTTTTCAATGTCAATGACTTTGTTAGAGATAGCATTAAAGAAAATACTCAATTTTTTTATAGTGGTTCACACTTCATCTTTCATAATGCCTCTAATAGCTACTGGTAATAGTTGTTGCATCAACACAAGATAATCATGGGACTTCATTCCCACTAACTTCAAATCGTCCATTGAAACACACCTTCTCAAATTAGAAGAATATCCTTGTGGAACCTTAACGTCATATAAACACCCACACAAACTTTTTTCTTCGCTTTTGATAGTGTATGAGCTGCTGGCTCCATGTATGCCCTCTTACCATCTTCTCTTACTTGTGGATGTAACCGTTCTCTTATTCCCATATCAACCAGGTCTAGTCTCGCGCTAATTTCATCCTTAGTCTTCCCTGGTATGTGCAAAAGAGTACTGACAAGGCTATCGCAAACGTTTTTCTCCACATGCATCACATCAAGACTATGTCTCACATCAAGATTACGCCAATATGAAAGATCAAAGAAAATTGATCCCTTCTTCCATATATTCTTCTCACCCGTAATCCTTTGTTGCTTACCCAATATGACATTGATATGTTTCACCCAACTATAAACTTCCTCTCCGGTTAATGCCTTTGGAGCTGTTCTATGCTCCGGTAAGCCGTTAAAACGCTTTCTTAACTTACGATATGGGTGGAACCGATGAAGAAACCTCCTGTGACCGAGGTAAATCCTTTTTTTCCGTGCTTTAGTTGATGAAAGTTTGTGTCTGCTTCACATATTGGACATGCTTTATGCCCCTTTACACTGTACCCTGACAAATTTTCGTATGCAGGAAAGTCGTTTATCATGGTAAAAATCATTGCACGCAACTTGAAGGACTCCTTCTTATATGCATCTACGCCTTCCTCCTACAACTTCTTCAAATCCTCAACCAAAGGCGCCAAGTACACATCGATATTGTTCCCGGGCTGTTTTGATCCAGAAAGCATCACATACTTGTGTTTCATACATAGCCAAGGAGGTAAGTTGTGTATTACAAGGAGAACCGGCCATGCGCTATGAGTGGTACTAAGAGTTCGATACGGATTGAAGTCATCTGTACAAAGCCCCAGCCGAAGGTTTCTAGGCTCACTGTCAAATTGAGGGAACATTTCATTTATTTTCTTCCATTGCAAAGAGTTAGCCGGGTGCCGAAAATATTTTCCATCAGATATTCTCTCATCAGAATGCCATCTCAACTTCTTCGTCATTGCTTCACTAGTAAACAGGTGCTTAAACCGCAGTATTATTGGAAGATACCACAATGCCTTCAAAGGTTGCATTTTTGTTGTCTGATCTCCAGAACCATGATAATTGAATATTTTATACACTTATTTTTGTCTCTTGAGTAATAACTTAGGACCCTTTATCTAATAAATAATGGCTTTTATGTTTATTTGGGCCTTGGGCCTTTTATTGCATTTTAGCCATTTTTAATAATAAAATTCCAGTTTTGTATTACTTCACTATTTCTACCATAACTCTTGAACCAGACATCGGATTTGCCTCATTTTTGTCTCATATTTCAGATGATTCAGAGAGCTACAATTGTTATGAAGACATCAAGAGCCAATTCGGTCAAGAGGGCGGTCGATTTTGGAGCCGAAGTCGGATGCACAATTCTGGATATTATTTGGACCCGAATTTTGTAATTTAAGTCCAGCTTTATTTTATTTTGTTTTGGGCTAAAACTATTAGGGCCCATTTTCGTTTTAGGTTATTTTTAAGTAAGGCAGCCGCCAAAGACAGTAGGCATTCACGAATTCACGATTTTGACATTAGGGTTTCACGATTTTATGCAAATTCTCTCTACCGATTTCCGCATGTTCTTAGGGTTTTTCGCGTTCTTCATCTTTTCTTCAGTTTTTCCAGCCATGCTCGGCTAAACCCCGTGATTGACCCAACGATGATCTGGAAATAGTTCGAATATTAGATTTAATATTCGGTTTGGTTCATCCCAAGGACTAAATTCGGACTAGGTTTTAGTGTTGCCGTGCGATTGCACAGTGAGACGCCACTGTTCGGATAAATTCTAGGCGATCGTCTAGGTGAGGGATTCTCCTGATGAATGCAGAGATTTCGATTCATCCGAACCAAACGTGATTAGTTATATTTCGTTCAATGATGCATGATTCGGAATCGATCGTTGGGTTGGTCGTTTTTAACTGCTTAAGTCTATCAACGTTTTTCTATATGTTTCTACATAGTTCGGTTTATTTCAATTTATTTCGTTTTAATCTCGCTGAATCATAAAACCCTAAAACCCCCATTTTACCATTCTCGTTTCACTATTGCTATTAATCGAGCCCGCCGCAAATTCGTTGGGAAACGACCCAGGTTCCCTAATTCTACAAATCGTTTTCGAACTTGGTTTATTTTGGGAGACACGGAAAATCTCTTTCCAAAAATGGCGCCGTTGCCGGGGAATTTGCATCGGTTTGATTAGTAACAGTATTGTAAACAGCTAGGGTTTAGGTGGTTCGGGTGGTCGGATAGGAATTTTTCTGACTCTGATCACTCAAACCAGGTCTTATTCACAAGGAATTGGGCGTTCTAAGCAAGAGTCACTTCCTAAAAGGAAGTGAGGTCTCACCTATTTTCCCCAAATTCCAACGTTTAGACCACTTTTTTCGCTGTTTTAAGTTCTGATTTTTTGATTTCCAATAGGGTGATTTTTTCGGGGTATCTCTGATTTGGCTGAAATTTGGTACAGTGATAGAAAATGGCAAATCATTAGACCCCCTTCAAAAATGTTTCATTTTCTAAGGGCTATCCTCCGTTTTGCCAAATTCCATCGTTTAGACCACTTTTTCAATTTTTGAAGTTTTTTATTCCATTTTTGAGTTCCCCAATAGTCTAGGAGTTGCCATGTCCAAGTCCCAAAAATTTTAAAAATCATTTGATACTGTTTCTGGACTTGTTTAGGTCAATTTCTAGCATAGGTTTTCGCTTTTGTGTGTTTTGTCTTTGTGTCTCTTAGTGTTTTTCCACTTTTTACCACCCCTTGTGGCATTTTCGTAATTCTGATTTTCCGGTGGCATCTTTGTCATTCTGAGTATTTGTCAATTCTGCTTTGTGTATATGTTGCATGAGTACCAGGAATACTACTAATCTAGAAGATCTGTTGCCATTTGATCCTAAAATAGAGAGAACAATTCTTGTTGCTAGGAGAGTTGTAAGCTTAAGTCATATGATTAATATTGAGCTGGACACTCAACTGAACCCTGATAGTGGCCATTCGGATTGTGTCCATTCTATTGATCTTTCTGACTGTGATTCTGATAGTATTTCTGATAATCTTGTGTCCACTAACTCAATCATACTTTGAAGGAATTGGGTGCACTGATGTTAATTATCAACCTTTGTGCATCCAATATCCCGATCTTGCCGCTAACTTTGAGCTTAAATCTGGTCTAATACACTTGTTGCCTAAGTTTCATGGTCTTGCAGTGAGTGCCCCATTAAGCATTTGAAGGAATTCCATGTAGTGTGCAAAGACAATGAAGCCACATGCCATTGATGAAAATCATATCAAGTTGAGAGCTTTTCCTTTCTCATTGGAAGGTGGAGCCAAGGATTGGTTGTTGTACCTTCACCCTCATCTATTGGGAGCTGGACTGATATTCGAGGATATTCCTAGAGAAATATTTCCTTCCTCAAGAGCAACTGCGATCAAGAAGGAGATTGGCAACATTAAATGATCACCGGGGAGACTATGCATGAGTATTGGGAGAGGTTCAAAAGGTTATGTGCAAGCCGTCCACACCATCGATATCCGAAAAGACTTGATCAACTCTTTCTATGATGGTCTATCACCTAGACAAAGGGTTGGTTGATGCCTCTAGTGGTGGAGCTATGAGTAACAAGACACCCGAAGAAGCCCGAGAATTGATATCCATTATGGCGTATAACTCTCGCAGCTTGGCACTAGGGCCAATAGTACTCCTGTTTACCATATTCAAGCCCCACCCAAGATGATTCTCGAGATTAGAGACCAGACTTGATGATTTGACCTCCCTTGTGAGGCAATTGGCAAGGACACGCATAAATGCAGCCTCCGCCTTTCTCAAGATGGGTACTCTTGTGGGTTTTGTTCGACCCTTATCACTCTACCGACTCTTGCCCTACTTTGCATGATCCCGCCTATCAAGACCAATCGCAGCCGCAGTGGGTGTTTTTCCAGAAGGCCACAATACCAACAGAATAATGCTTTCTCTAATACATACAATCCTCGGTTGGAGAAATCACCCCAACTTTCGCTGAATCAAAATCGAACCATAGTAACCAAGACGCGCAATTCTGGGAATTACCACAGAGGCCGTACGCACCACGAGACTTTCCAAAGAATACCGCACCCCCTTTGCCTTTGCAAGCACCACCTCCTCGACCAGCCATATGTCCACCTCCACAAAGGCACAACAAAGAAGCTAGTAGTAGTGGTGGTGGTTCCTCACTTGAAGATATGATGAAGCAATTTGTCACACCAATATGCAGCTCCAACAAAGAACCGACACTTCCATTCGTAGTTTGCAAACACAGATTGGGCAATTGGCAACATCATTGAACCAGCTTCAACCTCGTGGATCCAACTCCCTTCCTTCACAAACAATTCCCAATCCTAAGGGAAATGTGAGTGCTATATCACTACTGGCCCGGCAAGCAATTGGAGGAACCTAAGCAAGCCGCAGATGTGACTTCCACATCGAAAACGAGTCAGAAATGTGAAGATTGACTCAAAAGAAAAAGGTCAGCAGCAAGGTGAAGAGGAAGACATTCCTATCCCTCTTCCTTTCCCTCGAGAGCGCTCAATCCAAGAAGTTGCGAAAAGGCACAAGAGAAGGATATACTTGAGACATTCGAAGAGTAGAGATCAACATTCCTCTCTTAGATGCAGCTTAAACAAATTCCTAAATATGCCAAGTTTCAAGGAGTTGTGCACCAACAAGAGGCGATCAAGGGAAATGAACGAGTGAGTTTGAATCGAATGTGTCAAGACTCATCCAAATTCTACCATGCCTCGTAAATGCAAAGATCCAGTGGACATTTTCTATCCCTTGCCTTATTGGTAACTATAGATTTGATGATTGCATGCTAGATTTAGGTGCTTCTATTAATGTCATGCCTCGCATCTCGTTTATAGATCTCTTGGTCTTGGTCCCTTGCGTCCAACCGGTGTCATTGTTCGCTTAGCTAATAGGAGTAATGCCCATCCTTCGGTTTAGTTGAAGATGTATTAGTCAAAGTTAATGAATTGATATTCCCCGCTGATTTTTACATCTTGGATATGGAGGGTGAGTCTCCTAGTAGTAGGTCACCAATCATTCTAGGGAGACCTTTCATGAAAACAAATAGGACTAAGATAGATGTGCATTCTGGTACTCTTTCCATGGAGTTTGGTGATATATCTGTGAATTTCAATATCTTTGATGCCATGAAATATCCTAGGGAAGAGCATTTCGTCTTCTGTATTGATGTGATTGATGATGCTGTGGATGATGTTCTTACTGGTTGGTGTGTTGATTATCCTTATTTTTCATCTGAGAGTGATACCCCATTTGTGCATGCGATGATAATGAATGGTGCTCGTTTGCACTAATTTGGTTAAGACCGCATTGTTTGGTGATTCTCGATTTGCTTGATGATTCTACATTACTTGTAGACTCGATATTGATTCGAGTTTGAGCTTCATCCCGATCCTAACGTGCATCCCGATTCCGATTTTGATGAGCTTAATTCGATTTTGATGAACCGAATTCGATGTTAACCTTGAGCCGTATAGACACAAATCCTTCGCTTGTGCTTCTTTGAATATGGTTTCGTGTATTCCCAGTGTGATGACATCGAGTTGTTGCAACAACCACCCAAGCTTCTCCTCCACCGAGCAACCGCCCAAACTAGAGTTGAAATCCCTTCCGCACCATCCAAGTATGCATTTCGGAGGTGAATGAGCAAATTGCCACCATTGTGGCAAATAATCTTATGCCGATCAAGAAGAGAAGCTGCTAAGCTTATTGAGGGCGAACAAGAAAGCCATTGGGTGGACATTGGCTGACATAGTTGGCATTAGTCCTTCTATGTGCATGCATCGGATTCTATTGGAAGAGGACTCTAAGCCGCCGAGGCAACCCCGAGACGCCTTAATCCTCTTATCCTTGATGTGGTGAAGAAAGAAGTCACTAAACTTCGCAAGCCGGCATCATCTATCCCATTTCGATAGCCAGTGGGTTAGTCCACCTGTGGTTCCTAAGAAATCCGAGTCACCGTGGTAGCCAATCAAAAGAATGAGCTCATTCCTACTCGAGTTCGAATAGTTGGAGAGTTTGCATTGACTATAAAAGACTCAACCAAGCCACTCGCAAAGATCATTACCCTCTACCCTTCATTGATCGATGTTAGAGCGATTGGCCGGTAAGTCTCATTACGCTTCTTGGATGGCTACTCGGATACTTCCAGATCCATATTGCTCCCGAGGATCGAGAAGACGACCTTCACATGCCCCTTTGGGACATATGCTTACCGGAGGATGCCTTTTGGTCTTTGCAATGCACCTGGCACTTTTCGCCGTTGTATGGTGAGTATTTTCTCGAGTTCCTAGAGGACTCGCATGGAGGTGTTTATGGATGATTTCACTGTATATGGGTCTGATTTTGATGCATGCTTAGCTAATCTATCTAGAGTTTTGCGTAGATGCATTGAGTCTAATCTTGTGCTCAATTATGAGAAGTGTCACTTTATGGTTGAGTCGGGTATAGTCTTGGGGCACATAGTGTCTAGGAAAGGAATTGAGGTAGACCCTGCTAAGATAGATGTCATTACTGCTTTGCCTTACCCCGCTTCTGTGCGGGAAGTTCGCTCTTTTCTTGGTCATGCAGGTTTCTATCGGCGTTTCATTCGAGATTTTAGCAAGACTGCCCGACCCTTGTCCAACCTTCTGCATAAGGACACTGACTTTGTATTTGATGATGCTTGCAAGGCGGCCTTCGATCATTTGAAGCGTTGCCTGACTACAACCCCAGTGATCCAGCCTCCTGATTGGTGCCTCCCGTTTGAGTTGATGTGCGATGCTTCCAACTATGCAGTTGGTGCTATCTTGGCACAGCGGGTAGACAGAGCATCTCATGTCATTGCATATGCTTCTAAGACTTTAGATTCTCGCTCGCCTAATTACACCACTACCGAGAAGGAGTTGTTGGCTATTGTATTTGCCTTTGATAAGTTTAGATCATATCTGCTAGCTAGTAGAGTCATTGTTTTCTCTGACCATGCAGCTTTAAAGTTTCTTTTGAAAAAGGCATATGCTAAGCCACGACTCATCCGGTGGATGTTGTTGCTCCAAGAGTTTGACGTGGAGATTCGAGATAGAAGTGGAGCACAAACCGGGTAGCCGACCACTTGAGTCGTATCACTCATTCTCCCTCTCACCCTCTTCTATTCGGGATGATTTCCCTGATGAGCAGCTTCTACAACTGCAAGTTAAGACCCCATGGTATGCCGATTTAGTTAACTACTTGGTAGCCGGTGTTTTTCCCGTAGAATCCACTAGGGCCCAAACCCTTAAATTGAAAAGTGAGTCTAAATATTATGTTTGGGATGACCCTTATCTCGTGGAAATTTTGTAGTGACCAAGTAGTTAGGAGATGTGTGCCTGATCATGAGTTTCACTCTATATTGCATTTTGCTCATTCTTCTGCCTGTGGTGGTCACTTTGGACCCCAAAGAACTGCTAGGAAGGTGTTAGAATGTGGTTTGTTTTGGCCTTCCTTGTTTCATGATGCCCATTTGTTTTGCAAGTCATGTGATAACTGTCAAAGGACAAGGAGTATTTCCCGTAGGCATGAGATGCCCCAAAACCCTATATTGTTTTGTGAGATCTTTGATGTTTGGGGTATTGATTTTATGGGTCCATTTCCTGCTTCATATGGTTACACTTACATATTGTCGGGCCGTTGATTATGTTTCGAAATGGGTTGAGGCGAAAGCCACCCGACTAATGATTCTTCTATGGTGGTGGACTTTGTTAGGTCTAACATTTTCTCGCAGTTTGGCATTCCTAGAGCTATTATCGGTGACTGTGGTTCCCATTTTTGCAATCGAAGCATGGGTGCCTTGTTGCGCAAGTATGGAGTGCTTCACAAGGTTTCCACAAAGATACCATCCACGACCAATGGTCAAGCCGAAGTCTCAAATCGAGAGATTAAGCAAATCCTTCGAAGACCGTTAACTCTACCCTAAAGATTGGAGTAAGCGACTAGATGATGCTTTGTGGGCATATCGCACCGCCTACAAGACTCCGATTGGGATGTCTCCTTATCGGCTTGTCTTTGGTAAGGCATGTCATCTTCCTATTGAGTTGGAGCATCGAGCCTATTGGGCCATTAAGCAAAGGTAACATGGATTTGGCTCGGCCTGGGATGGAGAGGAAGCTGCAGTTGCAAGAGTTAGATGAGCTTAGATTGGATGCCTATGAGAGCTCACGGTTGTATAAGGAAAAGACTAAGGCATTCCATGATAAGCATATCCTGAGGAAGGAGTTCTCTGTGGGCCAAAAAGTTCTTCTGTTTAACTCCCGTTTGAAGTTTATGCCTGGTAAGCTTCGATCTAAGTGGGATGGCCCTTTTGTGATCAGTAACATATTTCCTTTTGGTGCTGTTGAGCTATGTGATTCACCCACAGGAAGAACCTTTAAGGTCAATGGGCATCGCCTCAAGCCATTTCATGAGGGATCCCCACAGCACTCGAGGAAGCAGAGACTCTCCTCATTGATGCCACCTATCCTCCATAAACCTCATTGATGCCACCTACTCTTCATAAACCCTTGGGGAGTATTCTTCTTTCTTCTCCCTCTTTCTCTTTTGTTTGTTCATTTTTTTACCTTGCTTTGCTTTTTGAAAAAAAAAGTCTCTCTTTCTATGATTGCTACATATCATGAACGTGGACATTTTGGCTTTAATGGATCATTCTGTTTGGTCTACAATTCTTGACTCTTCGATTACAAGTCTTGGTAGTTGATTTGATGTTGTTGATTGCCTAAGTTGGTATTGACCTTGTGAGGTTTTGGGCCTGCATGAATGGAATTCATCTTTTGCCATTCTTTCTTTCATGTGTGCATCTCTCATGATTTTTGTTCTCTAGAACTTGCTCCTTTTCTTTTTGAAACTACATTTTTCACTTACGTGCATAAGTATGATGGAAGCTTGTTTTCTTTCTTTTATTTTCCTCACTTTGGCCAAATAGCTTTCCCTTGCATTATGATTCCCTTGCTAGCCCCTTTGTGCCTTTTGACCCATTCTTTTCTAAGCCACATTACAAGCCTAAGCGTAAAACCATTTTATTCCGCACCTTGAAGATTTATTGAGCATTGGTTTCAACTTGTTTTGTGTTTAAGTGGGGGTTGCTCAGGAGTGCAACAGTTTAAGTGTGGGGGGGAGATATTTGATTTTGACATTGTAATTACGTATACAATGAAAGGAAAGAAAGAAAAGTAAAAAAAAAAAAAAAGAAAAAAAAAAAGAAAAAAAAAGGAAAAAAAGAGAGAGAGAAAAGAAAATACATAGAAAGAAATGGATACATTAGTAGAATAAAAGTTTCATACATAGAGAATGATTGTGTTAATCAATGCTCTTCCTTTTGATTTCTTTGGTGCTTAGCCTCTCATTCCATACTATTACCTACCTTCACCCTAGCCCCATTACAACCTTTAATTACAAGCTCTCTTGATTTGTGCATGTATGTGTTGTGAGTAGTGGAGACGTAGAAGTTGAGCAAGCTTATGGTAGAACAATTTTCTTGAGTAGAATTTGAGCGATACACTTATTTACCTTAAACACTTGAGAGACCGATTGATTGAGCGCATCATTTGTGAGACCATCTTTTGTGATCAGCATCATTGATTGAGACCGCCATGAATTGTAATTTGAGATGAAGGGATTTAGGTCTTGATTGATTGGTCTTTTGGAACTTTTTGTCCCTTGATTCAATTTTTGCATTGTAGCAATTATTAGTAAATAAGAGTTTTTCCTTTTAGTTTTTTTCTTTGAATTTTGCTCGGGAGTGCAAAAAGATAAGTGTGGGGGAATTTGATAATTGAATATTTTATACACTTATTTTTGTCTCTTGAGTAATAACTTAGGACCCTTTATCTAATAAATAATGGCTTTTATGTTTATTTGGGCCTTGGGCCTTTTATTGCATTTTAGCCATTTTTAATAATAAAATTCCAGTTTTGTATTACTTCACTATTTCTACCATAACTCTTGAACCAGACATCGGATTTGCCTCATTTTTGTCTCATATTTCAGATGATTCAGAGAGCTACAATTGTTATGAAGACATCAAGAGCCAATTCGGTCAAGAGGGTGGTCGATTTTGGAGCCGAAGTCGGATGCACAATTCTGGATATTATTTGGACCCGAATTTTGTAATTTAAGTCCAGCTTTTATTTTATTTCTGTTTTGGGCTAAAACTATTAGGGCCCATTTTCGTTTTAGGTTATTTTTAAGTAAGGCAGCCGCCAAAGACAGTAGGCATTCACGAATTCACGATTTTGACATTAGGGTTTCACGATTTTATGCAAATTCTCTCTACCGATTTCCTAGTGTTGCTGTGCGATTGCACAATGAGACGCCACTGTTCAGATAAATTCTAGGCGATCGTCTAGGTGAGGGATTCTCCTGATGAATGCAGAGATTTCGATTCATCGGAACCAAACGTGATTAGTTATATTTTGTTCAATGATGCATGATTCTGGAATCGATCGTTGGGTTGGTCGCTTTTAATCTGCTTAAGTCTATCAACGTTTTTCTATCTGTTTCTACATAGTTCGGTTTATTTCAATTTATTTCGTTTTAATCTGTTGAATCATAAAACCCTAAAACCCCCATTTTACCATTCTGTTTCACTATTACTATTAATCGAGCCCGCTGCAAATTCGTTGGGAAACGACCCAGGTTCCCTAATTCTGCAAATCGTTTTCGAACTTGGTTTATTTTGGGAGACACGGCAAATCTCTTTCCAAACCACCACCTTTCTTCACTTTGTATCGTGAAGTTTTACACTTCATACAATTACTAAGGCCTTCATACTCATTTCTATACAATATGCAGTCATTAGGGCAACTGTGTATCTTTTTATACTCCATACCCATCGTAGACAAGATTTTCTTGGCTTCATACATACGATTTGGAAGTACATTATCATCTGGCAACAGATCACACAACAATTCAAGCAGCGACTTGAAACTACTATCGGTCCACCCACAAGTTGCCTTTAAGTTGACCAAATGTAAGGTCTCAATCAACCGTGTATACTTAGTACACCCAGGGAACAAAGGTGTCTCTGCATCACTCTGCACGCTATCATATTCATGCAGTTGTGCAAAAGATTCTAACTCAACATCATGAATCATTCTCTTCAATCCATCATCATCTACCTCAACTTCATTTTTGTGGGACGCACTAGTAGTTACTTCCTCACCGTGCCAAATTCACGTTGTGTATCGAAGGTTTATTCCATCACAACATAAGTGATCCCTTATATCAGCAATATCCCGTCGACTCCTATTTAAACAGTTAACACATGGACATAAATACATCCCATTTTTTGTAGCCACATTCCTTCTAGCAAATTCAATAAACTCTTCCACCCCATTCTCATATTCTTCACTAGTTCTCAACGCTTTCATCCAACTATAACCCATTTTATTGCCACCTAAGACATTTCCAACAACGCTCAGGTTTATAACAATTTCAAGAACGACATGCTTTCTTTTTTTAAAAAAAAAAAAAAATCGTCAGCATTTCCCCTTAAAAGTAAGACATCCCAAAATTTCAATAACAAGCAATGGTAAACCATGAAGCCATCACTTTTTTAATCAAGTTCACGTAGTTCATATGTCTAATAATAAAGGAAATACAAAAAAAAAAATCAAGGACTGGATTAAAAACACTTAAATCAATAATGGTGAAGCCATAAGACAAAAGTGTTGTTCTCTCTCAGGAAGAAGGTATCATATAAGGACAATATATGTGTGTGTCAATAAAATGAAAGCAACTGACCTAAATTGGGAGCGCAACCGTTTGCTTCAAACCTTTGACCAAGATTTCTCAGCAGGTAGTCAAAAAAGACAAAGATGGCCCTCCTTTAATCTCTTCTCGTCTATATGTGCATTATCAACATATGGTTGTTCTATTAAGAACCAAGCACAAAACTTATTTGTAAGCGGTAATGGGAAATCTTGTTAACAATGTAAGTTCTCTAAGCAAGCATTTGCTGTCACATTAGTTTGAAACAGAGAAACAAGTGAAGCTCAAGACAGAATCAACAACTCAAGAATAAGAAGGAACAAGTCCAACAAGACATTTCAAATGAATCATTATCCATCTACACCTAAATCTAGTCACAAATTCCAATATAAAATACAGCTAACAAATCCTGGAATCACATTCTGAAATGTACAACTCGTCCAACCAAAAAACAATTCCAAACTAAAACTAACGAGTAGAAGATACTCGAGTCAATGAGTGTTTAACCAGTTCACAGTAAGATTTTGCAATTTACTGGATCAAGAGGCTTGAGTGATACAAATCTGGAACAATCGAAGCAAAACAGGGATTGTTAAGCATCAGGGCCTTTCTCTTCACAAAGGTCTATTCACGTATAGCTAAATTTCAACTAGTGAATGACAGCAGAAATCAGTTAAGCATCAGCAATATATGCAAAAGCTTTTGAATTTAGCCCACAAGTATCCACTGGAGTAAGTCATATGCTCATTAATGAAAACAGAGTGAAAAGGCAAGTTCCACATACTATCAAAGTTGATCCAACCAAGCGGATTCTTATATGATGACAGAAGCAAACAGTACAATTGAACACAAGAAGATTGAGAGGTTCCAACTTGCTCCCGACCTGACAAGATCCACAATTGAGGGGGGAAAAAGCAATTACGGTCTTACAACATAGCATGACTATCTTATTTCAACATTAAAAGAATTTAATTTTGAGCATTGGCTATCTAAACTTCTAAGAATCTCAATAAGTCTATCAAACATCTTGAACTACAACTCTAACTTATCTAAACTTCCATCACCCCCTAAAATCACAAATAAATCAAAATAACCCAAAATTATAGAAGCCCAAAGCAATCTCACACACTCATAGCATTCACAAAATTTAAGAAAAAAGATTTGCCCACATATAAAACGTGCTTGGCAGCAATGGAGAATAAGGAAAAATGAGTTCGCACATTCCATCAACAACCAATGCTTCAATCATATCCCAAAAACGTTGCTAGCAAGGAGAAGAAATAACCCAAAACGAAACTCCCCTACACGCACACAAAATACCAAAGAAATTTCTCAAGAACGGATTTGGAAATTTGAGTAACAGTGGCAGTTAAGACTCATGTGAATCCCAGATTTCAGAAACAAATTTTAAGCAATATGATAATGCAATGCATTTCAAGATGAGTATGAAATTAGAGTAATAGTCTAAAAATACACCACTAGCACAATTACTCGATGCAGGCTTAGATTTAATTATTTGCAGAAAAACATAATTAGTGGTTAAAACCAATGCACCTTAAGAAAGCGATGTGAGTGTAGCAAAAACCAACAAGTGCACAGGCACAGAAAACCATGGTTTAGATATTTCTGGGCAAGATTTATTTGAAAAAAATTCTACCAAGCTATGTCTTAATGCTCTAGTCAAGAAAATCAACTTTTGAATCCAGCTTGTAACAAACTTGCTGCAGGATGATGCAATTCCTTAAACTCATATTCAAGCAAATTAGCAAGGAGCACTATTGTTTCAGAATACTCAAGTCAGATCAAGGCTTTTACCAAGTTGAAAATCACAGTAATGAGCTTCCAAATGAACCGCAAATCACAGTTAAATAGTAATGAGCACAAGTTCAAGTGTTCGGTCGAAAGAATTTTTTCCAAAGTAAAAAAATCATTTCAAGTCCACATCAAGGCAAACAGCAATCAAACAAACAGCCGCAAGCCCACAACAACAAAGTTGCAAGTCTAGTTCTGATGATAATTTCAACAAAGCTGCAACTACAAAAACAGTACTTAAACTATAGACATACTCCCTCAGTCCTGTATTATAAGCTTTAAGAACTTAAACAGTACTTAAACTTCTACATATGATTAAACCTCTTAATACAACAACTGTTACAAACACGTCCCACAACAAAATCATTAATCGAACCTCTTAATTCACTAATTACATATGATTAACCATTTAAACAGTACTTAAACTTGATTTAGGCTGATGATACAGAGATATATATGACTTACATTTTGATGTCGTTAAAAAGTTTGGAAGCGAGTTCCTTGAGTGATTTCTTCAGGTCTTTAGGTTTAGCAAATATGACAGTGTTAAGATCATTCTGAACATAACACCAAGCCTTCTTGTCGATCAACTCCTTCACGTTTATTATATCCTACGTTGATTCCTTCGCTCTCTACACCATCTCGCTCGGAGCTTCAAATTACAGGAAGCAAGAGAACCCTCATATAAAAATTGAAATCCTAATAAGAAGAAAAAATCCAGCAATTAAGGTGAAATGGAAATCAAATAACAAGAAGAACAATCATTACCTAACAATGGAAGCGATTAATCACCATTTGAGAGAAAAATCGCTAAGGAACGAGTTGCGACCAACCAGTGATAAGGCTTGGCTGGCTTACTTGGGTTTGGGTTTTGGGAAGGAGGCAGAGTGAGAAAGAACCAGGGGAGTGTGAGAGACGAAGGAGATGGAGGCGCGGCGCAACAGAGACGGAGGAGACGCCGGAGAAAAGGGAAATGGCAGGGCCGGATTGGGGGAAAGAGGTGGAGAGTGTGAAGTGTGAGATGATTTTGAGAGAAGGAAATGAAAGGATTTCTATCGAGACTGAGGAGTGTGCGTGTGAGCGTGTGTCAAACGATCGAGTCTCATTGAGGGAAATTTGGCATCCTGAAAGTAATTTCAGGACGCCAATTTTTCAGGTTTGGCGTCCTGAATTTTCTTCAGGACGCCAATTTATAAATTTGGCATCCTAAAAAAATTTCAGGACATCAAAATTCTATAAAAAAAAAAAAAAAAAAACCACGGCGCCAAACAAAAAAATCTCATATTTCCCATAGCGATTTTAAGCGTCCTGAAAAAATTGTAGGACGCCAAAAATGAATTTTATTCAAAAAAAAATAAATCTCGTGGCGCCAAACAATATTCTCAGGTTTTAGGCGTCCTGAAACAATGTTAAGACACCAAAAATCAATTTTAGGAGTTCTAAACTATACTTTAAGACGTTGAAGACTCAACTTCCTTGTAAATAATTACAAGAATGTCACCGCCTTCATTTTTTATTTCCTATTTCTTAATACAGACGTCTTTTATGGTAGTAATATCCAATTTTTGTAGTAGTAAAAGTTAAAAAGTCATTAAATTTTAAGGCATAGTTGATAAAGTTTAAGTTTTTTTTTTCTTGGTTCCCATGAAACATGTTAGAAGTTATTTGTAAATAGGAATATGAGAATATATCAACTCAATAAGAATAATTTGAGGAAAAATAATAATAAATTTAAGACACAAAATAAATTACAGGTTATGTTTAGGACCGAATTAGGTATTTACATACATGAGGTGAATTCAACTTGAAATTTTTAACATATGTTATGCATAAAAAATAAAATGCAAAGAAATTAAAGTTGTGTGGGTGTGAGGCTTGATTTCTTTGAGCAAAAAAAAAAAGGCTTGATTTCTTAGAAAAATGATAGAAAAATATTACTTAAACTTTAAAATTTTGTTGACAACAATAGTAATGAGATTAACAAAAACAATAAAGTAATTGACAACTCATTTTGTTAGAAAATAACTTATTTAGCATTTTAAAATTCAAATAGTATTTTCTTAAAAAAATTCCTAATTTCTTCCCCCGAGCTCAAATCAAATAATAATTTAATCGGACTGAGAATAAGGCGGGAATGGTGGCAAAATAAAATTTTGGTGCAGACATGGGGATTAGATCATGGGACGTACGAGAATTAATAATAAAGAAAGGAGAATTTCTTGAAAGTCGTGTTTGTGTCCAAAATATTTCACATGGCTTGGGGGTTCCATATGCTTATAGGGCTGAAAATATAGGCCAGCTTTTGCCTGTGGGGTTCTCTTGTTCCTTTCCCCTTTCCCCTTAATCTCTCTCTCCTCTCTATTTTTCTTTTTATATATTTTCATTCTTGAATTTAGGAAATTAAAGGAAAGTATACTAAAATATTGTATTTAGAACTAAAATAAACTCCCCAACTAGTTCTAATGCTCCTTCCAATCCTAAATATAAAATAGAGTTAAATTTTTTGGATATATAAAAAAATTAAGTTAATTACTTTAAAATATCTACATTTATCATTTTTCTCTAAATTATTTTGTCTAACTTATATAATCTAATTAAACACAACATATGATATAGTTAAATAACTTATTTAGTTTCCTTAATCTCTAAAAGAAAGTCAACTTTGTCTTATATTTAGGACCAGAGAGAGTATTAAAAGTGTATTTATTTTTTACAGAGGGGATAAATCATCACAAAAATTATAATATAATGTTTTTCCCCTTGAATAGGCCTAGAACAAGCGAAGAATTCATATAAAGTATATTTTTAGTACCAGTCAGTATTCTAAAATATTTTTTAAAGATCCTAAAATAATTTTTCAAGATCATGTAGCATTTTTTTCAGTACCAGTCAATATCTTAAAGTATCTTTCTAGTGCCCATTAGTATCCTAAAATATTTTTCTTTTTAAAAACACAAGCTTCTTCCCAGTTTTGCTCCAAAACGGCAAAGTTTTGAGAATCCAGAGGGCAACAGACATAAAGGCACAAAGGAGGAAAGTTTGATCTGCAGAGCCTTTTCCCCTCCAACCAAACACACTTACTCGATCACATGGAGTAATTAATTTTTTTTTTCTCGCAAATTTGGAACGCAAAATGGAAGAACTCCACTTAATTATTGGTAGGAACATCCATGATATGTTCAAACCATAAATCAAAGTGTATGTATATATAAAGCGAAAACAAGTAAAGTGCATATGAGAGAGGTAGTGTATGTTTGTATTAGTTTTTAGTGAATAATTTTTATTATTTACAAGATAAACGTATAAAAAAAATTGTTTTAATTTACGAAAAAATGCTTCTGAATAAACACTCACGTTCAAGTTTTGAGAATCCAGAGGGCAACAGACATAAAGGCACAAAGGAGGAAAGCTTGATCTGCAAAGCCTCTTCCCTCCAACCAAACCACTTACTCAATCACATGGAGTAATTAATATTTTTTTTCGCAAATTTGGAACGCAAAATGGAAGAACTCCACTTAATTATTGGGAGGAACATCCATGATATGTTCAAACCATAAATCAAAGTGTATGTATGTATATATAAAGGGAAAACAAGTAAAGTGCATATAAGAGAGGTAGTGTGTGTTTGCATTAGTTTTTAGAGAATAATTTTTACTATTTATGAGATAAACATATTAAAAAAAAAAAAAAAAACTTCTAACTACACACTCACGTAGAATAATGAGAAAGATATAGGGTATTAGGGTGGGTGTGAATGGTGAGGAAGAAGAAAGCGAAACGCAATGTCGTCTGGGGAAGAAGTTGACGTGTTGGTGTTGGTGATGATGGAGAATATGATATATAATTGATGATTTGAGGGAAGTGAGAGATGGTGTTGCGTGTGGGGAAAGAGTACAAGGTTAGTGTGATGATGATGATGATGATGATGGATGTGACATTATCACTCCATGTCTCTCTATCAACACTCACAAACAGCCTTTAGTTTGTCTCACATTTCTTCAACTCATCTTTACTTTTAAAATTATGGTCCTTCTCACACCTTTCTCCCCAAAAAATGTATACTCATATGTTCAGCCCTTGTTTCCTTTTAAGAGTTTCATGTTTTAACCGCCCACCATTATTTAGGGTTTGTTTGGTTTCAAAGGAGGGAGTGGGAGAATAAAGTTTTGGGCTCCCACTCCCTCCCTTCAAACCAAACAAACCCTTATAAATTTCAAAACGTAATTCTCAATTAGCAAAGAGTATCTCAAATAAATATTATATTTAATGTCAAAACCTCAAAAAATCTGTTAATATTTGTAAATGACATAAAGATGAAAGGAATTAAATTGATGTTTTAAAATGTTAATTTATTTATTATTATGCCATTTCTTCCTCTTTCTCTCTCCTCACCCTCTTTTTCCTCTTCCTCTTCCCGTCACCATGGAAACTCTAGAATGAAATCAAGACCAAGTTCTGAGCTCTCTCTCTCTCTATGTGTCCCTTCGGTTGAAATCATAGTGTTGTTGGTGGTTATGGCGGAATGGTAGTCAAAGCTCACTAGCAACGGTGAAGATGAAAGTTGTCCATGATGAGGAAGAGAGGCAAAGGTGGAGGAATGTGAATGAGTGGTTGTGAACTCTAAGGAAGAAGAAGGTTAACAGTAGAACGAGTTTCACAAAATTCATAATGGGATTGACAAATTTAGTAATGGTTTTGACAAAAATTGTAATAGGTTTGATAAAAGCGTTTGCTAATGAAAATATGCAAGTCAAAATTATTGTTCTTGTGAAAACCATTATGAATCTTGTCAAATTTATTATCGGATGCTCTTGTGAATCTCATTATAAATTTTGTCAAATGGTACAAATATTGGTGACTCATGTCTAATGCTTTTCCATCATAAACGCCCTTGTGAAAACCATTACGAATCTTGTTAAACTCATTATTGTTATTGTCAATCTCATTATAACTTTTTTCAAAGGCCACAAATGCTGAAAAATTCATAAGTTTGACATAAAACTCATGAACTAGCCGAAAACTACAGAACTTCCGGGAAACTGAAAAAACCAGATGGAAACTGGTTTTTTTCCACCATTTTCACTTTGCTCTATCTCTACCTTCGCTCCACCATCATTGTCGCCTTCGCTTCACAAAGAGAGAGGGAGGGAGGGAGGGAGGGTTGACATCATGAAGAGGAAGAGAGGGTGAGGAGAGAGAATATGTAATGAGCATTTTACTAAAAACGTTTAAATTTCAAAATCTCATATTCCTCTCAATCACTTTTGTGTCCTTTTAATTTTTAACAGACATTTTGAGGTTTTAGAATTTCATATGGTATTTAAATAACATTTTCCTTTTGCAAATTGAGATTTTTGTTTACAACTGTCTGAATCAATGTTAGTAAATCATTACTTTTGGGGAGAAAAAAAATTAGAGACCTAACTGTAATTAATTAATTCAATATAATAAGTCTTAAATTGTCGTTCTCCCTTGGTATATATAATGATGAGAATCTGATGGGTAACCATAATGACAGGCTTCATAAACAATGCTAGGCATTTCATTAGCAAATGGCTTAAAGGTTGTTTTGCAATGGTGTGTGTGTGTGTGTGAAAGTCAATGAATGTGCTAATTAATTGATTAAATACTCTGTGGGACACCAATGTTAATATTTTAGTCCTTCATACCTTCGTTGAGCCATGAAAGGTTGTTGGATTTGAATATATGGGGGCTTCAATTCTGTTCACCCTTTTGACAGTACATGGCTCTTTCATAGCATCTTAAGTTTAAAATAAAAGTGCTTATAAAGACACGAACAAATAAATTAATCAGCAGTTGTGTTTTTTGCCCCTTTTTGTTTGATATCTGTAAATTGTTGGATATCCATAGATATAGAGGATGATGAAGAATCACAAGTGGGGTCCATTGGTCCACAGTGAAAAGAAGAATGCGTAAGAGAGAAGTGGACAGTGAAGTTATTATGTGACTGCTTAGGCAACTCTGCAGCCCAGAAAGCAATCTATTTCTGGCACTCTCCACTTGCTACATGTTTTCTCCTCCACAAAAAGAAAAGCCATTGTGAAAGAGAGTTGGCATAGATGGTAAGAGATTTTGGTCAAGTCCCAAAGGGATGTGTATTCGATCATCGCTGCCGTCGCTGGGACCCCTTTAGTAGGCGATCTCGTAAGTCCCTATTAAGCTCTCAAAGAGCCCAGGGCCGTGCACTGGCCTTGGTGGGGGACTGATGCTGAACCCCTCCAAAACCTTTTTATATCAAAAAGAAAAAAAAAAAAAGCCATTCCACTCAATTATATTTAAAAGCACTTTTTTTTTATATAAAACATCGAGCCGATCCTAGGTCAGGACTAAATTGGAGCTCAAAGTCTGGAGACAGGAACAAGTTAAAACACACCAACATAAACACTATCACGACAACATCTGAAATAAAGTAAACAAGAAGCTGCAATCAGTTAGAGCAAAAGATAGTCAGTACTTCAAAAATTAGTCAAAGCTTGAGTCATATCTCGAACCAACTACAACACCATCAAGCCAAACACTGTTTGAAGTCCCAAAGAGTAGGAGTAGCTACTTAAAAGCACTCATTCTTGATATTTGATCATGTTACTTGATTTTTAATTAAGGATTTTTATATATTTTTCCTCTTTGTCATGTCTTTATCGTTTCACCTAATTTTAATAAGGTCTCTGAAATTTTTTTGTCAATCACTAGTTCTAAACATTTGCTCATTTGTGTAATATCTTCTAAAACGACTTGAAGCATGCTCAGGGAGGATCATGGGCTCTCTGTTCGGATCCTGACCAATATTTTGCATAAGATGGCCTTGAACCTTTTTCTTTAAGAACAACATTTGGGCCAAGATCCTCAAATGATCTGCACAAGGTTCAAAAGGGCCCACTTTAAGTCTTGTTGAATCCATTATCTGTCTTGTTGCATATAGTTCAAGGATATTATTCTGAGTGATATATCCAAAAAAAAACATATTATTCTGAGTGAGGTATAGATACTTAGATGTTCTTAATGAATTTGAAGGAGATTATGAGTTAAGCGGAGAAACGGGAGAGGGTTGTGAGAATAGAAGACTATATTGCCTAAGGGGAAAGTGGATTTAAAGCTAAGCTAAATGCTTTTTTTCCAATATTTATTGAGAAGCAGCTAATGTTGTCAAACTTACAAGAGTTGGCTCTCCGAGTTTACTGCTTTTATATTTCTAATCTATAAAAATGAGTCGAGTCAATGATAAACTCATGTCAATTGTAAACTCAGTTAAACTCACAAGTTTATACACCGAATTTACCGTTTTTACATTTCTAATTTACAAAACAGTGTTAACTTACTCTTAAACTCGTGTTAACTTTTTTGATTTGATCATGCTCAGCAACTTTATAGATAAATTTTATAGAAATTTCGTTGTTAAATATGATAAATGATTAATATTGATGGATTTAATTTCAATTATTTGGATTTAAAATATATTTAAATCAAATTTTATATTTTAATTATTTAATTATACACTAGTAATACCTATTTAATAATAAAAATAAACTATTTTGAATTTACGTTCTGAGTTCACGTTATTGTCATGAGTTTACTTAAACTCATGAGTTTGACAACTTTGTCTAAACTTTTTTTAATTATTTATACTTGCTTTTATTCTTCTAAACTAGATTGTGGGTCTGAAAATTATACCCATCTACTCTGCGTGCATTGCATTAAATTTAATTACTGTTTTTAATCCTCCGTACATTAAGAATTTTTTTAATAAAAATAACATTTTACTTGTATAATTTATGCAGTTTATAGTTTATACAATCCAACCTATAGGCCATTTTTAACTTGGGATATTTCATGAAGAGTTTGAGTTACTCCTTTTACTCTTTAATATAAGAAATATTTGGAGAGTTGATCTTAGTCCTAAATATAAGATATAGTTTTCATATTTGTCAAAAAATAAATTATAATTTACCCATGCCCCCTCTCTAACAATTAAAGAGAATGAGGAATTACCACCAAGCGCTTAGGTCAACTAACAATTTCGAGACGTGGGAATGCAGCGTGGGTGGTAGAGGCTTCCGAAAGAATTAAGGATGTGCCTTAAAGGTGGCCTGCCTTAGGATATCGGACGCTCTAAGCAAAAAAAAAGAGAATGAGGAATTAAGGAAGATAATTAAGATGTTTTAGTAAATACATATCATATTAACTAACTTTTTTAATACAATCAAATTATATTAAGGACCGTAGGAGTACTTTGTTTATCGAAGACAAATGAAAACTGATGTAGGATGGGGAAGGGGGGAGGGAGAGCAGAGAAGAAGAGAGAGAAGGCAGAAGGAGATGGGAAGGAATTGAAGAGAGAAAGAGAGAAGAGAAGAGGGAGGTAGAGAAACAAGACGAATAGAGGGAGGAGAGAAGTCTAGGAGGAGAAATCTCAATAATCCATATTTATTTAATTATAAGATGTCTCCAAAATGAGATTGTTAAGAGCTATTTATAGTCACAAGTCATAATTCTGACCTTAGGAATTATAAAGAGAACATTCTAGGATCATATAATTAAAAGAAAATAACATTAATGATAAAAAAAATAACAACCAATTAAAATTTAAAAAAATCCCAAGTCATTTTATTTATCATAAAAATCTCTGGTTTTCTTCAAACCTCCTGGAATCTTCCATAATTATTTTCCTCTTCCTTTTCTATCTCCATACAAAAAATTAAGGGCCGAGTCACATATTATTGCTCCTTCCCAGATGAAGGTCCAGTATTTTGTGATAAAGGCCCAATTGTTTTTATAACGAGAAAGAACTAACTTCAGCTCCAGCTAATGAGTTTATGGTCATTTGGAGGCCCAAACTAAGCAGATCCAGATTTCAAATAAAATCTAATATCAACCCTTTATAAGCCCAATACTATACTTGGGTTTGTTTCTCTTGCTTTATACAACAAAACACTGGTTCGGCCCAAGAAAAAGGTTCATACAAAAATACTAACACCTCTTTTAGCCTATGTTTGGTTTGAGGGAAGGTTAGGGGAGAGGAGGGGAGGAAAATTTTTGACCAAATTATTCATAGGAAAATTTAAAAATTACATAGTTTTTTGCATCGTTTTCCGCATATTAACTTTGAAAACATGTCACATCATGGGCATATATGACTTTCACATTAGGGAGGGGCACCTCCCCTCCTTCCCTTACCTTCAACCAAACATAGCCTTAGTTTACCTACACCTGAAATAAAAAGGAAATTCAGTATACATCTAATATCGTATAATTTTTATTATTATTTAACTTTAAAAACCTATACTGTATTTTTTTTTCGTATTGTTTAATTTTATGACACAATAAAAAACATTCTGTAATCTATATAATTTTTTTTATTTCTTAGATATGACTATTTATTATCTGGTATTACTCAATTATATCTGAGCATTTTCGAATTCCAATGCAAATAGAAATAGTTTTGTTACAGTAAGTTTTTTTAATCCATGTGGTTTGAAGTCGTGACCTTAAAAGGTATGAAGCTTAATACCTTTTGTGTTGGGCTTAATTACTTTTGGTTCATATTATGTTATTATCTATTAAGGGCATATTTGAATTAGTACTAGAGAAGCATGTTTACACATCTCAAGAAAAAACTTCTTTCACATATTTTTTTCATATACGGTAAATCACGTTGAAAAAACAGCTTCTACTGCCAATTCAAATATGCACTAAATATATGTCCTAGTTGTGGTCATTAGTTTGGTAGATATATTTAGTAGCAAAAATTAGTTGCCATAATTACCTACCAACTACCAAAAATAAGAAATCATTTTATAAATGATTCCAATGAAACGTAAATGGAGCCAGTTTGTAGGAGAATTAATTTTCACATGGATGTGCTTCGTGCTTCATACCATTATTCCAAACTCAATTGACATCTCCAGTCTCCACTGAACGAAAATAAAGAAACAATATAAGTTTCAAAAGATCCACATCATCATCTTCACCTCAAGATTACACACACACACACATATGTATGTGTGTGTATATGTGTGTGTGTAGAGAGAGAGAGAGAGAGCCGTTGATTGTTTACTACAATCTGTTTCAAACAATGATACACATGGGTGCACATGAACAAGTTGCCTTTATTGCATACTTTTACGACTTTTTGTATATCGTGTGCTTTTGCACGTTTTATAAATTGTCCCTGATCGAATTGGCAGTTTCATATATAGCATTAATTCATAATATCACAGGTCAATATTTCTCTTACATTAAAATCAATGTTTTTTTCAATTAAAAAAAGGAACTGTTCAAAGGGTGAATATTTTCACATGCAAGCATGTGATATTTCTTAGCAACAAACAATAAGCGATCATTTTTTTTTTTTTGTTGTTGATATGTATGTATAATGTGTGTGTGTGTGTGTGTTATCATAGGGGGTTTTCAGTCATTCGGTGGAATTGACATACAAAAGGCCGATCAAGATGTTGAACAATAGTTTAAGAGTGAAAACCATTGAATCCTTACTTAGATTACTTGAACACCCTCAAATATGCTCCCTTTATTCTTAATATAATATCTAATTAATTTTTTTTTAAGATTAAGGAAGCTAAATAAGTTAAATTCAAATACTTATATTTATCTTTTTTCCTCCAAACTAATTTATTTGACTTATAAACTAATATATAATATGATTAAGTAATTTATTTCACTTTTATAATTTAAAAAGAAAAAAAGAAATCAACTGACTTTTATATTGAGAACCAGATTTTTTTTCAAAAATTATTTCGATCCATAACGTAACCTTAAGGTGCTGTACGGAGAAAATGAAGATTTGCATGCATATGTATTGATGGATCAGCAATTTAGGATGGTTGTCCCTGTAAGAGTGAGCAGACTGTTGCACAAAGAGAAGTGGTTGCCTTCGGAAATTCCTGTGTTTGCTGTAAGTAGGTACCAATAACTGCTTATTTTGTCTAAATTCATTGCTTTTAATTAATGACTACACTTGCTATATATATATATATATATATATATTACTTCTTGTTACACCAGGAAATAAATCACCCTCGTGTTCTTTGAAATGGAAGCTTGGGAACATCGTACTGAGTACTGACAAAGCTAACCAAACTGTAACGTAAATACATGTTGTCAAAACACGTTGTTGCCTTTTCAATTCCCCAAAGTCTTCATATATATATATATATATATATATATATATCGTTGCTTAACGAAAGTGACAACTTCAAGTAATTAGTTTCAGTTAAGCGTACACTAAACCTACAAAAAAAAAAAGGATCAATTTAATCATGCATATATAAACACTTCATACATGTTAATCAAAATTTAACTCGTCATGAGCATGTTCACGTGCTCCTCATAATTTATGAAGTGTTTTTTTCCGCCAAGATTACTTTCTATTTTATGTTACTGAGTTAAATTCGGGTAAATAGGGTCTTCAACATGATTTTTCCCGTTCACAAAGTTCAAACTCATTAAATAAAGTGTATTGATAATAATCTCTTCTATATACTTGATTATTATTCAACAAACAAAATAAGCTTCATTTGTATTGACATGTGCCGCATTTATGGATTTTTCCTTAATGTTATATGCACAATTGAAGGCTTGTGGAACAGTTTAATTGGCTGATGGTAACTAAAAATTACAGAAGAAACAAGAAGAATTCGATGGACGGAAAATTTTGGGAGAGCATCGTGTTCCATGGACGTGGATGCATGCATGAGGGCCAGACAGTGAAAAACTAATATCTTGGCACTGAGGTTGTCTTTTGTTTGGCTGTTAAGTTTGAGGAAGTAATCGAACATAAAATTGATTTATGATTGGTTCTTAATGTATATATCTTCACACGAGAATACGTGAAGGTATCATTCATCACTTTCTGTTAACAAGACATGCTCTTTCATGCTTCTATATTTTCTGCTTCTGGTCTCTAGCCATAGGGACATTCAGAAACCAACCAAATCTTAAGTTTAGATTGCAAGATAGAATTTAATCTTAACTAAATAATTAACGTTGAATCACATTTATGTGTGTGTGTGTGTAGAGAGAGAGATCAAAATTCATGAAGCGTAGCTTTTTGAGTCTGTGTGTGTGTGTAGAGAGAGATCAAAATTCATGAAGCGTAGCCTTTTGAGTCTCCTTAGCTTGTATATTGAATTCTTTGTAGTAATTCGATGTCGTCGAGCATGTGATCTTGCACGTTCTCTAAAAGCTCGAATCAGTGGAAGGATTATCGGTGAAACAATGTTTTAGGCTTTTAGGTATTCGTATTTACTATTTCATGTGTTAATATAAGATCTAGTTGAATTTCTTGAAAATATTAAAGAAGTTAAATAAATTACTTTATGGTATTTATGTTTATCTTTTTTATACCAAATTAATTTGTTTGAATTATAAAATAATACACAATCAAATTATACACTATATATATATATATATATATATATATATATATATATATATATATATATATATATATATTATGATTAACTAACTATTTTAACTTCTTTAATCTCAACAGAAAATTTCAATTATATATTATATTAAGTACTGGAGTGTGTGTTTGTAATGCTTCCTTATATTACTATATAAATTACTCGAACACGAAGCAGATGAGATGAACAAGTCAAATGTTATTTTATAGACTTTTTTTGAGATCAGTTCTATAACCATATGCTCTAGTTGCTCGTAATTCATGAACAATGATGATAAGCTCGTTATTGGTATTGCATATGTACATACAGATCCCAAAACTTTGAGCATCCGAAAAATACTTGGTTTTCTTGCCAAAAAATATTACTTAGTTTACACCATCCAAAATGAAACCAAGAGACTTGTCTGATAATGCTCACACATGCATTAATTGTCCATGATGGGAAGACTTGATGCCAAAAAAAAAAGCCGGTCTAATAAATGTCAACATTTGTACTAGCTAGTGTATAGGTTGAATTTTTATGTTTGGATATTTCATTAATTAACTTCAAATTTTGCATTTGACATTAATTTAGCACAAGACAGTACTAGAGTAACCCAGTGTAGTTCTGCACTTTTCAATGTTCATTGTGTTTGATGATCATTCTATATAAGCATATATATACATTTTAATGGTAAATGATCAAGTTCTAGGTTCTGGGTACATGAATTAATGGCTTGGAAATAGGCTGGTCGGTCTGTTACGTACTTACAGGAAATGAAATAATTAATGGCTGGTCCTTGTGAATTGGCTGAACCGAAACACATCATCTTCCCTTGTCTCTCTATATATATCTTCAATAAATTTCTGTCTCAATCCATTGTATGAAGACTTAGGTACGACGACTGATTATGGAAATTGACTTGTTCTTAGGTTTTTTTTTTTTTTATGAAAATTTTAGAAAAGTGGTTGGGTTCACTCACGTTCCAAGAACATCCTAACTTCTAGGTACCTAGGTTAACGCCTAATGGTAATAGACGTCTCGCTCTGCCCAACATCAGTATCACCTAGAAGGAAATGAGGTTTATATGGTTAGTTATATATGCTTAAAAAGACAAAACCAACATCTAATTACCTAATCATACATCAAGTTTCAATTATATATGTGTGTGTGTGTTTGTATTGAAAAAACTAGCATGTGCTCATATCTCCAAGGACTTTGTTGCTTTTTGCTAACTTCTAGGCTTCTTTTTTAACTTCAAGAGTTTGGCTTTCTTGTAACACAAGGGACTCATAAACCTTCTCCAATCATCACTCAAAATATATCCATCGCCAGTCCATGTATATATAAAACAATAATAATAATTAGATGATAGAATAATTTTGAAGTTGATTAATCTCGATTTGTAAAATTTCATCTGCATTGAGTAACTATGACGCTAGCAGCTAGCTAGAGGGTTAGAGAGAATGAATATCTTCTTCCAAAGTCTGTGTATATAATTTGCGCTTTTGATTTATAATCCCGAGCTTAAATATTCTTTTTGGTCCTTAATAGTACATGACAACATACATGTTATAGTACAACGTTACGTGTAATATGGAGTGAAAACTTACTTTAATCAATCAACTTAAACGACATGATCTCAGTGTTAATTACTTTGTGATTTTCGATTAGAAGACCTCGCAAGGTTCATTATTGCAGTTGCTTGCATGCATTCATGCACTTGATTAAGTAGTTAAGAAAACGAATCCCATACAAAGATTACCAAGCAATAATATAATTATAAGTCGAAGAAAACTAATTAATACTATAATTGTACAATTAAAATTGAAAATGCCTTGTTCCCCATTTAATTTACATGTAGTTGAATCAACACCTCGTGAAATTCTCATCAACGGAAGTTCAATATAATTGAACCGAGGGTTGTGGTTGATGGCATGATTGGCATCACAACACATACACATAATGGAAAAAAATTTAGGTCAAGTTGCTTATAGGTCAAAAATTTACACACACACACATATTGGAACAAAATTTATTACATATATTTATTGGCGAATTTACTAGCACATATATATTTTAACAACTAATAATAACAAAATAACAAATATATTGGAGAATTGAACCCGATAGATATAAACAACTTCGTACTTGAGTTTTGTCCATATATATGTGTGTGTTCTTGATATAATTAATCAACTGCGACTTTTTGTAATAAATTTAATTCATCCCTGCAGAGATATATAGCTATAGCTAACCTCTATTTTGACAAAAAAACAAATGTTAATTAATTTGATCTGGAAGACTCTTTGTTTAGAAACATACAAAACTAAAGAAATTCTTTGAAAGGTTTCCTTAATATTGTACGTATGGAGACGAATTCATGATTCGGTACATGAAACTGTTATGAATGGAAGATGGTGGTTGTAACGTTAATTTCCAAGTGCATTGCAAAATTTGCAGAACTCAACAAATTAAATAGAGTTCAGGTCATCAGGCCAAAAAAGACAAATAGATCAGAGAGACTAATCATTATTCATCAATATCTATCGATAGTGTGGATTTAGACACTAATCAGAATTTCCCTCCTATATATTATTCTGTATATATACCTTCCAATTATATTGTTGATTATATGTACACAAGAAAATGTTTCAGTCAGCAGGATTTTTTGTCCCCTCAAGTCCAGACCACAGATTATAGATATTATACATAATCATACCCTAGCTAGACAGCACTTGGGAATATATGTGTGTGTGTGTACTGTAGAAAATTTATTTAACTAATTAACTTGAAATAAACAAATTTTAATGAATACATAGAATCTATAGTAAAATGATTATTGCATGTGTAATTAACTAACAAGCTGAATAACTGATATAACTAAGAAAATGATAGTATCAGTTTTGAATTTGATTGTTCAAGTTGAAGCAAATTTATTCTTTTAGGCATGATGGGTTTGATCTCCCACCTTAGGAAATGATCATCTACTATTACAGAACCTAATGATGCATTTGACCAGAAGTAATACACACACACACACAACTAAACAACAAAAAAGCTGAAGAAAATCAAAGTATTTAGTGGAAGAGGGCTCGAGAAAGTGGTTGTAGGAAGTATGTTCCCCATGTCACTAACAACGTTTGCCGCTTGTGTCTTTAATCACAAGTGGTTATATGTGTTGGGAAAAAGCAAAGGAAAAAAAAGGTTAAAGTTGGTCAATCCTCACCAGATCAAACTAATCATCTTCAAGAATAAGATCGAATAGTTTTCAAATATTTCTTCATTGAAATTGATGAAAATTGGGAGGAAGAAGAAGCCCATTATATCAACAAGAAAGAAGAAACTTGGAAAAAAAAAATTATAATGTTATTGGCAGAAAATGAGTGTGCATATAATTTTGACGTGACTGTATATATGCTGATGCGAAAAATATATAGCCTTTGGAGACAAGAAATAATTGAGCAAGATCATCAAGAAGAGAAAATAAAGATTGTGATTCCATGCGATTTTTTTCCTCTTTTGTTGAAACATTGCATTAAATTGGGATATGGATGCATATAAAGAGTACCAAGCAAAGATGTTAATTAAAGATATTATGCTGACACCATTATGAGTTGGAGGATCATTCAGATGTATATGTAAGACCATATAAAATATATATGAACAATTTTTAATTGAAATAGGGAAAAATATTTAATTTCCATATGGTTGAATAGGAAAACACGTCAAGCTTAATTATCTATTAGCTTGACCTTAATTAAAAACCCAGACGGATCATGATGACATGTGAGTTCTCAATTCTTTGACAAGATGCCAAACTACCAAACCCACGACTTTTTATAAAAAAGATAAAAACATATTTTTAATATGTTAGTTAAATTGACCAAAGAAAATTAAACCGAACACGCGAAATAATTAATTCAACAAACAATAATCATAATTCTTAACGTTGAAACGGCGTGCAACTTTTTCTTAAAAAGATAATTAGCATCACGCAAAGTATGTTAATTGAGAGAGAATGATTGCTTTCAACCACAACAGCTAGCTTTGTTTCTGCATGTTACGAGATATGATTCCAAACATTGATTAATTCACACATCATAATAAGACAAGAGAGTTTGAGACCATGCCCAAACAAGAATCACAACGTAATTAATCCAATATTAATTTAGTAATTATTTTAAATGAAGCCGATTATTAGTTACGTTATATATATGTGTGTCTATATGTGTGTGTGTGCCACTTATCACGTAGCCCCATGATCCCAGATTCCTTCTCCCATTAAGGAGAAAAAAATATTGAATAAGCATGCTTCAATTCACGTGGCAGTGAGGATATATCATATATATAAATAAAACTGGGAAAATATATAATTGTTGACCAGTCAAAATAATAATATAACAGAGAAAACAAAACCCTAAACGAAGATAAATAATCATGGAATCCATTGGAAGATAGGGAAAGAAAAAATGGTGGTGTGTTCCCCATTGAATGAACAAAGTTGGATGCTGTGAGATTTTAATTAGTGGGTCATGTACTTTCATGCGCTCTTTTGAGAGAGAGAGAGAGAAAGCTGAAGAAGAAAAAAAAGTGAAAGCTAAGCCAGCCATGAAATGAATTTTCTCTTAATTTAATTAACCATCTCCAGAGAGAAACTGAAAAAAGTAGGGTTCGGAGAAAGATTTGTTTTCTATCTCTACTTTATCTTCACCGATAACAGTGAGAGAGTTTGACCCAAAAAAAATAACAGTGAGAGAGAGAAACTTTATTGTTTATTAGTTGGTTCAGAGAAACAAAACCAAGCTCAGAGAAAGATTGTTTTTTTTTTTCATTAACATGATGAGAAGAAAGTGGCAGAAAAGGAACTAGCCAGTGTACTGTGTTTCATTTCTTACATTAATGTTTGGCTGTAAAATGTTCACCAAAAAAAATCTCACAATTCAAATAGCCCTAACAAAAATACATGAGAATCATATCGTACTATTAATTAGTTAGCAGCATACTTTTAATCTGCTGGGTATGAATTATATCATTATCGATCGATCAGTTATATCAAATTTTGTTGGCAGAGTACGATAGATGTCTTGTGTACTCAGTTGATGTAGACAGACTGTTCATTTCCCTCCAAAAATTTTCTTAAAGGAAAATCAATCCATGCGCCAGAAAGTGATGCTATTTAATGGGATTTTTAAAAAAAAAAAAACAAGACGAAGGAAGTATAAAATACATAATTAGGCGTTAATGACATTGTAGTTTAGTTAAAAATTTTAAGTGGTTAAAATTTTTTGCCTTTTAATTAAAAAAAAAACACATGATGAGGCTCACTACTAAGACATTTAAAAAAAAAAAAGAAATATGCTGTTCATAAAAAGGAACAAACTTTCTGGGCCAGCGTAAAAAATAAAAAGATGATTATATTGCGTGGTGGTGGAAGATGAATGAGACACATATATGTGTGTGTAGAGAGACAGAGAGAGATTAAAAAAGAAGGAGGAAGTGGAAGATACAAGTGGAATGGTAAGAGAATTGCAGCTTTACAGTGAGTAAGGGATATTATGATAAAAACAGGAGAGCATCATGTCTCATACTTTGCATGCAAATTAAAAGTTGTCCCCTTTTATATTCATGTTTTATATAAAGTTATATATAACCTCTTCGCAAACACAATTGTATGCATGTTTGTACCTTAAAAGCTCAAGAAGATCCTTCACCATCAATTCCTCGAAACTAATTAATTAATGTATGGGTTAGGTTTGATCCATGGAAGCCTCTCTCAACATAATGCTTGAAGCTGTGTATACTTTGGCAAAAAAAAAAAAAAAAAAAAACTGTGTATAACTCATAAAATTGAAGTCTTAGTGTATACATAAGGAGCGACTCCTTTAAATACAATTGGCATTATAAATATATAGTTACTCATGTGTAAAATAAGGGTTTAATGTTTCTATTTTTGCTGCAAATAAAAAAAAAATTCTGCAGCATTCACATAAAAGTGAATGAGTTTTACTAATATTTTCTCTATCTTCTCTTTACAATGGGACCCACTCACTTTTATGTGAGTGTGATAGGAAAAAAAATTGCAACAAAAACAGAAACATTTAACTTATAAAATAATTCGAATAATATGTGAAGATCAGCTACCATATGTTACTTTGTTAAAGAAAGTTTGAAAGTGCCTTTTATTTTTTTTTATACACCTATCTAATTGGATCTGGCTCCATCCTCTTCTCTTCCCATCCTTTTCCATCCTCTTCCTCATCTGAGCCGTCGGATGAAGATCTGGACGGTGTAAATTTTTTTAAAAAAATTACCGCATGCGGTGCAAATTTAGTGTAAAAAAGGGCAGTAGACCGTAGCCACTCCCTATCTAATTAGGTTAGATTCCAGCATTATTATACTTGATTTGAGGTAGCTCTTTTAAAGACGTTTTATGCATACACAAGATATTTTGGTAGTAACTTAAATATAAGACGTCTTAAACAGTCAAAGTTCATTCTACTTAAGATTTGTTGGTAGTGCCTTTTTGTTTTCCGAGAGGTGAGAGCAGTACTTCAAATTCAAACAGATTGGTTTACCTGTAATTAATTAGTAATAACAATCAGTAAGGGAAAAAAAATAGCCTGACTCGATTTGTCGCTGTCAAATTAAGAGTGCTTGACTCTAGAAAGAAAACTCTTCTCATTAAAGTGCTGCTGATTATTTTGAAATGTGGTATAAGGTTTCACTAGATTTTTTTTTTTTTTAAGTATCGAGTATAAGTCTTAAATGAGACATTTGTGTTAGAAAGGGAAATCACAAATATTAAACCAAATACCAAATAATGCTATCAAAAATAAATTATTCTGAATTTTTTAATAAGCAAATCAAGCCTGCCGTGTGAAAATACAAATTGAATATGTTTTACCACTGTATTATTTAACATTCCTTAAGTTTTGTCTATTGTAAAGTATCACAAATCTTAACAAATTTATGTAAAATTAAGAGTAATAAAGAATGAAACAAAAAAGAAAAAGAAACAGAGAAATTGGAGAAAAGCCTGAACTACTGCCCAAGCGTACAGATCTTCCGGTTCAAAATCGAAATATGGTTCAAGCCAGAAAAATCAAAACAAGATTTGGTTTTTTTTGGGAAAAATGGCTAAGAATTGTTAGTTATTTTACTACTTATTTGTTATTTATTTATATGAGTCATATGACTATTACTTTATTCCTTTGAATTTTCAAATTCCAAAAAATTTACCAGGTTAGTCATTAATTTTTTTTAAAATTATTTTTCCGAAATAAAAGAAGTTCTAGTGGAATGAAGGAAGGAATTTTTTTTTTTTTTGCTTGGAGCATCCGATATCCCAGGGCAGGCCATCTTTCAGGCACATCAACGGCCCCAGACTAATCCGGATCGAGACCGGGTGGCCCCTTTCGGGGGGAAGCCTCTACCACCCACGCATGTTGCATTCCCACGTCTCGAACTCAAGACCCGTGGTTAAGCTAGGACAACCCCTTACCAGTTAACCTAAGCGTTTGGTGGTATGAAGGAAGGAATTTTCAATCTAATTGACACGCGACTTTAATCCCATTTGTAATATCAAACGGTAATACGAGGCCTAAATAAAAAAAAAAAAAAAAGAGAGAGAGAGAGAGAAACACAACCAAACAAAACAGCCTCATGGTAAACGATCCTAATCCTACTCTCATCTGCAACAAATGTAGTATATAATGTGTGTAGTATCTATAACAGGAGGGAGGGAGGGAGGGAGGGAGGGAGGGAGGGAGGGAGAGAGAGACATTACCGGAGAAACGAGGAGGAGTGGAGGGCCGAACCGCCGGAGGTCGCGAGGAGGAGGCGGAGTGCAGGAGGCTCGGAATGTGCGGACGAGGCGGAGGGCTAGACGGGCGAGTTGGAGGGCAGGAGACGCGGATGAGGCAGAGGCAAGACTGGACCGAGAGGGAAGAAGTGTAGACGCGAAAGTGGAACAGATCTGAAAACTAAGATAATGCCTGTGATTTGTGAAGGAAAACTTTTCCGTCGCAAAATGTAACTATTTTGCAACGAACAATGCAATCCGTCGCAAACAGAGCCTCATTTTGTGACGGAGGGAGGACTCCATCACAAAATGACCTTCGTTTTGCTACGGATGATCCAATCCGTCGCAAAACAACATCTTTTTGTGACGGATTTTATAAATTCGACGAAAAAATGGAAATTTGTGACGGAATTTTAAATCCATTGCAAATATCAAAAAATTTGTGACGGAAAACATTTTGTCGCAAATTCACTATTTTCTAGTAGTGTCTCTTGAATTGTGAATTTTGTTTTAAATTTTTTAAAATGAAATGGTTGATGTTAGGAAGGAAAATTTGACGACTCATATATATGTTTCTCACGACTAACTTAAGAAAATAGAATTTTTTTTTTTTTAAAAAAAAATGTAGGCCCGCGGGCAAGCCGATAAACTTGCCACTACACCAACTACAAAAATGCAGGACACACAGGCCCATATCATCTAGCATGTGGGTTAGAGCCAAGAAATCCGGTCGAGCTTGAAAATTAGAAGAGCTAAATGAAATTGGCCCTGGAGGGCCTCGGGCTTAAAAAGGCCGGCCCGTTAGGCCCTTTTATTTTATTTTTTAGAATTACCTAGGTTGCTTAGACTTGAAACTTGAAAACTCTAATTTTATAATTTGGTTTATTGTTTGTTGCTGATAAAGATTTTGGATGTGTTCATGATGCGAGAGAAGAAATTCATGATATTCTTACTCATGAAGCAGAGCCTACTACTCAAAGTAAAATACAATCAAATGTTTTTAAAATTGACAATAGTAGTGAAGAAGATGACAATGATAGTCATCGTACTAATGTTGCTTAATGGTATGCTTCTTATGTTTTATATGAGTTATTTGTGGATAATAGTTTGCTTTTGATTACGAATTAGTGAATGTGTTTATTTGTTGGATGATTTATGTTATTTGGATTTAATGCTGATAACATTTATTTGATAAATTAGAACATTAATTGTTGTAATTTACTAATTATATTTCTTTGGAAAAAATGGAGGAAAAATAGTTAAAATTTGGAATAATAATTTCCGGACCCTATAAGGGCGGCCCTAGCCCTGGTGCACTCGAGTTGAGCCTTGAAAACAAATGTTTTTCTTACTTTGGGCATTAGGGCCCAGCCTGTTAGGCCATGGAAGGGGATTCTCTCATTGGCAGATTTTCTGTCTATCTCTCATAGGCGCATCCTCACCGTTAAAATCTTGATCCAAGGGCTCAGAAAATTTTTGGAAAAAACCGCATGCGGTATACGCACCGCATGCGGTTTTTTCCAAAAATTTTCTAGGCCCTTGGATCAAAATTTTAACGGTGAGGATGGGAGATGAGGAGGGATGATGAGAAAAATGCATGTGAGAGAAACCAGGCCTGTTAGGCCATGACCCTTCAAGAGCCAACCTTATAAAGCCAGGCCGGCCGTGATTCCCAACTTTATTGTGGGTTGATGTTACGGGATGACCCTCATTCTTAACTCTAGTCATAAAATGCTATTGATAAAAGAAAACTCTTGTAAATTTAGGGCTCAAGTTTACATCTATTTCACAAGTTTGGAAAACTTGTGCCAATGTGAGTTGGCATAGATGGTAAGGGATCCAGGATTAGGCCCTTGGGTCGTGGGTTCGATCCCCTCTGCCGTCGTTGAGACTCGGGGCCGTGCCCTAGCCTTAGTGGCGGATTGATGTCGAACCCCTCCAAAACCTTTTTGTATCAAAAAAAAAAGTTTGGCAAACTTGTGATTCGAAAGATTCTGAATGTCCTTCTATTGAAAGCAATATTTTTCCAAGTATGATTAGATATTAAACATGAACACCTCTACTAATAAAAATTTAAAAATTGATTCCCCAATTTGTAAAAAATTATTCCATTCTTCCATATCCAACCCCTGATTGAAACTCTAGCATATTATAGAAGGCAAATACTAGTACTACCAAAATACGCATACGTGGACCCACTACGTTCTCTCTCGGGCAGTTTTGACGGTTGACTAAATGAGAGGTCGCTGATCACCTACGGCTCTTTCTCGTGAGGGGACATAAAGCTTACCCTTTAAATGAACGACACGTGTGAAAACTGACAACTCCTCCTCTCTATATGACTATGTCAAGCTCATTCATTTCATTGAACAGTAATACGATATTCGGGCCCACCCCTCTGCTCCATGTGAAACCATTCATAGATGAGTAGATTCTACACCCTTTTCTTTTCTACCCATAACCATAAACTCGGCTAATTACCAATTTGTAACGAGGAAAAAAACATCGTCCCATCTTTTTAATTGGTAGTCCTTCCAGCCCTAATTATAAGATTTAGTTAATTTTTTTAAAGAGATTAAGAAAGCTAATTAAATTACTTTAGAATGTTTTGATTTTTTCTCCAAACTAATTAGTTTAACTAATAAACTATTCCTCCGGTCCTAATTATAAGAGCACTTTTGTAGTGCAAATTACACTTCAAAAGTGCTCTTATAATTAGGACAGGAGGGAGTAATATATAATCTAAGGATATACAACATATGAAACGATTAAATAACTTATTTAGCTTCCTTAATCTCTTCAAAAAAAGTCAACTAGGTTTTATAATTAGGACCGGAGGTAGTAATTGTTATTAATTTACATTTCAACAAAACAAAATTATGAGATAACATCATACACACACACACACATATATATAGGAGTTATCGTTTGTCATATCACTTCATATAAGGTTATATCAAGTTACCCCAAACTACGTCGTTTTGGGGTTAGAGGAATTAATGAACTCTCAAAACGACGTAGTTTTGAGATTAGGGGAATTAATGGAGGATCTTTTGGTAAAATTCATATGATAAATACAACAACAAAAATACAAAAACACCATTTATTAACTCCGTTAACTCCCAAAACGACGTAGTTTTGGAGTGATTTGACATAAGCTTATATCAAGTGACATGATAAACGAGAAGCTATATATATATATATATATCATACAAAACTAGGCCTCATAGCTGATAATATAATCTTTTATTAAAAAATTTGATTAAAATTAAATACAATTCTCACATGGCATTTGAGTAGAGTAGGCTTCTATGATTAACCTATAAAATGATAGTTGGGATAAATTAATAGTAGTACTAATTAAACCTTAAAAAATACTACCTCCCATATTAAGGATGGAATACATACCTAAGATGAGATCAATAATGGGTTGAGATTGAACAAAACTCGTAGGTATTTAACTTGATTGTGCTAACACAATTTCTATGGGATATATATTTTGATATTATTGGAGCATCATGTCATTTTAAATCAAGTTTGAAAATTGCAATTTCACTTAATTATTCGATTCAAGTTGATATGAATTATTTGATTCGAAAGACAGGTGATATATATAATGTTGCTGACAAAAATTTGACAAAATGAGTTAAGAGCTTATGGATTTTTAACACACAACACAGTGAATGATTTTGAAGAATCATGAATAGTGGAAGATTTAATTTGAAAATGAAGGGGGTGTATGGGGCAGAGGGAGTAATGAAATTCACATGGGTTTGTGGGGAAGCTATAAACAGGAAATGCATTTATATGTAAGGTGGGAATTAATTGAATAATGCATTATTATTTGAGAGAGTAAGTCAAAGTTGTTGCTTTCCACTCGTGCATATTATTATTATTATCTTATTCAATTATATTATGAATATGACCCCATTTCTACATTATTGTACATCTCCTTTTATTTATGTCCATAGTTCTCTCACTACTTTTATTTTAATTCCAATGGGGCCCATCTTGATTTTCACATTACATCATCTTCAACTCATTAATATACAACCCATCATCTCTCTTTATGTTCAACTGGTAAATGGGTCGAACACTCTCATCAAAAGGAAGAGATTCGATCTTGAAATTTGTTAAGACAATGGGGGAGACATCCTAGACGATGTGAACTTATGGAAACGAAGGCTGAGGTGAAAGCATGTGTGCTTTCAATGCTATATGTCCTAGGGAAGCAAAGCTATAACGTCCTGCTTTTGGATTGTGAGTGAGTCCAACCCCTCTCCTAAAATTTATATATATAAAAAATCATTCATATACACACTCTCATCATATAAACATGTCAAAATCAGCGAAAGGATTGAGACTACTCTTCTCATCATGAAGAACAATATCTCCTATACGCATAAAAATTATCTTCATTTTAATAATTATACGACATTGACATGTGTATATTTCCTAAGATATCAATAATTTTTTATAATTATATGATATCCATTATTGTGGAACCATAATGTTTGAGCATTATCCACTCTAAAATGGGGAGTCTTTTTAGTGTCTGTCTGGAAAACAACAAAACCATGATTTCAGAAGATATTTTCCCGCATGCGAGACAGAATTACTCACATACTTATCTTATAAATTGTAAAAGTTATTCTTCAAAAGCTAATTCAAACATACCCTTAGAGTAGTAATTCATGAGTTTAAGGATTTGAGTACTTCTATATCTTATTTATAAAACAGTTCTAATATGCTTCACATAGAACAATAAAAACCTTAAACTTAATTAATTTAATTTAATAAAAACCTTAAACCTTAAACAGTTCTAATATGCTTCTAGTAATGGCATGAAATTAAAGCTCCCGAGATAGCAAGTTGGATATCGTCTCTGACCTACCTCAAACCAAAGCTTGCCCCTTTAGCTGGGGGGGAAAAAAGATTGAATATTTAATCTTATTTAAAAGGTATTCTAATTTAATCTAATTAGAAAAGGGTTGAAATGTTGAGGGGGACATAAGAAAGGTCATTTCGCGATGACAAGATTATGACACATATTGCATCTTTTTTCATTATTTGTGAAAGAAATAACCCTATTTGCTTTATGATCTCTGGTACTATGTTCTTCCATTTATATCAAACCCTCTGGCTTTTTTCCCTTGGCCTCAATATCACTCCCTCCCCCCACTTGGCACTTCATTTTTTTTCACCTCACGTCTTTCTTTATCCCTCTTTTGATATTGCATGCCATGAAAAATGAAGGGTCCACAAACTGGAAATTTGATGTCGATTGACTCCTAAATGGAAATATAACTTTATTTTATTTCTGAAACTTTATAAAGGCATTATAATTTTCTTAACAAGTTACTATTTGGCATGGTCTTGTGGAGGGGGTGTAACTTGGCTTGTCCTTAGTACAAGTCTGTAGTATGGATATGGAGGGGTGTGGATGGGGAAATAGGATTGAGATAATATTATATTTCCTTTTTATGTGTAAACCCAAAAAGAAAAGACAAAAAGTCATCTTTTACGGAAGTTAAATGAACAGAAAATAATATTTGAATTGCGGGGGATTATGATGAGGTTTTGTGTTTGGGTATAATCGTCCTACCATAAGTTGAGACTGTTGGCGATATTAGTGAAGAATAGAAAGAGACCATAATATACCAAGGGTTGACACAAGTGATAAGCGGTTTGTGTCGCTTAAGCATGGTATCGGGTTCGAGCCTTATGAATGCAGAAAAGCCCCGTTGGGAGACTCATCCACCATAGCCAGGTGTGCGACCTGAGTCGGATTCGGATTAGTCAGGGCGAAACTCTGGATATCGGATGGGAAACCGGGAAAAAAAAGGGGGACGAGAATATATATATATATATATATATATACATACTAGGAGGAATGGTGTGTTAAGTTTGATGTCCTTTTTTTGAATTTCTCAGCTACAATTTAAATATTGAAATAATATACTCCCTCATGTCTCTTTCATAAGAGGCGAATAACCAATTTTCGTGTGTAATACCCCGAAATTTGAATTAGGGAATTTAAGGGCCAAAGTGCCAAAATGACCAAAATACCCCTGGGAGGAGTAAATAACTTAGGAAAATGGTGAAAAATCCTGAAGGGCAATGAAATAATTATTTAAATTGAGAGAGAGTATATCTCTAATTTTGGTAATTTAATAAATTACAAACTTGGAGAAATTGAAGAAGAATGCTCAAAAAGTATGGTAATGACCATAATGCCCTCACAAATTCTAAAATAAAGCGAAACACATGGAAACAGAAATGTTAATGCAAGAGTATAAAGGAAATAAGGTGTTCTAAGTAAGAAAATTATCAACTTGTGATAATTAAGTAATTAAGTAATATTGGGCTAATTACTTAAGCATAAGTAAAGGAAATTCATGAATAATTATGTAAAGCTCAAAAATTAGTGGAAAATAGTTGAAAATTAGTAAGAATATATTTACTAATTGATTGGAGATTTTTGAGAAAAATAAGTGAGTTTAGGTATTTTTAAGCCTAAATGCAAGAATGGACCAATAGGAAAATCTTGTAAAAAAGTTATGTAAAAATAATTATTTAATTAATTAAATAATTAATTTAAAAAAAAACGAAATAAAGAAAAAAAAATATGCAGAAAAAAAAATGAGAATGAAAAGGGAAAATATATATATATGTGTGCAAGTTGACATATAATAAGAATATAATTAATTAAAGTAAAAAGTGATGAATAGTAATTTTAAAATTAGGAAACGGATCCTATCTAGAGATCTAGGAATGGGAATTCCAAAGTCAGGGTAGAATATTGATCAGTGGAATTTTATCTTAGTTAAACTCTTGCGGAAGTTAATTAAAGCCGTTTGTGCTTTTTCCTAATAAGACGAAATAGGAAATTCGAGAAAATGCCGGATAGCCAAAAGGACGAAAAGGTTATGTTGTGACATTTGGAAAAGAATTGGGAATTTTCATGAACATATTTGGATTCGATGAATTTTTCGAAGAGATGGGTGTTTAGAAAACAAGTTTCGACACCGGACGCGTTTGGACACGTTTTTCGAGAAACTTCAGACTGACTGTTGGAGCCCTATATGGAATCAAAATATAGGTTAACTTGGACATTTCTACTAAGTGAGGAAATGGTTTCAAAGTTGTAAATCCAGAATTTTGAGATTTCTCCGAAATTACGCGAATCGGGTGCCGATCGGGAAATCGGCTCCAGAAGCTTCTAGAAGGGCCACATGGCCACTTCCCATTGGCGAAGACACTTGGATTTTCGGCCAAGTGTGAATGCAAAAGGGGAAGGAAAGGGTTTTTTTGAAAAGTTGCTTTGGACGGTCCAGATCGATTCTCACAAAGTTGATCCGACGGCCGAAATCCTACACCTTTTCTTATAAATACCCCCCTCCTTCACTTTTCTTCACACCATTCCTTCTTGCCTATTTCGAAATTCTAGGGAGAGAAAGTAGAGAGAGAAGCTCTGGGGGATTGTTATGGTATGTTTATTGAATGCAAATATGTTAGATCGGTTTGGTGCGAAGGCAAGGCTAGTCTATGTGGATCAGCCAATCAGTCGCCGTGAACTCGGTGAGGCCCCCATGATAGACACTTACCTGGCCATTCTGTTCAGTTAATGGATGTACGTTCGCGTACTGTAACACTAATCTGATGGATATAGTATGCTGTAGATGGTATGTGTGTGATGTGTTTATAATGTGTATATATGTGGGGTGTTGTTGGAATGCATATTATGTTAGAAAATAACTGTATGCATCTTTGGGAGCGATATAGTTGCAAGGTGGGAGCGATACATTTATAATCTTTGGGAGCGATACATCCGTCTTGGGAGCGATATATCTCGTATCTTTGGGAGCGATACATGTGCATTGGTTGGGTGTGGTTTATATGTTATTGTTGTGTAACCATATGTGTAATCTGTATACATGAGGTTAATTGCTTACCCGAGATCCGTGCGGATCTCGGCTCTCAATATAGCGTCGAGGTCGGAAGGACCGAGGAACGAGGAGAGAGGGAAGCGGCGAGGTTCGAGGATCCGGTGAAGACTTTCCATTATTATCCTCTACTTTTTGGAACTCTCGGTTACTATACCGTTTATGTAATTAGCCAGTGGGCATTTTATAACAATATATCAGTTACACTCTTGTTCCGGTGCTCTACTCTGATGAAAAAATTTTATACTGCTTTCGAAAAGTTGGGATTTTACATCGTGGGTTAAAAAATGTTATTAAGGGGATAGTTGGATTGCTAAATATGTTAAAAATGCTTTTTTTTTTTTTTGTCAAAGAAACAATACACTCATTTAATGCTTGATTGGTGACCCTTATTAAAAAATACTCCTTTTGAAAGAGGATACATGAAAGAAAATTTCTTAATAAACGCTTACAAATAGAACAACGTAACATTAATGATAACAAACTTAATCCTGCTAAGTGAAGTCGACTACACAGGTAACATAAAGTTACTTTCTATTAACTATAGGAAATAGGAATTATAAATGTGTGTAAATATATGTAAATGTACAATGAGTCTGTTGTGGAGCCCAAGTTTACTTACAATGACCATCTTTGTAAGTATCTAAACTACCTCCAACTCTTCTTATCGCTAGGACCAAGAGGGGAAAAACTCTTATGAAGAGAACCGAGGGAAGTACATAATGTGATGAGACGTATTGATGAGGAAAAAAGGGTATGCAAGCATGGATGAAGAAAGAAGGAGAAAGTTGAGAAGCAATAGATAGTGAAGATGGATGGATGGATGAGAATGGTAATTTGGGAAAGAAAGGGAAATAACAAGAGAGGAAGCAAATGATATTAATTGGAAAGAGGAAGATGGGAAGCCCTTCTTTGGAGTGCATCAATCAATTTTAATTGCTTGGTCCTTATCGTCAAAAATATAAGCCACACCTTCCTCTGCCTTCTCACTTGTACTACCCTCCCATTGGCCATCCCTCACTCTCCGATAGGCACCATTTGTTTATCTCATCTGGATCGTCTAGATGAGATCTGGACAGTCTAGATTTGATTTTCTTACTTTCTAATTTTTTTTAAAAAAAATTATTTTAATGAGTAGAGAATCTAAAATAAAAATAATTTATTAACCAATATTTTTTCAAAAAATATTTTTATTATTTAAAAATCAACAATTTTAAAAAAAAAATCAAATCTAAACCGTCCAGATGAGATAGGCAAATGGTGCCTATACAAAACATAGACACCAAAACAGGTTCCCACTCTCTTCAAGTAGATTCATTGTATTTGGATGAGATGTGAATGGAATCTAGAGCTAAAGTGTATGTTTGAATTAGCTTTTAAAGAATAACTTTTACTATTTATGAGATAAGTATACGAGAGGAGATTTATCTTACAGAAAAAATGCTTTTGAAATTGCGTTTTGTATATTATCAAAAGACAAAATTACTCCAACTCCAACCATGCATGGATGCTCATGATATTAATACTCCTTTTGGTGATAAATTATAGGAACTAGATAATTAATTTGCAAATATTAAGAAAAATTAGTTATATGTATAAAAATGTGTGTTGTTTTTTCTAAAGTATTGTTTATGATAATTTGTATTGAAAATTACTCCTTTAATATTTAAAAAAAACATTTAATATAAGTCATCAATGGAGAGAGTTTATGGGAAAAAAATACTAAATTTGTGAGATAAAACGAAGATATTATATTAAAATAAAAACAAATTCATTTACTACAGATAAATGTTGAGATCCAGAATGTTATTTCCAAATCTAAAATGTCATGATGAAACGTGAGATAAATATGAGAATAATTTTTTTTTTTAAATTGCGGTGAAAAAACATCTACCACAGATAAATATGAGAATGTTATATGCATGCAATGGTGGAGATAAAAATTAAGGAAAATGATAAATAAATACCATCTGAATTTGCAAAACTTTCAGAAGCTTACCGAATTTGTAAAAAGACTGAGAAGTGACAAGGACCTATGAGGGATATGCAAATTCGGGTGAAAAATCCACACTGCCCTTAAGTAACTTTATGAAGACACTGGAGGGAGTAAGGCTACTCCATTCTCATTCGACTGCCCTAGCGCGTTCTTCATCGTCTTCATCGCGACGCTCGTTCTTCATCGTCTTCCTCGCGACGCCGTGAATCCCTTAAGAAAAATATGGTTTGATTTTCTGAAATTTTAATCGTTTGGGATGTGGTGGTTGTTGGGGCTAGACTCCATTGTTGGAAGGTGAAGGAAGGAGAGATGAATAAAAAGGTGAACAGTAAAACGAGCTCAGAAGGCTGAAAAATCCAGTAATGAACAGTAAATGCGTTTGAAGAAAAAGATGAACAGTAAATGCAGACTTTCAACAAAATTCGTAATGAGATGAACAACTTTCAACGACTATTTTCATATAAACCGTCATTGAAAGTTAAGCAAAAAAAAAAAATACTTTTTAATGACTATTTTCTTAAAAATAGTCGTTAAGCGTTTTAAAAGTCGTTAAACCATCGTTGAAAATGAAACAAAAAAAAAAAAAGTTACAACAACTGTTTTTAAGAAAACAGTAGTTGAAAGTACTTTTAACGAGTGTTTTTGAAAAAACAGTTGTCAAAAGTACTACTTTTTTTTTTTTTGCTTAACTTTCAATGGCGTTTTATATGAAAATAGTCGTTGAAAGTTGTTCATCCCATTACGAATTTCGTTAAAAATTCGCATTTACTGTTCATCTTCTTCCTTAAACGCATTTACTGTTCATCTTTTTCTTCATCTCTCCTTCATTCACCTTCCAACAATGGAGTCCAGCCCCAACAACCACTACATCCCAAACGATTAAAGTTTCAGAAAATCAAACCAGATTTTTCTTAAGGGATTCACAGCGTTGCGAAGAAGACGATGAAGAACGAGCGTCGCGATGAAGAACGCGCTAGGGCAGTCGAATGAGAATGGAGTAGCCTTACTCCCTCTAGAGTCTTCATAAAGTAACTTAAGGACAGTGTGGATTTTTCACCTGAATTTGTATATCTCTCATAGGTCATTGTCACTTCTTAGTTTTTTACAAATTCGATAGGTTTCTAAGGGTTTTGTAAATTCAGATGGTATTTATTTATCATTTTCCCTAAAGATTAAAGATGTGAGGAAGAAAGTGAGGAGGATGAGTAAAAAATAGGAGAAAGAGAGATACAGCAACACCCATCAAAAGAAGAGAGAAAGGAGAATCTTAAATGGCAGAGAGAAGATGAGCATGGTGGATAACTGGTAGTAATAAAAGACAGGTTAAAAGTAGGGGAATCCCCCACAGTAATAAATCTGCTGACAGTTAAAAAAACCTCTGCCCCCTTTTAAGAATCTCCTTTAAACCTTCCCTTCTCTGCTTGCTTTCAGCTTTAAACTCATTTCTAGCCCACCAACACCCCCTTACCTCCCTTTTTTTTATTATAAATAATTATGTTAATTAATAAAAATATTAAGACCTTTTATTTCTTGTTACTAGGCAAATATAATAAAAACAGAACGAGAATAATAACAACGAGTAAATTAAAGAGTAAATACCCTTTTTGGTCCCTGGAAAAACACATTTGACCCTTTTTCGTCCCTGAGTAAAAGAAATGTCATTTTGGTCCTTTTTAGGGACTAAAAAGGACCTTTTTGGGAATTTTTGAGGGATTAAAATGTGCAAAAAAATTTATCAAAAGGACTAAAAGGGACCTTATTTTTCCATTTTAGGGACTAAAATTGACTTATTTTTTTTCAAGGACCAAAAAGGGCATCCGTGTTTTTTCCAGGGACCAAAAAGGGTATTTACTCTAAATTAAAACAGCAGCATTCACGACAGGAATATAAATTTTAATTTGCAATTTAATTCTAGATAATATATCCTTTTAATGACACTGATATTTTCATGTGCCACGCAAGCCTTGGATTGGGTGTTCCTTCTGTGGCATCATGCAAGGGGCTATGTCCTATGTCAGTGAGACGTTATAGACAATGATCCAGTTATAAATCTTTTGAGTGATCATCCTACATAGCTAGGATACTAATACCCGTAACTAGGCTAATAATTACATAATAGGTGTAATTAATTTCTAAAATGAATTCATTTTTACCTAATTAATTACTCCCTCTAGGTTTTTTTTTTTTTTTTGATGTAAATCAGGGGGTGTCATCTACCGACAACAGAGAGTCCGAGACTAATCCTCCTTCGCACCGTAGTCGTCCCGAAGGGGCATTGATGCTGGCCAAATAATCTTCTCCATACACATCGTCAAGGATCGAACCCCTGACTAGATGCTTAAGGGTACCCAGCTACAAACCAACTGAGTCAGGTTGCTTTGGTTCTCCCTCTAGTTTTTATCATAAGGCACCCTTCTTAAAAGACACTTGTTTGTTCTGAAGGTATATTAATTATTTTTTCTATATACCACTTTGGTCCTATTTATAAGTCTAGTTTGACCAAATCTCACATACCAAGGAAAGTTAGGTATCTAAATGATTATAGAGCAAATTTTCAACTTTACCCTCATTTATGAATGGGTACCTTTTAAAATTTATTGTCAAAACTCTCTCATCTTTTTCTCTTTCCAATATGACTAGCCAATCTCTCTCATCTTAATTAATATGGACAAAATTGTCACAATTTCATTTATTGGACTTATAAATAGGACCAAATTTTTTGATCAAACTGAACTTATAAATTGGATCAGAGTGGTAAGTTCATAATTAATAAGAGAAGTGGGTAAGAGTAATAATTAATACTCTCTCCGGTCCTAATTATACGAACACTTTTGTAGTGCAAATTGTACTACAAAAGTGTTTCTATAATTAGAACCAGAGGTAGTATAATATTAGAGTTTAAGGCTATTAGTATGGGTAATATTAAAAGTTAATTAAATTTTAAGACAACTTTATTGACTTTAACTGTTTTTATTGGTTTGTGAGAATTATTAATTAGATTTTATAATAAAGATTAGAAGGAGTACTGTACTAATTATTTTCCTTTCTAAAATTGAGTTCCTGAAATTTCATGGGATTACCCAAAAACACAAGTTACGCGAGATTTCCCGCATTGAATTCCCCTCACTCGCTTTCATCACTGACGTGTGCTTTGGGAACCCACCTCATTTTAATAACACCGACTATATATAATTCTCTTATCCTTTTCGTTCTTTTATTGAGTAATATAAACTACAAGTTAAAATTAGATGGAAACAATAATAAATGTATTAAAAATGTCATGTTTATTATTAAATACTACTCTGGTCTTATGTATAAGTTTAGTTTGATCAAATCTCGCATATTAAGGAAAAATAGTTAACTCAATTATTATGAGATAAATTTTCAACTTTGCATTCATTGATGATTGAGTACTTTTTAAATGTTTCTTCTCTCTCTATCTTTATGAGTATAATTAATATGGGTAAAATTGTCACAATCTCATTTATTACATGAAACTGTACTTATGAATAGAACCAAATTTTTTGGTCAAACTGGACTTATAAATAGAATTAGAGTGATATACCTATATTTATGAAAAAAACATGAGAAAGAGAATGAGTATAAAATATTTTGTCTATCCGTATATATAAGACCTTTTTTTATAAGATTGTCTCTGAATAATATAAGATCCTTTTTGAGTTTGTCTCAGTAATAAATACAATTTTTTCCATTTCTCCCTCATTTAATTATTATATACAGTAACATGCATTCTCTTTCATTCTTTTCTCATACTCACCCTCTCACACCAATTTATAAATAGGGGCATTCTAGCAAAAAATAAATAATTTTCCTACTTAATTATTATATTTAACTATTTTTTAGAATATCACGATTCAGGCTCTTACTCCTACATATATATATATATATATATATATATATATATATATATATATATAAAAAGGATAGAGGAAATATGAGAGAGAATTAAATGATTGAATGAAATAAAATTAATGTTAAGAATGGGATAATTAATATAAAGATATATATTTAATAAGGGTAGAAAAAAAAAAATTAATTGTGAGATACAAGAAAAAAGTTGCTAATATTAAGGAATGACCTGAAGAGAGAGAAAATTGCTTATAAAAAATATATTAAGTACTAGTATTTGTTAATTAAAAAATAAAAAATTTATTAAAAAATTTATTTATTTTTATTTTAAATATCTCAATCATATTAAAATAGTGGTGGGCCTCTCGAGGCAAAGAAGGCCCAGGTGATACCCCCTGCCACGCCTTCTGCTTACCCCTTTTCCCAATCTCGCCCTTCTCTTTTATATATATATATAGACCCTCCCTCTCACATCTCGCTAATTCTCAGTTTTCTGCTTCACTCATTTTTTACTCTCACTCTAATCTCTCAACCCTATTTCCCAATTTCGCTCTGTAATCATCTTCCATGGCCGCTTCTGCTGCAAATTCGTGCAGTACTGAGAGTGTGCCTCCTTTCTACTTCGACGAGAAGTGGAAGTTATCGAAGAAGGAGGGTTCTTCTAGAAGCCGCTCCTCCGTCTCTTCTTCTTCGTCTTTCATGAAGAATTCGAGCACCAGTCAGAGGCGGTGTGCGTTCGCCAGGAAGTGCGCGAGGCTCGTCAAGGAACAGAGGGCTCGATTCTACATCATGAGGCGCTGCGTCACTATGCTTATCTGCTGGCGCGACTATGGCGATTCTTGAAGATGCGCAGCCAAGAAAAGCCGGTCGATCTCGGAGAGATACTCCAACAGAAAAAGTCTCTCTCGCTCTTTTTTTCCAGATCCTTCCGAAGACTCGAAGAGATTATACATCTGTACATATAAAGTTCTTCTTCTTTCTCTTTTTGTGTTTTTTTTTTCTTCAGGTGGTTTAGAATCAGAATAGGAAATCATTTTCCTCTCTTTTTAGGGCTCAGAGCCTCCATTGGCGGAGGAGGTTTCTTGTTGGTGGTAGTGTTAATAGTGCTATAGGAAAGGGACTAGAATGAAGGAATTTATGAATTAACATACAGTTTTGTTTGATGATTAATCTATTTGGCTTTATTGTGATGCTGTTGAGTTGAATTTGTGGTGGCTTTGTTTGCTATTTCTGGGTGTGAATGGTTTTGGGGGCGGTTTGAGATCTGAAATCTGAAGGGAGATTCCATAGAAGCAATCAATGGCAGGGAAGAGGAGTGAGGTAAGCTAGGGGAGTGTGTTAGATCTAACGCCTTCTTAGACGCAGCCGCCGCTCCTGATTCTTTCTTTGGGAAAAAAAATTGGATCATATGGAAGCTGAAAACCAAGTTCAATTTTTTTTCAAAAAAATGAAAGAGGAGAGAGAGAAGAATAGAATACTCATCGGAAAGGCCGAAACGGCGACAAAGATGCCATTGTCCATAAATTTCGTACTGATTTTTGATGCCGACTTTTATAGGTCTGTTAATTTCCTAATTTGGCTGGATACCTTTAGTTATCATTAAATTCAAATTAAATTAATTACAAAATTACTTTTCAAAAAATAAAAAAAGAATGGATGATTTGGACCTGTGTATTAGCAACAAGGGTAATCTTGTAAATATTTGCCGATATTAACATTCTTTCATACTTTTGACCATGGTAGTTAAAAACTCGTTTTATCACTGCGATTTTACGTTTTTACGATTTTTTTTCATTAAAACGATTTCACTAATTTTTCAAACGCTTTTCTGTTTTTACGATTTTTTTACGTTTTTCCTACGTTACGATTTTACGATTTTTCATTCTCCTTATATTTTCCAGGTAGAATCTATGTTTTCACCACCATGTTTTTGACCCTATATACCCTCATAATTGGTTGAATTTACTGCTTCTTTCCGTAAAGAGATGAAAGTGATGAGTTGAGTAACTTTACTGTTGGCAAAAAAGAATTGATTTAACTTTAAAAATGGGTTATGTTGAAGGATAAAAATTATTCTCATTTTTTTGGGAACTTCAGCTTACTTTTCACCCCTCCCTCCTTTAATCTTGATCTCCCCAATCTCATTCTTTAAAATATAATGAATATCCTTTTTTTTTTTCCATCCGTGCTCTTTTTGGGCAATATAATGAATATCCTAAATCTAATGACTATTTTTTAGTTTTATTTTTGAATTTTAAAGGGAGAAAAAAATAATTTATTAACAGGAAATAATAATAGAAATATAATATGGGAAGATGGCGTGGAGCGGGGGTGGTGGGGATATCCCAAGTTGTTCGGTGTCAGTTACTACTGCCACGCCGCTGGCTGGAGAAGTTAATTTGCCTCGATTCGCCAAGCAGCTTTCTCCCTCTCGTTGTTTTTGTGACCTAAATGACAAAAAAGTCCTACAAGCATCCCCCATTTGACCACTACTTGGACCACTTTGACTGAGGGCGTTATTGAGTTTTCACAATTAACAGTCCCCGTGAAAAGAGAAAGAGGGAGGGCAATAAGGGGAATTCAAAAAATAGTAAAAACAGCTGGTCTTGCTGTAGTTTACCCCCGGCGAGGGGCTGAATAGCTCTTGTGACCAGAAGTGGTGGGTTCGTTACCAAAAAATAAAGTAGTAAGGAACAAACTTTGGGAATCTTAAAGCTTCAGATTCTATTTTAAGTAATCTCTGAGAAACACTGTTCAACAAGTCATTTATTTGTTTGACGTGTCATACTCATATTAATATGCACATTTCTTCAAAACAAAATTATGAAATTAATTATAAACGACACCATTCTTTTCTTTTTTTCTTTTTCATTTGATAAAGGGTTAAGAGGCAATTTGACTAATGAACCTTTAACTTATGAGTGCCTAGCACAAATAAAATTTTAAAAACACCAAAAAAACTTTTCGTCTAGCACAAAAAAGTTTTATTCTAAAAGCGCTTAACACAACAAAAAAAAAAATTACTCTGTTTTTGTGCTGACGGCACATTTTTAAATTTTTTTTGGTATTTTTGTTATACTTAAAATTTATTTGTGTTGGGCGCTCGTGAGGTAATAATGTTGGGATCTGTACACGCAGCGGAAGGATTCTCATCCATTAAAATTTTACGAATCTCATAAAGAGGATCTATCAACGGCGTTTAGATAAAGGTTCGTTAGAGAAAAACCATACCTATGTGAACTCGTGAGCGACCTTTGCAAACACGTGGGCTAACACCTTTTTGCAAACACGTGGGCTAACACCTTCTTGTTCGATCAATCTCTAGGAGTCGACTCTACGAATCCACTCCCTCTACCGGTATTCACACCGAACAGCTCTCCAACACGTACAGCGTGCTAGTGCCTTCTTACTTTGTGTCTCTCGTTTTACTCTCTAGGATTTCTTTCAAGGCTTGTTCGTTTGTTATCCCAATACGACTAAAATCAATATCTATTTATAGAGTTTTTAAAACCCTAATTGGGCCGTATTAAAATATTTAAGACTAATTTCAATTAGTCCTTGAATTTCGAATTTGGATTAAATATACTAATTAAATCTGTCTGTTAAACTGAATGGATATTTCTTATTCATTACAAATCCAATGTACAATGACTACCTTATATAGGCATAGATACACACTCTCTTGTATAGGCCCATAGGATAGGCCCAATGTTAACTACTAACTAACTAACTACTAACTAATACTAATAACCACCTCATATACTAACACGCCCCCTCAAGTTGAACACTATTTATCTCAAAAGTGTTCAACTTGAACAACAAAATAAGGGGATAAGGTGAATCAAACTGAATTGTTTTACAATCACAAAAAATCACAAAACAATACAAAATTATCTTCTTCTTCATATCTACCGAAGTGCTTCTCTTCAAGGCAAGACCATCAACATTCTGTGCCTTTCTAATACTTCCTTGACCCAAACCAATTTGCAACTTCTTCTATTTGCAATATTCTTCACCCATTGAACTTCAACCACGAAACAATGGGACAAATGAAATAACCTCTTAATGGAATCTCTCAATGGAATAACGTGCTCAAAAGCATAGCTGAAATCCACATTTGATAAATCCAGTTCGTGTCAACTCTGTATGTAATTCATCATTTTCCTTCCTCTTATTAATGGCAGCATGTATTCCATCTATTAGGCCAAGTAACTGATAGTATTCTGCCTCCCGCAGCAATTCTGTATATTCAGAATCCTTTAGGGTAGGCACCGCACCATCTCGTAACCAATTGAGGATGTGCCGAAAATGTTTTCCATCCCTATCAATAAAGACATATCCTTCCAACAATACCGGCTTATTAGGCTCCTCAAAATTCTTGACGAATTCTTCAACCGAAATGCCTCTTTTTCAACAGATACATAAGTAATTGAATTGTCTCGGAGTAATTTCCTTTGCTCCTTGAGATGCTGCAATAAACTGGATTCAATCTCACCAACCATTTTACAGACGGAGTCATACTCAGAATCAGCTATGTAGAGGTTCCTTCCTTCAGCCTTCAAATCTCCAATTTCCGGCGGGAAAATGATTGAAATTTGCACTAGAGAAGAAGCCAGATCACTGTTAACGCCACTATTAGGGTTCGACTGAGACACCGTGGTCAATACCCATGGCTTATCCTTCGCTGCTTTGCCCAGATTGAAGACTGTAAATCGCCTTCCTTCCACCCACCGTCAAATCTTCCTTCACCAAATCCTGAATGGAAATCAGTGGGGTACATCGGTTCTGCCCGAAGGTCACACAATACCCCTGTTCTTGCCGGAGATGTTACCTTTCGTGCGTCTGGCTCACCGGAGAATCCTTTTTCGGCCTTCGTTCTTGGTGCTTGCCGGAGATTGCAGGGGCAAAATGCCTTTCGTGCATCTCTGGTATTTCGTCCGTGAGTCTATCTCATCGTGGGTCTCGGCGTGAGTCTTCTCCCTCTTCGCCGGCGTCAGTTAGTTAACAATTAGTTAGTCTATTAGTCAGTAGTTAGGATCCTAATCTATAAATAGGGGTCTTAGCTAATATGAAGAAAGAGTGAGTATCAATTTTCACTTCTTGTATGAGCATTATTGCTCCATTATCAATACACATATTTTCTCATTAAAAAAAAAAAGAGAGATCTTGCGTCGCCGATTGATGAAGCATGCCGATTGGCGAATCTTGATCGTGTTTCTCGATCAAGCCATTTTGAGGACCCAGAACCAAGAACGGCCTGTGATCTCCGGCAACGAGCTCATTGTGATATCCAAAGAACTACGAGACACAACCACCGATTCGAAGAAGAAGGAAGCTTCGACGGTGAACAACCCCAAAACCAGGAAGAAGGAAACGACGGTGAGCATCCCCACGTACGGCACGACACCTCCAAGGAGGGGAGAGATCGACGCCGGTGAAGACGGCGCGACACCCCTGAAGGAGGGGAGAGACGACGCCGGCGAAGAGGCAAAGGACCCACATCGGAAAAAGGGAAAAAGACCCACGTCGCAAAGATCATCTCAACCAAGAAGGAACCACCGCGAAACCAGAATCGCGAGCCACCTTCGTCGAAGAACTAGTGAAAAACCACCGTTGAAACAGTGCAGAACCACCGCGAAACCAGTGCGAAACCGCCGTCGAGTCAAAACCGCCGAGCTTCCGGCGAGACTGATCACAGAACCACCGTCGCTTTTCGTGCGAGAGAACCAGTGTTTCCCAATCGTGAATTCAAGATTGTAACCGGGTTAGGGAAAAGAATTTGACCCGAAACCAAAGCCTTCCTTTCTTGGGCTGTTTCTTTATTTTTCTTTTCTTTTGGGCCTTTAAAGTTGAGGCTGTTTAGGGTGGTAAAACAAGAAGGTTTCTTGATTATCTGGCCAAACCCAAACTTGAAAATAAATAAATAAACTTGGCTTATGATACCATGTTAAACTGAATGAATATTTCTTATTCATTACAAATCCAATGTACAATGACTACCTTATATAGGCATAGATACACACACACACTTGTATAGGCCCAATAGGATAGGCCCAATGTTAACTACTAACTACTAACTAATACTAATAACCACCTCATATACTAAGACTGTCCAACCGATCTAATCTAATCTATTTAATTAATCCACATTAAAAACCTGCTGATTTAATTTATTTCTATAAATCAAATTTGAGTTATGATATCCATCTATTTAATTAAATCTGAGATACTATATCTCAACTCAATTAAATATGAGATCTACATATTTATTCGAAAATTAAATCTGAGATACAATATCTCTATTTTTTAAAATATTTAATTTATCACATAAATTAAATACAAAACAAATATTATATAACAATATCATTATATATATATATATATATATATATATATATAAATTCATCCTAGATTAAATGTTGTATTCATTAAATCTTAGACATATCTAAGATTCAATGAATCTGGACACTATTGCTCGTGTTGGACTATTCTTGTGTGTGACCATGCAGGCCCACATGAGATTGGCAGTCACGTCCCTTTTGTCACGCGATAACTTGGTCAAGGATGAGGCATGGATAATGTCAACTTCCTGTTCTTGACCATTACTTTCTCGATTCTTGAGTAGTCTAACAATTGAAATGGGAACTCCTTTCCATCGTAGTATGGCCATAGATTTCTCAGACTCACTCATCGAGGGGCCCAATATTATCTCTCTACAAATGTGAGGGACAAATTTCATTTTGACCATTCACATTCATCTGCATGAAAACCACTGATCCCAATCCAAGCCTTTATCATCACCCGGTCAAATGTGACTTTTGACTATGTCAAATATCAGCGACTCTCATGTAGGAATCCATGATGATTTCAGGTCAAAGGGCGTTGTAACGCGGTTATACATGAGATAAGCTTATGACTAAATACATGCAGCTTTCTCATAGTGAGTCGATCCAGCACCTTGTACTCTTACAAGTGCCTATGACTTTGACTCGTATCTCCATACTCATCAAAGTCATACTGGTCTTATTTCATCTTCGCTCCTGCGAAGATGACCGACCAGGGATATTTAGGATAATCCATAAGATAGATCCAAGGACACAGTTATCACTATAAACATGCAAATGATATGATAACTAAACGGAGAAATACTTTAATTAATAATAACGTCAAAGTATAATGATCTGCCCCTAGGACATAATTTCCAACAAATAGTTCATTAGCCTAATTACTCCTTAACTCTTTAATAAAGGGTTTTAATTTATGTAAAGATTCAAATTTATGTCGAGACTGTTCATCACTTAGACCAACAGGTTGTTGATAAAACTACACTATTATATTTTCATACGATATACAATGTTTTTATTTTATATAAAATCTAATAATAAAAAGAGGGGAAAAAATGGGACAAGTTAGAATATTATAAAGGGTAAGCAGAAGTCAACAAAATCATATATTAACTTGGGGGTAAGCAAAGCGTGGTATGAGTGTTGTTGTTTTTTCATAATTGATCTTGAATTGACATCATAGCTGGATAATTCTAAAAAGATTCGATTCCATAATTTTATATATTTTCTTTTACAGACTTTTAATTAACATAAAAGTTGGGAAATTTTTGCTGCGGATCACTTTTATTTTAATCTAGCACTAAAATCATCATTCGCCTCCTGCTTTATATTATCATCAAGATCTCTTACTCTTTGCTTTTCTCAAAGTATCGTTAACGCAAGATGATTTCTTGATTTGTAATCAATTAATTCACTGTAGAATGTGATTTCATTGTTGACCACAAAAAGGAAATTGGATTTGATTCGTTGATTTGTTTTGGATTAAATCTAATTTTCTGGATAAAAAGTGAGTCACTTTTTTTTTTTTTTCCAATCAATAATTTGGATTGAGATGATCTACTTTCCTTTCCTGATCCTATTGGAAAGAGAGAGAGAGTGGCATATGGCTGACTCCCACAAATTATGACCTTTTTAATTATCAAATTTAAAAAATAATTATTTGAAAAATAATTACACTAAGAAAATGACTATTTCTTGGTCAAACCATGTGAGAGTTTTATTGGAAGGAGATCAACAAAAATGCATTCTCTTATTCAAATACAACTCCCTCTTATTCTTATTATAAGGTACCACTCTGGTCCTATTTATAAGTTCATTTTGACCAAAAAATTTGGTCTTATTTTTAAGTTCATTTTAACCAAATAAATGAGATTGTGACAATTTTGCCCATATTAATGAGGATGAGAGAGATTGGCTAGCCATGTTGAAAAGATAAAAAGATTTGAGAGATTTGACAATAAATTTTAAAAGGTACTCCTTCATAAATGAGTGTAAAGTTGGAAATTTGCTCCATAATCATTGAGATACCTAACTCTCCTTGGTATGTGAGATTTGGTCAAACTGGACTTATAAATAGGACCAGAGTAGTACCAACTAACAATTTTATTTGATCTTTTTTATAATGCACTTGCTTGTTCCTAATAAGCATTAATTATTTATTTTCATGTCTGCCCATAATTAATGAGGGTAGTAGGTGATAGTAATAATTAATATCATATTAGAGTTTAGTGCAATTAGTAGGGGTAATATTGAAAGTTACTTAAATTGTAGGGAAACTTTATTGAATTTAACTGTTTTTATTGGTTTGTGAGATTTATTAGTTAGTGTCTTATAATAAGGATCAAAGAGAGTGAGTAACAGAAGAAAACAAGTTCAAATTTTGGGAAGTACATTTATTAAGAGAGATGAAAATCATATTCTAAATCTCAAAAGGAGAGATTCTTCATCGAGCAAAAAAAAAAAAAAAAAAGAAGCATTGCTTGACTGTATTTTGGTAGTAATAAAATTTTAAAATTGGTACTCCTCCGATTTCTAAATGCAAATTAGATTATAAACTATGGTGGATCGGAGAAATACATTCTTAGTAAGAGAAGTGGCCTCTAGCTAACAATAGAAAACTAATTATTATTAATTTGAATTTTTTAATTTTAAATAAAAAACAGATTTGAGCAAATCTTTCAACTAACTTAATTGATTTATTTAAGTTAAAAATAACTAAATTGGAAAAAAAAAATCAGAATAAATAATAATTATTATTTTTTGAATGGAAAATAAATCAGTATCTCTTTAAAAAAAAGGTATTGAAGTGAGAGTGATACTAAGTAACGGCTATTGACCCCTCTTGGAGAGGCCTTTATACGAAGAGGTAATGGAGATGGAGATTAATAGGCATGTTTGTAGGATCGGTGGTATTTACGTAGGAACTGTTTTGATAAAGACATTTTACTCTCTACGTTATTGAGAATAATAAGGTCAAAAGGTGATCAAACTAGTTTCATTAGCCTTTGTCCCCACTTGGATTCATATCTTGTCTTGCTTGTTCAAATGACATCCCACAACACACACACACACACAGACAGATTTCAATTATTGATTTCCGCAAACTCCTATTTAAGTCACTCTTAATTATTACTCATTCTTCTTTCATAGCTACCTAGCCTAGCCTTCTATATATATATATATATATATTTACATTTTTTTCCCTAAATAATTATTTATATTTTGTCCTCATCCTCTCTATGTCTATTTCTTTCTCCCACGCTTCATAATTTGTGTCCTTTTCCTCACCTCACTATCTCATCAAAGCTTATCAATAATTTTCATCAACCTTTTCTTTTTCTTTATCTTTTTTCCCTTTTGCCTCTCCAAATCTCGATTAGGATTAGCTTTATTGACCCAAACAAAATAGACTAATTAACTTTGTGGGCGCATGCCTTCATATATCCTCTGCCTCCACAAAAGTAAGAAAATGTAGGAATTATAGTTGAAAATCACGGGTTCTTCTTGTGAAAATAAAGTCACGATTTATTGTAAGAAATCATGTTATTTTATTTTTAGTTTTTTAAATTCTTATCCGTTTTTTTTTCATAGAGCTGCCACTAGAAGTGGTGAATATATATACTTTTGATTTATTTTAGTCAGTGGCATGTTTATTCTTATTATGTAAAATTATATTATAAGTAAATGATTCCATTTTCTCAAAATAGATCCTTTATTGGTATAAAATTTAAAATATGAAAAATGTGCTATTATTGTTTATTCACTAGTTCTTGAAACAAATGTCCAAGATACATCATTCGATGCAAAATATAAGTTGTCTTCTAGAATAATTTTATCCATATAAGTCACTCAGTCGATGTTTATTTGTCAATGTTTTTCTTTGATTAATACTTAGGTCTTATTTGTTATTTCCTCTAGCCCTAAATATATGACAAAGTTAGTAGTACAAATTGCACTAAAAATTTTGTCCTATATTTAAAACCGGATGTCATATTTTTAATACATATCCTTTGATAGTGATAAAGTTGTATTTTTTTTTTTTCAATTTTAGATAGATTTAATGAGTTGGCTGTTACGATAAGGCGTTCAAAACTTGAAATTTACTTATATTTTGGACTGGGAGAGTAACAAATAATGGAGATTTTTAAAAAAAAAAAAAAAAAAAAAAAAAGAAAACTGATCAAATTGTAATTACTTTTTGTACATTTAATGTGAAAGGCCCAAGATAAGAAAAGGGAAAGAGGGAGAATCTGGTGGGGTTGTTTTAGGGCTGGATAGGTGGGCCCAGTAGCCGAATGTAGTTGGATAAAATCCAAGGACTTCATTTAAGGTGGGCCTGTGACCTACCTGGTGTGTGGGCCCATTGTGGGCCCACTTTAAGGTCGGCCTAGGGTCAATGGTCACATCATCGCACGCTTGAGTCTGCGTGAATCATTATGCAGGTTCCGAATTAAATTCTCACACGTGGCTCTTATCTATTGGATCATCCAATTTGTGTTGCGGTTGTGTCATAGTCAGATACACATCATACACACATGGGTTGGTGAATTTGCCTTCACCTCCTTTGGCTGCATTAGCGTCGCCAAACATTTTCTTGATAGTTATATCATGCTTTTTTAAAAATACATTTTAAATTGAACTTAAAATTATAAAATATTAAATGTTCCTCCGCGTTGGTTTAACAACTAATTATTAAACATCCAAAGTAATTAAAAAATTGTGAAAAAATGACATGTTTGTTATATAATAGATAGAGTAAGGTGTGGAAAATGGCAAAGAATCATGATTTTCTTTTAATTGAAATATCTTAATAATTGAATTTTTTTTTTTTTTTTGTTATAACTCACGTACTCATTATATTTTTATAAAAGGTTTGAACTTCAAATAAAAAAACAACTATTATTTGATTTGTTGGAAGAGGAAAAATTGGTAGATATAAACCATACGAGGAAAACAAAAATAATGGGCCATAATGGTTTCGCTTTATATTGTTGGGTAAGGATTACTAGTTTTAAAAAGTATTTATTTGTTAATGAGGAGTGATACAGTTGGCTAAAGCGTCAACCTTCAGCCTTAAAGGGAGGAGGTTCGATACCCGTTAGTTGATATGAAAGCCTCATTGGTAGGCAATCTGTAAGTACCTTTGATATGAGGGCCTCATTGGTAGGCGATCTGTAAGTACCTCTATAAGCGCTCTTTGAGCCTGGAGGCGTACCCTGCCCTGATGGGTTACCGGTGTCTACCCCACCTAAACTTATATATATATATATAGGGGCGGAGCTACGTTAGTGCCAATGGGTGCAAGTGAACCCATAAAATATATACAATTTGAAAGAAATTAGTAGTAGGATATCCACCTAGTGCAGTTGGTTAAGACTCTAAGTTTATACCCCTTTAGTCGCAGGTTCGAACCTCATTTTGTTCCTTTACTCCCTTTTTTTTCCCCATTTCTTCCTTTCCCATTTCTTCATTCCTTCGTTCTCTAACTTTTCCCCCATTTCATCGATTTCTCATCTCGGTCTCCACCTCTCACTCTCCACTCCATCGATCAAATTGGCCGCCGTCACTCTCGACTCGTGCGGAGATCGATCGCAGATGATGATTGGTGCTTGAAACTCACGGTGAGCCTTGGATCGAGCGTTTGAGAAATAGGCAAGGATCGAAACTCACGGCGAGCGTTGATGCGAGAATGTGACAGCGAGATGAAGAGCGGCGAGCTGAGGGAGATTGGCTTCTGAATCACCGGTTTCTTTCTTGGAGATCCACCGCGGAGCCTTCTTGTCACTCAACTCTGAGGAACGGCGGAGCAGCGAGGGCTTCTTGGGACGAGATCCAACCAACGAGCGACGACTATAGCTTTAGACAAATGGAGATCACGAAGTTGGGAAGCAGAGACGAGAACGACTCCACACTGGAACGAATTCTGCTTAAGCTTGAATTCTGCTTGCAATTTCGCAGATTAGGGTTAGTATTAATGTTCTTTCATTTCTTGTTCTCTCTGTTCTGCTTGCAATCTTCGCTGTCACTCTTCGAGGCAAAGCCATTGCTTTACACTCTCAGGTACGCTACATGTTGCTGCTTATTTGCTCTGTTTCCAAATTTTAAGGATATGTTTTGAAATTTTTGGGAGAAAAGAAGTGGTGGAATTTGTTTTTAACTGATTCATACTCATATCATACGCATGTTGAGTTTGTTTGGTTTGGATTGAATGGAAACAACTTCAATTTACAAGTTTTATTTGAAACATGAGCATGCTCTGAATTCTAAGGCGAATGCTCTGGATTGGTTTATTAAAATTGCATGCAAGCTGACTCTGGTATCACTACATAAAAAGAAAACTAGAAGTTTGAAGAATCCTTTTATGGCTGCACTAAAGTATATTATTTTTGTGATGAAGCACTTTTCTTGATTGTTTGTTTGTTTCTTCACTAAATTGTAGAATCATGTGTACCAAGTTAGAGACCTGATTTTTTTGATTTGGTTAAACTGGCAAGGATAGTTTCTTTAATTCAGAAATCATTGAGTAGTCCAATTTCATTGATTAGCTTTATTTAAAATTGTAATGAGTTTGGTAGTTGAAACTTTGGTTTTATGTAAAATTCTCCTTGTTTAGAACTTTTTATTTAGTTTGTAGCTTTTTAAAGTTCTGTGTTCCATAATGAATTGTAATGAGTTTGATGGTTTGTAATAAGTTTGGTTTATCTGTCCGTTCTAGATCCACAACTTCCCCTCGCGAATCCGTTCCAAATCCACAGCATGCCCTACTCTCCAAATCTCTCCGTTCCAGATCCACAACTTTCGTGCTTTCTGAGGTATTTTCATTTATCTCGTTTCTCTGCCTTCCAGCTCTTCCTCCATGAATTACAGTTGTAGGAGTTTGTTAGATGTTGTTTCTTTGGTCACCTAATTTAGAAAATTCATAGTTTATTGTTGCTTTGATGTTAGATGCTGATCCTATTTTATGCACATCTGATTTGCTTAGAACCCACTGAAAGAAATTTTCTTTTCTTATCTATATTCATTTGATTTTTAATGCATTTAAAACTTTCCTTAAAAAAAATTTCGGGGGCAACCCCCGAATCTCCTCACAAATTGTACACCCACAAATATATATTCCGGCTCCGCCACTGTATATATAGATATATATATATATTTGACTCCCATGACAGATATTAAAATCAAAACATACCTCTTCTTTTTTTAGCTTTAATGCCACATTGGATTGAATTTGAAGGTCATATGATTTCAGTCGTTTATCACTTTTATTTATTTATTTTTTGTTTCCATCCTCTTACGTCCAATTTTATACCGTTAGACATATGAATGAGAATAATATTTTAGTTTTGATGTTAAAAATGTTTTGTTGAGTCTTTTTATGATCATCACTTTCCCCATTCAACCAACTATCTAATCATTGTTCTTTTTGTTTTTGACCAGCGAATCCTTGTTCATGAGTACTGAATGTTGAATGTTTAGAAGAGGCACCACAAACTCTGAGAGAATCATCCCATTATCATTCAGAATGTGATTCTCGAATAACTTGATAAATTAATTACGAGTATTTCTTTTCATATAATTGTATCTATATCCTAAACTAAATCATTCACCTATTAATTTATCATTAAAAAGCAATATATTTATTATATTTTTTCCCTTTAATTTAATATATTTTTAAGTAAATAATAAATAATAAAATCATTATCCAGCATCATCGTATCTGTCCTTTTTTTGGCTTTGTATAAGTTTAATTACATTGGAAATAATATTGTTCAAGGTACTGTCGGTATTAAACATGAGTATTTCTCTCACTTCCCAACAAAGATTGAAACCTTAGTTTAGTGCATTGTGAGAGATTAATCCCTTTAGCTAGATCCAACACACCCCTCGTCCGTGGGTTAAATGGTTGAAGGGTTGGATGCTCTCACAAATGGAGAGGGTTTGATTCCTTCGGCTATCACGGCGCTGATGGAAACATCTTAGAGCTTGGGATACAGGGGTAACCTAGATTGAGGGGAGACATATGTACTCTCAATCCTGAATCTCTACAGAACAAGTTCAAGCGCCCTGCCTTTTTTTTTTTGTTACAAAAATTTTAGGAAAGGGGTTGCGCAAGTTCAAGCGCCCTGCCTATTGTGGGTGAACCTAACTCCTCTCTTAAAATTTACGTTAAAAAAAAAAGCTTGCCGGAACCCATAAATATGAATAACTGGGGGTCAAAATGGGACTTTAGGCCCGGGCCACTGATCTGCTGGCTATGATGGGCAATTTTTGGTACCAAGCCCAATTGTAAATTAGGATCAAACATTCAAGTCCACTAGTTTTTCCTTTGGGCCAGAAGTTTTTCCTTGTAAGATTAGACATTACAACACGTATTTATAAACATGACAAAATTTATGCAATAAATTATACCAGCTTCAAAAACTTAAAAACTTAGAATATTCGGATTTGGAGCAAGAATGGAGACAAGAGAGATGATGAGCTTTCGTGTTGTTAATTTCATCATCTTTTGCATCATTGGTGGAGGAATTTTGCAAATTAATGTAATGAGTTTGTTTTGCTGCCCCCGTCCAAAATGTTATTTTCCCTTGTCATATGTTCCATTCCATTTAAAATATAATTCACTTTCAAATAGATACAACTTATGAGTTGACTCACTAAATTTATCGTTTTTTTTATTTCTAACTTATAATATCGTGTCAACTCACTCTTGAACTTGTGTCTGTTTTAAACTCAATTGAACTCACAATTTCACATTATTAATTTACTGTTTTGCATTTCTATCTAACAAAATCATATTAATCTCATGTTAGCTTTTTAAATTTGATCATATTTAGTGACTAAGTAGATAAACTTCATAGAGATTTTGTTGTTGAATATAATAAATTAGGATTATTGATGGATTTCATTTTATTTATTTGAATTTGAAATATATTTAAATCAAAATGAGATTTTTATTGATATTATCGTTCGAGAGTGAAGGGGTCTCTCCATTTTCCTTCCCGTCCACTTCCGTATTTATACTCTTAGATCAACTCAGATGGTTGGGATTTATTATCATATAAAATGTAAAAAAATAAAATATTACTCTGGTCATATTTATAAATCCATTTTAACTAAAAAAATTGGTCCTATTTATAAGTTCTCTTTCAAATTATAAATGAGATTGTGACAATTTTACCCATATTAATTGTACAAATGAAAATAGAGATAGAAGAAAGAGTTGAAAGATACTCATTCCTAAATGAAAGCAAAGTTGAAAATTTATTCTATAATCATCGAGCTAACTACATCTCATTGGTATTTGTGATTTAGTTAAAAAGACTTATATATAAGACCAAGGTGATATAGAATAATTTAATAAAAGTATAAAGTTATGAATAATTGAGATTTAATTTTAATGATTTAAATTTATTCATTTAATACTATAATAATATTTCATAGGATATTAACTCTCATTGTCATAACTGATCTAACGGTGTAAATAAAGAAATAGAGGGAAGTGGAGAGGCCCCTCTTCTCGGGTTTGAGATTTGTGGATGCCCCTCCCAATACAAATGTAATCTTTTGGATTCAAAAGGATTTAATGAGACCTTATACCACTAGACTCACTTTATACTATCAAAATAAGGTTTTGAGAAACAGAGGATACAGAGAGTTATATTTAATAAAATTGAAAGATAAGCTTTGAAAAAAAAAAATGACAAATAAACATTCATGGGAAAAGTACGTACAGATCCCAAGAAACAAAAATAATTATAAAAAGTCTATTGAAATCACCAAATTACGCAGAAGTCCCCAGGGACTTTTTTGATATTATTTGTATGGAAATAAAATCCAAGTTTTTAAATGTTGTTATAAATATATGCATTCCCTGTTGTAAATATGGTTTTTTCTATTGTAAATGGCCAGATTTTAAATTTTGTTGTAAATACAACACTTTGTGTTGTAAATCTAGCATTTTTCTGTTGTAAATGACATCTCTATGTTCAAAATCCAGGTGTTTAAATGTTGTTGTAAATAGGGTTAAGGTCTATTTTTCACAACAAACTATTACAGAAAGAGCATCCAGCACAAATATTAATTAATGGTACCTAAAATACAAACAAACAATTAAAAATGTGCAGTCAGCACAATTAACTTTTAAAAAGGTGCAGTTAGCACAATGCCATTAGAAAAAGATAACCGACCGTTACCTAAAGTGCAGATTGGTCAACGAACTTTTACTCTCGGCACAAAAAAGTTTTACTCAGAGCTCCCAACACAAAATTCTTAATTTCACTAATTAAATATTTTTTTCTCAATTGTCATTATTCAAAACTACTTGTATAGATATCTATGGACAAAAATTACTCATTTTCTAAAATAAACAAAAGTTTTAATTAAAAATATAATTATATGATGTAAATAAAACTCAATATGTTGATAAAAATAATTTGCTGAAGCTATTCCGAGATACTTAATTAATGACAATTTTTTTTTCCAACAAGTCCCAAATTATTTCCTGAGTAATAAAAATAAAAATAATTGTAGACAATAATTGTTGGAAAAAAATTGTCATTAAAATAATTTGTTGAGGCTATTCCAAGATACTTAATTAATAACAATATTTTTTCCAACAAGTCCCATATTCATATAATCAATAGATATTTAATTAATAAAAATATCATCAAGTTTGTCGGATTTATATTATTAAGTGTCAACATTGATATCCATTAAACTCTTTTTATAAACAGAAAAATTAAACTCATTTCATTTCTTTCCGGATATAATAGATTTTTTAGATTTTTAAAATTTATTAACATTAAATGAATTTCTTAACACACATAAATTTCTTCTAAAATAAAAATAAATCATATAATTTTTTTGTTTAACATTTATAATAAATTATAAAAATAATTTGCTGAGGCTATTCAGAGATACTTAATTAATGACAAATTTTGTTTCCAAAAATTCCCAAATCATTTCCTGAGTAATTAAAATAAAAATAATTGTTGACAATAATTGTCATTAAAATTGTCAATAATTGTTGAAAAAAAAATTGTCATTAAAATAATTTGTTGAGGCTATTCCAAGATACTTAATTAATAACAATTTTTTTTTTCCAACAAGTCTCATATTCATATAATCAATAGATAATTTAATTAATAAAAATATCATCAAGTTGCGGATTTATATTATTAAGTGTCAACATTGATATCCATTAATTTTTTTTTATAAAAATAAAAATTAAACTCATTTCATTTCTTTCCAGATATAATAAATTTTTTAGATTTTTAAAATTTTATTAACATTAAATGAATTTCTTAACTCACATAAATTTCTTCTAAAATAAAAATAAATCATATATTTTTTTTTGTTTAACATATATAATAAATTATAAAACACCTTGAGTTTTATTTAAATCATATAATTATATTTTTATTTAAAATTTTTATTTATTTTAGCAAATGAGTAATTTTTGTCTATAGATATCTATACAAGTAGTTTTGAATAATGACAATTGAGGAAAAAAATTATTTAATAAGTGAAATTAATAATTTTGTGCTGGGAGCTCCTGAGTAAAACATTTTTGTGTTGGGTGCTCCTGGAGTAAAAGTTCGTTGGCCAATTTGTACCTTAGATAACGGTTGGTTATCTTTATCTAACGGCATTGTGTTGATTGCACCTTTTTAAAAGTTAATTGTGTTGACTGCACATTTTTAATTTTTTTTTTTTTTTTTTTGTATTTAAGGTACCTTGAAGTAATATTTGTACTGGATGCTCTTTCTGGAATAGTTTGTTGGCAAAAATGGACTTTAACCCTTGTAGATATAGGAATTTTCTGTTGTAAATATGACTTTTTCTGTTGTAAATGTCAAGATTTTAAATTTTGTTTTAAATACAGCATTTCCTGTTGTAAATTTAGTCTTTTTCTATTGTAAATGACCTCTCTACGTTCAAAATCCAGGTGTTTAAATGTTGTTGTAAATATGGGTATTTCCTGTTGTAAATATGAATTTTTGTGTTGTAAATGATCAGGTGTTTAAATGTTGTTGTAAATATAGACATTTCATGTTGTAAATATGAAATTTCCTGTTGTTAATACAAATGTTCTAGTGTAGAACACAGATGTCTAGCCCTAAGGGGCTAGTATGTTGATATTGGTTAGGACTTGACCTAGAAGCAATGCCTAGGGCCTACGTACCCTGTAGAGAGGGATCAAAGTCCACGTAGTTCGATGATACTTGGAGGCGTTTAGCCAAAGGGGGTGGTGTGTGTGCTCTGTGTAGGCGGTATGTAAATAGCCAAAGAGTAGAAGATGTGTACCTTTAGGATTTAACTCGTATTTATAGAGTGTACCTTAGGGTTAGAGTTTGGACCTGTGAGCCAGTGTGCCTCCAAGCCCAAGTTATGTGACGTCATATCTGTACCATGTGGATTGCCCCTTGTTAGGCCATATATTGAGTATGAGCCTTATGTAGATCCGTAACAACAAATAATATCAAAAAAATCACTTGGAATTTCTGTGTAATTTTGTAATTTTAAGAGATTTTTTTATAATTATTTTTGTTCTTTGGGACTTGCTCGTAGTTTTCCCAACATTCATTGCTATTTTGAGTTAAGCTACAATATGGAGAAAAAAATATATTTTGAGACAGTGACTAATTCAGTTTCACGCGCTATCGATACGCGTGCGTCGTCGTTCCGTTGCCCTTTCCTCCTCAATAACAATGCTCCTCCGGCGCAGAGCTTCGTCAGACGCATATGGCCACCGAAGTATTACGAAATTCGTGCCCGTCTATCGACCCGATTACCCGGTTCCTACGCTTCGTTCTAGAAGCCTCTCCTCTCCTTCACCATTACCATCACCATCCAGCTGAAACGGGTCAGTATCCATGCCGTTCTCTCTCTATCCCCCTTTCCTGCCAAGAACCGTTCAGCTTCAGACTGTGAACTTTAAATCCTTGTGCATCTAGCGATTGCATGTTTAGATATGTGTGCTGCTGTAAAAGAAAGCGAACTTAGATAAAGACCAGTGTGCTTAATTTCAATTTCGTTGAGTTTCATTGATTTGCAATTTGTTTTGCGCAAGCGAAATTGTGGTGTAGTATACTCTACTGAATTGCTGATAATTATGTCATTTCTTCCTAATTGATTGCATGATTGGTTTCGTCGGGTTAGAAACCCTCAAAATATAGGACTCGAGATTTTGAAAAGGTTGAAATTTATATTCTAGAATTTGGCGGATAATCAGACTGTTGCTTCTTTTACATTTATTGTGTTAAAAATAGCTGACTCGATGATGCAAAGTGGTCTGAACTGCGTTATCTTACGTAGTTTCATAAAATAAACTGATTCATACGTTTTGTGGTTTCTGTTCATAAAGCTGTCAGTTTCTGACCACTCGTGTTTTTATTCTAAGCTGATCTTTTTAATGTAAAATTCCTTTGATTTGTTTATACATTTTAACCAAAGGCTGCAAGTTAAACGGCAACGGTGTTAAGGTATTCTTTGGTCTTCCCTTCACGTGTCCTACAAATAAAGCAGCAGGTTTCCCTTCTTGTTAGGTTCCCTTTGTCCTTTTTACTTGTGTTTTTGCATTGACATGTGTCTTGGAGATAGACTGTAATGAATATTTCTATCTTAATTATGTTTATGTTGGCTATTCAACATTTTTAGCTTATTAGATATTCTTGGAAGGTTGATGACCTTACGAGGATTAACTGAATATTGGCTAAGGTAATACTCGATTTATATGCGTTTGGTATTTGTAATTTTTTTTTTTGGTTGCTAACAGTTTCCAAACCATGGGCGATGCTATTGATCTGACTGGTGATGGAGGTGTCATAAAGACCATTGTGAAAAGAAGCAAAGTTGATGCTGTGGGTCCAACTGAAGATTTTCCTCTTGTTGATGGTATGCTTGTTTTGCCCGTGTTACTATAGCAGTAGTTAGTTATGGATTACAGTAGCAGAAAATTTTAATTAAGACACAGTTTAGTCTAGAATATCAGGACCTTGATCTTTATTCTTCTGTTTTATACATCTTGCAAATTGGCTGTTGCCTTTTAGGTGCAGTTGAGTTCATCCCTTGCTCTCAATACATAAACTCTCTTATTTCCTGTCTGTTGAGAAATTGTACATTATTCTTGATAGAAGCTTATCATATTGGTTTTCCTTTTGCTTCATGGAGTAAATATGCGTAAATTCTTTCTGTCGCTTATGACTAAAATACTTTTGATGAATTGGATAAGATTGACATCATTTGCCATCTACATCAATACTTTTGATGAATTGGATAAGATTGACATCATTTGCCATCTACATCTCCCTGCCAATTTCTTTCTTCCCCCTCCCCTCTTTCTCCCATCAAGAAAAGAAGCATAACAAAATTATAGTAGAGCCTTTTTGCCGAAATATAGTAGGACCTAGTTCACCACTAAATATAATGAACCATATGCCAAACCAAGGCCGGGAACAAACATCAATGGAAGGCTAGTTGAACTTTTCTGGCCAAGTAGGTTTGTCTGTTATGTGTTAACTTCAAATGTATCATCGCCTGCTGGCTAACATTTGCTGAGGATGCTCTACAAATACAATTCTGAGGCCTTTCAATGTGCCTCTGGTCCCAGAGTATTCTATCAAATAATTTTCTGGGTACAGAAATAATAGACCAGCCATGAGAAAAGGGGTAGAAATGGAATAATATATTTGTATTGGAGAAACAGGGGCCTTGAGTTTGGTAAAGAAGTAGTTGTAGCTTCAGCCCAAAAAGATTTGAAGCCTTTCTTGAGGCTTTGCTGCCATGCATAGTAACAAAGAATAACACTAGGGGTAATAACTTACCCTTTTTCTTCTTGTAAATTGAGCAAAGTGCAGTACTAGTTCATATGGTATCAGCCCCAAACCCACTAATCCATAAAACTTTATTCAACTTAGGCGCAACACTATTTTAGCTCTGTCAACCATGGTGGCACCAGATTTCAGACATGTTGCCCCCTAGAATTATTTTTGGTTGTAGCATTATTTGTCACTGAATTTGGTACCATTTGCTGTTGAAAGACATGATACATTTTAGAAAGAGGTAGATCAGAATTGACAAAGATGATATTTTGAACAAAGTTAAAGTTTACGTCCAACTTAAGGGATTAAAGAAGTATTTTTTGCCTTCATATTTTCAACTTGCTGGACAACTTTATTATGCTTCTCCTTTCTTGAGGAGGTTAACAAAAGTGATTGAAAGAAATCTGCTTATGGGCATTGTTACCAAAACCGTTGGATATGATGTTACCATTTTATTTCCTTAAAAAACCATTTATTGGAGCTAAGCGTGATAATCTTATTGATTCTTTGTGGCAATTTGTTTGTCTTGTTCAGTTCATTACGAAGGAACACTTGCTGATACTGGTGAAGTATTTGATACCACACATGAGGATAACACAGTCTTCTCTTTTGAGCTTGGAAAGGGCAGTGTTATCAAGGCTTGGGACATTGCAGTGAAGACCATGAAGGTCAAACAGCAACACCCCCACAAAAAGAAAAGAAAAAAATTATGATGCTGTATTTAACTAATTGGGGTTTTCATCTCAATTTTTACTGTCTTCATTAGGTTGGAGAAATTGCAAAAATTACTTGCAAGCCAGAATATGCATATGGCAGTGCAGGATCTCCACCAGATATCCCCCCAGAGTATTCCATCTACTCCATGCACCTTGTATTCTGTTTGGAAACACAGTTTGTTAATATAAATAAAATTGTTGAAGTGGCATACGAGCCATTTATCAGTGTCGTTTTATTCAAGATTTCATCAATGGCCTGAACCTTGACCAGAAAAACAAAACAGTTAATGGTAACCAATGCCTTGCTGTGGACCAAAACATTTTACATTTCTCACAGCTTTTCTTCCTAGAGTTCCTGATGGTCCTAGAATCTTGTAACGATTCTAATGTGGAGGGTGCAAGATTTTGATGAAGTGATGATCGTGCCATAATTTTTTAAATGCCTTTATTTTCCTTTCTGTTCCACTTTCGTTGTAGTTAGAAGAATTTATATAGTGAATACAGATTAATACTTTTTTTTTTCCCTTTTTTTTCTCTCCCTCTCACAGTGCGACACTTGTTTTTGAAGTTGAGCTAGTTGCCTGTAGGCCCCGGAAGGGTTCCAGTCTGGGAAGTGTTTCAGACGAGAGGGCTAGGCTTGAGTAAGTCAGCAATTACGAACTTCACTAATTTCTTCTACTGTCATCATCGATAGCAGAAGCTAATGAGGCCTTTTGTTCACTTGAAATGTATCTTTTTTATTGGATGACACCATGATTTTGTGCTGTGACTTTTGTCAGAGAGCTGAAGAAGCAGAGGGAGATGGCTGCTGCTGCCAAAGAGGAGGAGAAAAAGAAGAGAGAGGAAGCAAAAGCTGCAGCTGCTGCTCGTGTGCAAGCCAAGTTAGAGGCCAAGAAAGGTCAAGGAAAGGGTAAAGCGAAAGCAAAATAGGGGGACTCAAGAAACAGCGTCCTAGATTGATTATGAATAAAATTCTAGACTGAATTCATTCAGACACTCATTGTTGTGATTATACTATGTATGGGTAAGTGGGTAACACAGGCCAGTTTGGGATAATGGTTGTAGAAGTAGCTTTTGGTTTTGATGGACTTTTTTTGAAGGACTTTCTTATGTGATTTGTGTTTGAGTTAGCGGTGACAAAAGTGACTTTTGTTTCTGATGGACACTTGTTTGACATAAACTTTTGAAAAGATAGATGAGATGGAAAATGATTAAAAAAAACATTAATCAAATTCATACACATATATATATATATACTGTATAAAATGTGATAATTTGAGATAAAAAATAAAAATAAAAATTTAATGATAATATGTAAATTTTTACCCATTAAATTATATTGTTTTTATCAGTACAGCAAAAAAAAATACCAGTAAACCAACTCAGATGAAGAAAAAACTTACAGAGCATCATCTTCAATAAACTATTTACATAAAAATCATTTCATTGAAGGCCAGTGAACCAGTAAAGCAAAAAATCAAATTTACCCATAAAGCAAAATCGGATGAAGGCCGAATGAAGTATCAAGTCTGGATTACCAGTAAAGCAAAAAATGAATGAAGATGGAGAAGAGAAACACGACTTTTTTAGTTTTTTTTTTTGGGGAGGTCCTTTTCAAAAGGGCCCACAGGAGTAATTGATGGAGAAAGTATTGATGGGATCGGAAGCTTGGTAGTGTTTAAAGAAGCTTGGTAGTGTGGCTTTAGAAAAAAAATCAGCTTCAAACCTTGAAGCCCATCAAACAAGAAGCTATTATCAAAAAAATAATAATTGAGCTTTCACTTTTGATGGGCTGTCATTTGACTTATTTTAGCTTCTGAAGTTAAGCCAAACAGGCCCAATAACTGAATGAATAGGAAGCAAAAACGCATCAGATAATAAGAATTTGTGGAGTTGGTTTGTTGGTTCTTGTGGATGATGTCAGATGGATGCTAGTGAGGGGCTGTAATATTATTTTTGGCCATCAATAAAACGAAGCCAATGAATGCTAATTGGTTTTTGTCAAATTGGCTCATGATATTATTGTCGAATTTTTATTTTTTTTACCTACAACTTTTTATTTCCTGCCGTAGACCGGAGGGGGCTTTGGATTTTGGATTAATTATCTAACGCTACTTGCAACTGACTAGTCTAGTTTGTAGGAATGTAGACTCATAATCAGTGGCGGACCCAAGAATTTTAATGACGGGGCAAAAATAAGCAACGACGGATGAGTAGCAGTAGCGATGATGGAAGACGACCAATGGATTGCCGCCGACAGAGGGAAGCTCACCTGAAAAGTAAGTTATCAAACAGGAATGCATTATGAGTTATCTCCAATTTGCCCAGAATGAAACAAGCTTCACTTTCAAGATTATTAAGCGTGCACGTATGCATATTGAATTTGCCAGTGTGCACATCACTTTGCAGCACTTCTGAATTTACGTTAAACAAAAGGGTCACAACCTTCCGTTTTTCAACCCTCTCTAAAACAAGTGGTAAAAAATCCATGATAGCATTGCAAGAATATTGGTTCACCCTCTCGCATGACCAAAAATTAGGAGGGTTCTCCATCTGAATCAAACTTCATTTGATTGGGGGCAATGAATCCATAGCAATGTATATGGCCATCTTTACAGTGGCTCAGAAGTCAGAAGAAAATACGTCAAGACAAAAATTATAAACAAAATGGAAAGAAAGTTAAATTCTCTGGTATGCTTGTCCGTGAGGGAGAAAGACAACCAGTCTTTGAAAAATGAAAACAGAGTCCCGCGAGGGCGGACTTTGACTATCTTCTCAAATATTCCAATCTCTCGTTGGATTTAGAATTTCAAATTTTAATTTTCTCAATCAAACAATCTATTTTATCTTTTTCCTGATACAATATGAATTAATAGACACATGCCCGTCGTAATATAAAGCGATATGTACAGGAATAAACAATATTTGCGATAAAGAATTTGGCTGAAGGCTAGAAGAAAGCGGATTACAAGAGAGGTGAAGAGGGAAGGTTTCAATATGTTAAGCCATCCAAAATATCCAAATGTGGAAAGTTGTGGATTGGACTTAATGTGCATTGTTCTATATATATATATATATTAAAAAAAAATAGGGAGGTGGGAGCCACCCCAGGTTGTAAAGTCATAGCTCAAACCCGAGACTGGTTAAGTTGGAACAATCTACAACTAGTTGATCCAAACATTTGATGGTAGAGCTTGTTTGAATTTACTTATGATTAATATGTTCGTGCGAATTTACTTATGATTGGTGACTGTCAACCTAATGAAGCGGAGGAGTGGGCTATCGTCGAAGGACTTCAAATTGCTTGGGATCTTGGCTTCAAGAACATCATCTTGGAATCGGATGCGGATTCAGTCGTTAATCTTTTGTTGGATCAGGATTGTATGACTTGTAGTAATGTCATTTTGAAAGCTAAAGAGTTGTTGTCCTGCACGTGGCAAGTGGATGTCAGATGTATCTCTAGAGAGTCTAATCGAATTGCGGATGCTTTAGCTAAGAGGGGCATTTCGTGTTCTACTGTTCTTAATGAGTGCCCCTCTAATTTGAGGACCTGGATTATCCAGGAGAGTCTGGGATTAATTTCCCCATTGATATAATCTTTTATTTTATTTAAGGCTGCATGCCTCCCTTTTTAGAAAAAAAAAAAAATATGTTCGTGCGAATTGAGACAATTTCTCTTATATAATTATCTTGTAAGCCATCAAATCTCAATTGAAAATTTAGATTGGAGCTTCAAAATGCTCATAATAATCTCATTGAGGTAGTTTGACCTGCTGCTAACGCAGCTATGTTCAATACAAAACATACATAGAGATGGTGAGATTCAATAAATTTAGTTGTTTTTTTTTTTTTAAAAATATCAATTTAGTTGTAGTTTTTATGTTCAGAAGGCTGCTGTCCTTAAGCGCCTTCTGTTTGCCTAACGATGAAATGCTGATTTATATAGTTAGAAACCATTTCCAACTACTTTATAAATTAAAAAATTGAGTTGACATTTTAAGATTCCCCTTAACCAAGTAGTACATCAACTTTAAAAAAAATGGCCGGAGACATTAACTAAAGATTGTTGTTTAATTAGTTAGGGAAGTATCAAAACAAAATAAATCTAGGGATAAAATTTAATGTTTTAGACACTAAGTCTTGTATTAATAACCATAGAAAAAGGCCTCGTAATAATTAACCGGAGGGAATATCATTTACAGTTTACACAAGAAAATGTGTCATTGCAACTCTTCATCTCCGAGATCAAGTCCAAAGGTAAACCCCAAGACTGCCAATAAACGAAGACTAGAACAATATAGATAGCAGTCAAAATATGCAATCATGAATAAAAAACACTTAACCGTCCAACAAAGAAAATGGGAGGGAATTAAAAAGGAAAAAGATTTTTTTTTTTTGGAGGGTTTACAAGGAAAAATACTTTTTTAGAACAAGGCCAACCACACATGCATCTAACAGGGGTCGAATGATGACGAGGAGGAGGCGTATAAGCTATCTAATTTATAGGGGGTCAAGGAAACTGAGCAGTCTGAAACAAAAATAAGGAGTCATTTAGTTGTTACACTGTGTTCTACTATTACTCATGCCTGTGGATTAGTCAGGGTAATTACACCAATAGTAGTCATAAACCACTGGTTTTGAAGCATAAGCGTATGTTACAGTTGATTATATCATTGTATTCATTAATAAGAACGAGCATTCAAACCATGTCTGAAGCATCAACTTCATTCTGTTCACCCTCATGCCAAGTAGATCCTGCTCTGAACTTACATACAGGACATGTTCCTTGTTGCCGCAGCCATGGGTCGATGCAATTGGCATGAAACTTCAAAGAACATAAACCAGAGGTTTAAGTACAGGATTAGAGGGAAAAAAAAATTTATGGCAATTTCAGCATATCCAGAGGTTTGCTTAATTTATCAAGAGAGGAGTGCAGTAATGTTGATCACTAAAGCTGAGCAATGCAATTACATGTGCATGGAGGTCATAGTATTCCCGAACAGCTCTAGTCTAGTACATAAACGAAGGCGTGTATGAAACAGAATATGACTGTTAAACTTAAAAAAACAAGAAGAATATGACTGACTCAGCATGTGATGGAATAACTTCAGTTATTGATTAAATGGGAATGCCGGAAATAAATTGATAATCACTTCATCAGGTACATTTTAAACTCCGAAAAGTGAAAGCATGTTCTGATCACCTTCATACAGTTTAAAGCAACTTGATTTTGTTTTCTCATCTTCATACTGATTCAGATGATAGCTTGCAGAAAGATAAATAAAACATACAATAAAATGGTAAATGCAACGGTTTGCTGGAAAAATTATGCTAGAAGCTATGACAAAGTGAACCTGATGTAAGCAGGGCAAGCTGCGGAGTAGATCTCCAACGTTAACTTGCTCCAAACATACACTGCACGTCAGCTCATTATCAGAGCCTTTTGTACTACCAACTGCATTTGATGTATCTTGCTTCTTCTGCCATAAAAGAAGATATTAAGTTGATCTATCATTGCCTACTAACACAGTTCAGGAAACAAAAACGTGCCAATGAAAGAGCGGTAAAATGCAGCCCATGTGTTTTGTGCGCAGGTTATGAACTTATTTTTTATAAACTATCTTCCAAGGAATATAAAAATTGATGTAAAATAAAAAATTCTGTTTGATAGAATAAAGCATTTCAAAATGGGATGATACCAAAAAAAGAGTAGATTCTAACACATAAATCTAGTACCAAAATAAAGGAATTTGCCTTTAAAGAAACAATAATGTGATATGGGAAACAAATGCAGAAAAGCAACACCCTCTGAGAATCATTGATATTTTAACAAGCAGTGTAATTCATTTGATCTTCTGGCCAATGAAAAAGGACCAATGATCTTAGGGTTACCTCAGCAAAGGTGGAAGATGAGGTCTGTTGCACTGAGGATTTCCTGCTGTAAACAGAAGCAGCTTCATGTCAGATAATCAGTACTCAGTACCAAAATTCCAGAAGTGCTTACTCTTGCAATTTCATAAACCATGGGGTATATTCTTTTTCTGATCAGTTTTACACTTCTCTAAGTTTAATCCCACCTAAGATTCTTCTATTAAAGCATAAAACAATCATCATATATATAGAAATGCAACTTAATGGCACCAAACATGAAAAGGAATATGATTATGAAATCCATCAATTTTGCCCATGATGTCCTTCAATCGGTGTATGTATATAAACAGAAGATTTCAAATATTGTTCATCGTTCAAACTACTACATATAGCTAAAAAATATGCAATGCAATTATTACAGCAAAATATTGAAAATAAACTTTTTAGTTTAGTTAGAAATATTTGAAATACATGTACAGAATATTCGGACATGCCTTTCCTGGAAAGGAAACTATCATCTTAAAAAAATTCTAAGCAGTAAGTGTTTCTATAATAAAAAATAACAACTAAAATTCTAAAACTAGTAAGAAGAATATAACAACAGATCTGATTGACTACGTACTTTTGGAAACCAGAACCCTTGTATTTGTGAACAGGAAGCACATTTATCTCTTCATCAGTCATAGAAGGTGCAGGCGGAGCATTATCTGAATCCAGCGCTCTTAAAGTTTCATAATCTGAAAATAAAAGGAGTACATGAATTAAATATCTAACACTTCTAAAATATAAAGCATTACAGTAGAGGAAAAAAATTAGGAAGCAGCATATTAGGAATTTTATCATAGATAAAACTACAAAACCTAGATCATCAAATTCCCGATCAAGAAGTGCAAGCTGGAGTCTAAGGCCCTGTAGACGTCCTCGGGTGGTAAGTGCCATTGATGGTGGCATGTGCAAACGTACTTCAGTGTGCCCAAGAAGGCCACCACTGCCTGCTGCAGCATGGGCATGAGCCTCAGCTTGAAGCTGCTGACAAGTTGCATACATCCTTAACATTGTAGCCATCAAGAAGACTCCTAGCACGAGCCAAAGCTACAAACATAAATCAATACAGCAACTCAAATCAATGTAATAATTTTAAGATCAGCTATACATAAAAAAATAATGCATTCCTTTAAGTGATATCAATTTGGCAGGAAGGCCATACCAGAAAATTTGGTGACATCTGGTGAGAGTTCAGAATCATGAATAACAGGAGAACTGAAAAAAAACAAATCATACGATATAAACGAAACATCAAATATAAATAAAACATCTACAAAAATAATACAGTGATATTTTGAAAGTACCTGTGACCAGAAAAGTAAGTGAATTGGAATTAGTAGGCCGTGCTGCATGAACACGCTGAAGAAACAAAATCAATTCAATCCTTGGTTAACAATGCTCAATAACCACACAAACTACTTTACTTTTATTCATGAATGACACCGGAAAAAAAAACATATTATAGGTGTTGCACCAAGACAAATTACATACCAATCCATGCCTCTCAGGAATAAATCCAGGAAATCCGGTTTCTATGTCTGCTCTTGTTCCTCTCAAAACAAAACTCATGGCTCTATTTGCTTGGGAAAATTGAATTGAGACTCCACTAGTTAACTGGAACAAGTTATACAATACTTCATAAAATCAGATAATAATGGTCAGAAAACAATAATCAATTGCAAATACATGCTCAAGTGCAAAGTTCAACATAATTCACAAAAAGGATACTAGGTTATTATATAAAAAATAGTGCCTCTAACATTCTTTCAGGATCATCCTGTCAATATCCTGTAAATATCGAAGCCCAGAGAATTCACTTCATTCCAATCTTAATCTCAATAATGAGAAATGAATTATCTTAGTTCACCTCTAGACTTGGGCCCAAGTCCACAAACCTATCACAGTCATATATTAACTTACACTAACACGTCCTTATCAATTTTCCATTTGTAACTATGGGACTCTCATGCACACATTTGTTACAACTGAATCCACCACCAACTAGGAAGTATGTGACCTCTTTTTCCATTTTATTTTTATACAATTGGGCTTTCCCCAATTCTGGATTGAGGATTATGCACATTCCAAGTTGTCCTTTCTAACATTGTTCAAAACAAAGTCATTAATGGCACATATCACAATTACAGCGCCATAAAAAAGCATGAAATGAGGAGGGCGGCATTTCCCTCTTGTGCTCTTGATATACTCAAGGATTAATTAATGCTAAATCGTCAAATATAAAGTAGTCCAAGGATTAATCAAAAGAATCTCCAGCAATAGTCCACACAAAATCACTTAAATTAAGGCTATTGTCGCCCTATTTATGTGTAGCGTGAGTTACAGCTACACGAAAATAACTTGCGAAAAGAAGCTACATATGCATTGCTTCACAAACGACATAGCTGGAAGCTGTAGAATTGAGCAGCAAGTTATATCACACTATTATAACCATGGTTCAAACAACACGAAGAAGGCAACCCAATGCTAGCTGATAATAATCTCAAAGAACAACTTCCAACAAGACTCATGAAATTTAGATCTAATCCCTTATCTCTCCAAAATTTGACAGGTCTAGGACAAGAAGTTACCAATAAGACACAATCACTAATGGTATCAACCATAAACAACCTAGGCAAGACAAACACAACTCATTTAGAACACAACGGAGGTTGCGATCATAATGAATAACTTATACCATTGCAACTTCGTTGGCTAGAGTTTTCAGAAAGAACACACTCCTATTTCTTTGACAGAATCAAGCGAGAGATATAGATCCCTCTTCTATAATGTTGAAGTCACTCCTCAAACAAACTCTCTATCCACTTAAAAATGATCACCCGCCAACTCCAATTATGGATTGCGTAAACTTAAGAAATTTAACACTTAGCTTTTTTCTTGACACTTAACAATCAAATGCCAAAATCTTGAGACCTAATCACGTCAATAATCACAAATAAATTCATCAATGTAGTACACCGATGGCCGCACCCACGGAAAAATGTCCACCATTTCTTTTATTGATGTTCGTTGCATAGATTGACTACACGTATTTCTACGCCCAAACTCAAAGAAATACTATAAATAATGAATCACTCAATGAATTCCCCAGGGCTATTCTTTCCGTCATATATTTTTGCTTATAACATTGCATAAACTACAGATCGTCCACAATATTCAAAGAAAAATTAAAAATATCAGATCATCCAAATAATCAAAACAAAGAAATCCCCATCTGGAAATTACGTTCATCGAATCAACATTTTGAAGTTTGTCCCCAAAAAAATCAACATTCTGAAGAAGTTACGACACAAAATAATACGAGAAACCTACCGCAAGCGTTTGATCACGAAGGGAAACCGATTCAATGCTTCGTGAAAGCTTCAATGATGATCTGAGATAGACTTGCAAAATTTGATTACGTATGCTAGCAGACTCAAGTGATCAGAAACTGCGTTTCCCCCACAACGACGCCGTCGATCTTCGCGACTAGCGAGGTTCTGGAATTCGGACATTTGGATTTTGGACAGCATAATAATAAGGATAATAATTATAATAATATTGTATTATTAATTTTCAACCTCCCATTCCCAAACCAAAAAAAATAAAAAATTATCTTCCTTAACCTCTATTTTGATATTGGTCCCTTAAATTTTAAATCTATGTTTTGATCTTTCAAATTTTATTTGATTTGAAATAATGGTCTCACGCAATAATAACTTCGACCATTTTGTCCCTAAAGGGACCAAAATTAATGGTTTAAAATTTCATGGACCAAAACCAAATAAGGGAAAATTTGAGTACCCAATATTATACATGCTGTTTGGATTGATGATAGAAGCTAATTTTTTTACATGATTTAAGATATACGAAGTAAATATATGATAAGATTTTTATCTCAACTTAGATCCACGTATTTTTCCAACACTCTATGCCTTCTATCAACCCAATTATTAATAAGACTAAAATATATTTTTAATCCTTTAAGTTTTATATAAGACATATTTTGGTCCCTTAACTTTATAAAGTATACTTTTAGTCCTAAAATCCTAACACTGTTAATATTGCTAACAGAAAACGCTGACGTAACGAACTTAAGTGATGACTAATAGCATTTAGTTGCACAAATTTTATATATTCTTCAATTTACCCATATTTTAAATTTAAGCTTACATCCATTACTTAAGTTTACACCTTTTATCATTTGAGCTTACGTTTTTCATTAGCAAAATTAACAGTGTTAGAATTATAAGACTAAAAATATACTTTATAAAATTAAGGGACCAAAAATATATCTTATGTAAACTTACTAAATATATACTTTAGTCTGATGATTTACTATGCGTTACGCAGCATTCGCTAGCTCATTTGATTTGTCTTGCATTTCCCATCCCTTTTGGCCTCGTGGCATTGCTCTTTTTGAATTTACATATCTTCACATTTCAAGTTATGTTTATTTTTCTAATTAAATTTAAATTTTAAGAAATTAATTTGAATTACTCTTCACAGATAATTTAAAATGAACACGGCTGAAAAATGAAATAAAAAAATAAATTTAACATGAACATGACGTTTTCCTTGAAATAAAAAAGTAAAAATAAAATGAATAATATATAAATCTCTTACGTCAATATTTAAATTAACTATTCAGATTATCAATCCAAAATGGGTAAAAATCTAATCAGTTTTTGTTATGGACCTAGTCAAGGCCCACTATCCCACTATCACAACCCACTAACTGTGGGACCCAGCCATGACCAGGGCGGTTTGCACGATCCGTGGACACGCAGCCATCTACATATAGAGCGTGAACCTAAGAGATCAGGAGGATCATCTTCCACAGAGTATCTATCGATCATCTTCTACAGAGTATCTATCTCACAGAGCATACAGACCCCTTTAGGCTAAACGCCTCTTCCATCAATCCTCGAACTACGTGGACTTTGATCCCTCTTCAGGGTACGTAGGCCCTAGGAATCTCTCCTAGGTCAAGTCCCCATCAACATCAACATCCTAGCCCCATCAGGGTTTGGGGTTCTGGTTCTACGCCAGAACAGTGGCGCCGTCTGTGGGGAACCGTAAATTTCGATTCCCATGACCAAAGATGGTCAATGATTCCGATTCCTAATTGCAACAAAAACAATCATAGAGTTTTGTAGTTAGGGTTCAGGTTGATTTTCTCGTGTCATCAAGAGGAAAATCGTTCTAGTCCATCATGAAGCGCAACGTTTCATAATACTGGGCTCGGTTTATCTCAGCCTCAGCCTCAGCCGAGGATTATCTCGACATACTCAATATCTCCGTCAACTCTTCTTAAAGCAGCGACTGTCATGATGCTTCTGATCTCAACCTAGTATACCAAAGTCTTATTGCCAAGCCGCTGGCTTCATGGATACACGGCGGTGAGAGCTCTGATTGGGGGGTCGGCAGTGTGCGTCGAAGCTCCGACAAGAAGAATCAAAGGAGCTCGTGATTTTTCCGATGGAGTCTGGATACAGACTTTTTCCGATGGAATCTGCTCGCGCCACAACCGTTTATGTTATTTGTTCTTGTTTTGTGGGTGCTGGATGATTTCCGATTTTCGGGGGGTTTTGCAGGCAGCAGGGGTCATTGAAACGGATCCAATGCCTGAAGCCAGGTTCCGATACTCAGAAAATTCCGGGATGGGATAATCATCTCAGACACCGAGTTGGGTCACGACAGCTTGTGGTTCAATTCGAGGCCTTATTATGCCAAGATTCAGGGAGCATCGAGATAGCAGGCGCCGAGGTCAAATATCGATTCGGCCGAGATTCCCCACTAAAATCCTGCAAACGGGATACCTGAGCTAAGATATTTGAAGTCGACACACAAAGCAGTGCCGAGATGCATCAATGCTTCATTATTATCAAATGCTTTCCAGGTTTGAAATGTGGGGGGATATTTGAGCCGGGATGCCCTCATCTATTCAAGAGCAATCATGGAGTTCTAAGTCGCTACTTTTGATCCCATCTGTGAAAAATGCCGATCTTTTCTGATCTATATAAATCGACGCTAAATTCTGGTATCTCGATATTGTTCTTTCGCAATAAAATTGGAAAATTCAGATTGGGTTGAAGGGACTGGAGCGCGCTGTCCCTGCCTCTTTTGTCCCTTCCGACTGTCCGTGACTCAGATTGGAATGAAAAACAGAGAAGCACCATTGATTCTTTTTGTGTGTCTGACTCTACCTTACGTCAACAAGTGTGTTGGCCGCCTTTTCAATCAGCGGTGGCTTTCAGCAATGCCAGGTGCCATGCGAGGATCATCCCTCCCATTCAGCTAATCTGGAAGGACCTGATTGACATCTTCGTCGTGGAATCAGATACAGAGATGGCAATAAACATCTAAGGTATTCACTATTTCTGCTGGTCTACTAAATCCCTTTATATCGGTGGCTGAGGGTAAGGAAAGTTTCAAGTTACGGCAAGGATACCTTTTTCAGTTACGAAGCCGAGATACCCTTCTCAGCTTCCTACTGAACTAAAATCATTGAACCGAGATACTGCCATAGGCTTGCAATCACCATTTCTTATGGAGATGTTAAAGCCTCTTCTAGATCCGGCCATAGCTGCTTCAAAGAGCAAAAAAGCTTTTGGTGATCTATCTTTTGTATTTTCTGAAAAGCATGAGAGCAACTGTTTGATTGCACAGAATATCATCACACAATGTTCTAGATTTGAAAGCTATGATGAAAAATCTGGAAATACATTGCCTAGAGCTTATTGCGTCTTTCTTGGATAAAAACTTGGCAAATCAACAACGTACAGATGCATTTAGATTTTTGCTGTTTTGAGATTCTTGTTACAGTTAGTTCCTTCGGGACAACTCAATATGGATGGGCCTAACTTTTACTGTCAGACCAGGAGACTGATTACGGCTTTGCATGCATGATAATCAAAGTCGTTCATTAGTCTTGGAATTGATTGTGGGCCCTCAAGTTAAGCTATAATGCGTGTTAGGATCAATTGATTATCTGAACAGTGTCAAGAATCACAAAGTGGAAGATAGAAAAGACAAAAATAAAGGCTATAGAAAAGACAACCAAAGTAAATGTGAGAAATGGTTTCCTGGTCAATGCTTATGCCATGTTGGGGAATTATGTCAGTGATTCTATCACTTCGTCCAACTTCTTCTACTAGATATGGGATGCACTTTAACACAAAGCGGAGCAGATAGCCTTGAGACCTTTCCTTGATTACAGCATCTATTGTGGTCTTCGAAGATGTCAACAGTGCTTGACTAATGTGCTACTGATGGCATCGCCTACAAATGTGGAATAATGCTAAAATAATTTTGTTAAAGTGGACTTAGCATAACGGTTCTGGAGGATCTGTCATCTGATAGAATTTTGCTGATTGTAGGGGCCATGGGAATCTATTGATGAGGATTTGATAGAGCATTAACCATATTTAATACTTATAGGTGCTCCAAACGTTGGGCAATGGAGATGTTGGTCTAGCATTTGCATACGCATAGCCATCATATCTCGTCTCCTGTGGATCTCCAAAATAAAGGTAAACAAGGGTTCATTATCTGATTGGTGGAGACTAATACTGCTTGGCTTTCTAAGAAGGCGGACCCTGGTTACACTTAATACGGTTAAAACCCGGGCTTCGTATAAAGTACAATTACCCCGGTTACACCTAATACAGGTAAAATCCGGGTCCGATTAAAGTCTTGCGTGAAGTGAGAAGGAGGACCCCGGTTACACTTAATCTGGTTAAAATCCCGGCTCCGTTTGAATTTTTGAAGGCGGACCCCGGTTACACCAAATCCGGCTAAAATCCCGGCTCCGTTTGAATTTTTGAAGGCGGACCCCGGTTACACCAAATCTGGTTAAAATCCCGGCTCCGTTTGAATTTTGAAGGCGGACCCTGCTACACCAAATCTGTTAAAATCCCGGCTCCGTTTGAATTTTTGAAGGCGGACCCCGGTTACACCAAATCCGGCTAAAATCCCGGCTCCGTTTGAATTTTTGAAGGAGGACCCCGGTTACACCAAATCTGGTTAAAATCCCGGCTCCGTTTGAATTTTGAAGGCGGATCCCGGTTACACCAAATCTGGTTAAAATCTGGGCTCCGTGTAAAGTACAGTCAAGTCCTGTAAACTCCGGAATGCAAACGGCAAATAAATAAAGAAACTCTCAATCGAGAGCATTGATTCAATCTCCTCAAATTGCTCTAACGACAAAGACATGAACGAAAGAGCGAATACAGGTCACCGAACCCGGCCGTAATTCAAATACAAATCGAAGACTAAAATCCGGCTTTCAATGGAGGAAGTTGCCTCCGTAGAGCTATCGCAGCCCGGACGCTTCCTAACTTACTCCGGGATATCAAGCGGAATTGTCATGCCGACCTTGATCATTCGCAGATTCTGCATATCACATCTATGACCCTGGCCCGGTCACTCAATAGTACTCCTAAAACAATGTGAGTTCACTATATAGTTCATCGTGGACACGGATGAAACTCTACATAAATACTCGAATTGATCGGGACTGAACAAACTTTCATTAATGATCAAGTCAATACAGCTCCAATCAGGTAACTCGGATTACATGTCTGGGGGCAATTCAATCAGAAGACAAGTAACTCCGAAGTTCTTTGAAACTCGGATAGACACTTTATCAAAATCAAAATTAAACGAGTGGCAGCAACTCCGATACGATATCTGGATTCAACAAATCCACCCCGGTCCACAGCTTGCGCACACCGGATATAGCTCTGCCAAGTCCGTATGGCGCAATAAATCAAACAACTAACCTCGGTAATTCGAGACCCGAACAACCGAGCTTGGGGCAACCGTTATGGACCTAGTCAAGGCCCACTATCCCACTATCACAACCCACTAACCGTGGGACCCAGCCATGACTGTGGCGGTTTGCACGATCCGTGGACACGCAGCCATCTACATATAGAGCGTGAACCTAAGAGATCGTGAGGATCATCTTCCACGTAGTATCTATCGATCATCTTCTACGAGTATCTATCTATCATCTTCTACATCTATCTTCTACAACGGCCTACGCTCCGCTATTCTCGCACGCCCGTCACAGAGCATACAGACCCTTTAGGCTAAACGCCTCTTCCATCAATCCTCGAACTACGTGGACTTTGATCCCTCTTCAGGGTACGTAGGCCCTAGGAATCTCTCCTAGGTCAAGTCCCCATCAACATCAACATCCTAGCCCCATCAGGGTTTGGGGTTCTGGTTCTACGCCAGAACAGTTTTCATCCCACATTTGAATTGTACCTTTTTTTAAGGGAAAATTCCATTAAAATACCATTTGAATTTGTAAAACCCCCAGAAGTCTTCTGAATTTGTAAAAAGACTGAGATGTACCAAGAACCTATGAGGGATATGCAAATTCGCGTGAAATTACCATTTTGCCCTTAGTTTTAAAAAAATAAAAAATAAATAAAAAAACCTCTCACCGGCTGGGTGCCAGCCGGCCACCGGTGGGGTTTTTTTTGGGGGAGGGGGGTTGGAGGTTTAAACAAAATTAATTTTTGAAAGTGAGGAGGTGGGGTTCAAACCTCCTACCTCTCAAAGAGGAGCTGAGTGGCCAACCAGTTGGGCTACTTGGCTATTTTGATATATATATACAATATAAATATATATATTCTTCTTAACATTTTTTTAATTGTATTTACAAATCCTGAAACGAAAATTACCATTCCACAAACGAGAATTACCATTTCACAAACGAGAATTATCACTTTTTCTACAAATGGTTCCTTTTTTTTTTTTTTTTTTTTACCATTTCATGCATGTTTTGTAAAACAAAAAATTTACACTATTACCATTCCACAAACGAAAATTACCATTCCACAAACGAGAATTATCATTCCAGAAACGAGAATTACCACTTTTTCTACAGGGTTTTTTTTTTTTTTTTTTACCATTTCATGCATGTTTTGTAAAACCAAAAAATTTGCACTATTACCATTCCACAAACCAAAAGTATCATTCCACAAACGAGAATTACCATTCCAGAAACGAGAATTACCACTTTTTCTATAGGGTTCCGTTTTTTTTTTACCATTTCATGCATGTTTTGTAAAATCAAAAAAATTGCACAATTATCATTCCACAAACAAAATTATTCTGAAACGAGAATTACCACTTTTTCTACAGGTTCCATTTTTTTACCATTTCATGCATGTTTGGTAAAAAAAAAAGGGAACCCTGTAGAAAAAATGGTAATTCTCGCTTCGAATGGTAATTATCGCTGTGGAATGGTAATTTTCGTTTGTGGAATGGTAATTGTGCAATTTTTTTGGTTTTACAAAACATGCATGAAATGGTAAAAAAAAGGGAACCCTGTAGAAAATGTGGTAATTCTCGTTTGTGGAATGGTAATTTTCGTTTCATGATTTGTAAATACATTGAAAAAATGTTAAGAAGAATATATATATTTATTATTGTATATATATATCAAATGAGCCAAGTAGCCCAACTGGTTGGCCACTTGGCTCCTCTTTGAGAGGTGGGGGGTTTGAACCCCACCTCCTCACTTTCCAAAATTAATTTTGTTTAAACCCCCAACCCCCCCCCCCCAAAAAAAACCCCACCAAGCGACCGGCAAGGGGTTTTTTATTATTTTTTATTTTTTCAAAACTAAGGGCGAAAGGATTTCACGCGAATTTGCATATCCCTCATAGGTCCTTGGTACCTCTCAGTCTTTTTACAAATTCAGAAGACTTCTGGGGGGTTTTACAAATTCAAATGGTATTTTAATGGAATTTTCCCTTTTTTTAAATCTCATTAAGAATTTTTAATTACTCAATATTGGTGTGTGCAAGTACTGTATTTGCGCATGGAGTAAAGTTGAAAGCCACATAAGCAATTATTAATGGTATTATTAATATTTAAAATTATAAATGATACAAGTATTAGAAATTAAGTTGTCAGCAAGTTAAAAGTTCAATGACCAAATTATGCCGAGTCAAACTTTAATGATTGAATTATAAATTAGTCAAAACTTTATAACTAAAAGGATCATTTTTTCTTTATTATAACGAAATTTTTTACAATATTTAAAAATTTATAATTTTTTGTTATATAAAATTATGAATTGAAGAGTAAGATGAGATACTTTTCAAAAGTTAGGTATTATAAGTTGTGAAATATAACAACATTCAAATATGCTCAACTGATATTTTCTACTCCTTCCGGTCCTAATTATAGGAGCTATTTAACCGATTTTAGGAGAATTAAGGAGATGAGTTAAATTAGTTAATTTTACTCATTTTCCTAAAATGTCCTTATATAAATTTAAAATGACACAAGTTGCCCTAATTATAAATGTTTCTAATTTGTCTTACGTTAGACATCCATGACATATTAGTTTAGTATATATGTATATTAGTTGATTTTCACATACATACATACATAGACACACACACACACAGATATATATATATATATATATATATATATTGACACACATAAACACAGATATACATATATATGTACACATATATATAAATTCTCCTAATAATAAATATAAATAGGGATATTATAGGAAAAAAATGACAAAAGTTAAAACTTGCTCTTATAATTAGGACCAAAACCAACTCCAAAATTTACTCTTATAATTAGGACCGGATGGAGTAATATTTAAGCTCAGAATAGCTAACTAATAGAAGAAGAATAAACTTCTTGACATTCAAGTAATTTTTAAGCTTGAAGTTAGTTACCTTGACTCCTTGAGTCAAATCCGGCAGCAGCATAACTTCATATGGACAAAGAAGATTTTTGAATGCCTCTCTGAATGAAGACAACAATCACAAATACAATTTTATGCAAATAATACAACTTCTACTTGCCAAAGATTCTTTGATCTATTGACACTAATAAGTGCCAAAGTTCCAAAGTTTTTTTTTTTTTATAAGAGTACAATAACCAAATTGCCCAATTTAAGAAAGCAGTTAAAATTGGTTAAAAAAAATAAGTATGTCTGAAATAAACTTTATTGATGAGCCTTCTAATTGATACAATATATACATAATTAATGAGAGATAAAAGTAGAAAAAACACATTATATACATAATTAATGAGAGATAAAAGTAGAAAAAACACATTAAATATTCAAACAACTCTTGTCGGTGTTATAAAAATACAAAGGTAATTTAAATTTTGAGCCGGAGGGAGTAGAACAAACAAGCACCTTCAATCTCCATACTTTTTAGGTATAGACTGCGGTTCAATTTTTTTTTTTTTTTTTTGGGGGGACATTGCTTCCTGAAGTGTAGCATAACAATGACCCCAAAACTTCGAAGGAATGGATTCAACACATTTGGGCTACGCAATAAAAAAGAGCCAAGCTCAATCCTATTAAGAGGTAGAAGAGAAACTACCCCTCGTTATTGGGTTCAATTGGCAAGGGGGTTGGACTTCCTCACTTCAAGGGAGGGGGTTCGATCCCTGCGTTAGTCAAGACGCTGGGGGAGGCATCCTAGGGGTCTGGGAAGCAGTGGAAACGCTGGTAGAGGTGGAGACATGTGTACTCTCTGTCCAGTATGCCCTGCGGATTGGGCTCCAAGCGCCCTGCCTTTGGATTATGGGTGATCCCGACCACTTTCCTAAAATTTTTATATAAAAAAAAGAAGAAGAGAAACTAAAACATATCGTTAATGGGTGAAAAATGAGTCAGTTTACACACCCATACCAAGCCACTCTATATATACACGCTTTTGTGATGTTGTAATAAATGAATCAGTTTACACACTCCTTTTTCAACAAATGAGTCAGTTTACACACTCCTTTGTCATCTGAGACTCGTGGTCTGTTTGAGTTAACGTTTAAAAATATGTTCACGTCGCTTAAGACAAAACTCGTCTCCCATACTTACCTTATACACCGTAAATCACGTTGAAAAATAAATTATACTATTAATCCAAACAGATACAAACGGGTGGATTTTGACTGGAAGTACAAAGTTAATACATGTGGAATTAGCATACATGGGTGAGTGTGGTCATGCAAGAAGCAGTTCAATATGCAGCAGCAAATTTGTTTGGAAGATGCGGTTTTTGAATCAGACAACCAGGTTCTCATCAAATGTCTCATTGAGGGTATTATGTCGCCAAGTTGGAGATGCGATGTGATACTTGAAAATATCCTTGATATAAGGAATCTTGGTCAGAACTAGAGCCGGGAAATCGGGCCGGCCCGTTTAAGCCCTGGCCCTGTAGGGCTCGGGCTTGAAAAATAGGTTAGAGTTTTGAAATTGGCCCTGCAGGGCCGGCCTGAGGGCCTCGGGCTTAATCGGGCCGGCCCGTTAGGCTCGTTTTACTGTAGCATTTAAAAAAAAATTTAATTACCTAGACTTCCACTTAATGAATGTATTTATTTGTACTTACTTAGATTTTCTTAGTTTAAACTATAACCCTTTTTTTATGTTTATTATTATTCTGTATTAAAACATGTTCTGGTGTAGAACTCAGATGTCCGGCCTATTGAAGGTCCGGTGATTTGATATAGGATCTGTGTGCCCTTCCTGTATGCTTATGGGACAAGCGTTCAGGAGAGGGTATGATCACGGTACACAAGCGTGCTTTCGCCTAAGGGGTGCTGTGTGTGCCGTGTGACTGTATGTAGATAAGTCAAGGCTTAGAATGAATGTACCTGGCGCCCGTCTCCTTCCTCTGTATATATAGAGTATACCTGGTTAGTTAGTCCCTTGGCTGCCACACCGTACGTGTCATGTGCGTGTCCGGGATCGTGTGCGCATGTCCAGGATCGTGGGTGCATGTCCAGTGGTCGCGGTGCATGTCCAAGGTCATAGCCGGGTCCCACGGATAGTGGGTTGCCCCCGTACTAGCCGGTGAGATAATGGGCCTAGACTAGGTCCGTAACAGTTGCCTCTAAGCTCGGTTGCTCGTGTCTCTGAGCACCAGTTTAGATGTTCGCTGATCAAGAACGAAAGTTCAAGTCTTTGTTGAAGTCTCGAGTCTTTGTTGATCGCAAGTAACATGATGTCCTTGCCCCCCAGCCGGGTTGTCCAGGTCTCTGGTCAACCGGGGTGGACATGTTGCTGGATCCTCTAGTTGTATCGGAGCTGCCCCCCATCTTACTTTGATAAGGTGTCTATCAGAGTTTCAAACAACCTCGGAACTACAAGTCTTCTGGTTGAATTGCCCCCAGACATGTGGTCCGGGTTATGTTTGTTTTCATTTTGTTGTTCTTCGACCATCCGGGGTCCGGCTTGCTTCTTGCACGGCCGAAGACTCCAAATGCGGGTCCTTTCTCGCAGGCCGATTAGCCTAACCATGAGCCGGATAATTGATCGAACCCGCCCTTGTGCCCGGCGCTTCGCTGCCGATTCCTCTTCTACGTTATCATTTGCCTATGCGCCTGGCGTCCTCGACCGTCGTGAAGCCGAATTGAGGGGGCTGGCCTATACGGCCTTTGGCGTAATTAATGCCTGACAGACGCGCATTAAATGAAAAGGTCACGTCATCCTTGCTAACGAATGGAAAAGGCGCTTTTGCCCCCGTCGATTGGGTTTCGAAAGGTTTATACCCGCCAAGTCTCCTTCATTGCCATTTTACCAAAGTTGTTTTGAAGAAGTTCTCTCCCGACGATTCTCGCTTTCTGAGGATAACCCGTCTTGTGAACCATCTTCATTCCACAACTTCCATTGATCATCTCCATACTTTAGGTAGGTATTCTTGTTTCCTTGCCTCTTTCTTTGTTCTCGCTCCGATCCGCCGTTTCCTATAAGATTGTGTCTCGTATTTAGTTGAAATTCGGGTAGATTCCTTTGTTGAGTGGGTTTTCGCGTAGTCCCGTTTTCGCCTCCTTCATTTGTGCAAAACTCCCCCTGTTTTTCGAGCGAGCCGTTTCCTTTTCGTTAATACCTTTAATAGAGTGGCTCCCAATGTCGAAGGACATAAAGGATATGACCCCCGAAGAACTGGCGGAACTACGCCACACTGTCAAGGGAAAAAGCCGTTGGTGGCTTTGGGGCGATGAATCTTCTCGTCCAACGCCGCAAACCGTTGCTTTAACCGATCACCGTGGAGGCAAGGGAAAACTTCGGTGGTGGGCCGGCGAAAATCCGAGACGATGCATCGTCTGTTAGGGAAGTCCGAATGTTTCCTTCCCGCTTCTTCCTAATCCAAGGGTGTTTAACCCGAGCTTCGACGTGTCCGCTTCTCCGGCCTTCCGAATAGCCGCCTAACAAAGTGGCCAGCTCGGGTCCTAGGGCCGAGGTTGATTCCTACATCGGGCCTTGCTACGACCGCTTGTATGAGTGCTCCCGACTTATTTCTTGTGGGGATTCCTCCACGGCCGACTTAATTTTGGGCTCCCGCCGACATAATTTGGTCCCGGCTCCTCAAGCTATATCGCCGAGTCCCGTTGACTTGGATTTTAATCTTACCACAACCGTAGAGTCCCGCCTTCAATTATTGACATCGTGTATGCTAGGAAGATTCCGATCTTGCTTATATTTTTATTTGTGTTAGGTATAATGGCGTCGTCTTCTTCTTCCCACGCGGCCGAGTCGAACTGAAATGCCAACCGCGCTAGCCCCCACAGACTTAATTGACCAATTCCCTTGGGTTACCCAAGAAGTGTTATCCTATCTGGCCGAAGCCGACCATGGAAGACTTGGAAGGTCTTCCGCTCGAGATACTAACACCTACTCTCTTTGTCTCCCGAAGAGGAAGAGCCTGTGTGCTCGGTGAGGGAGGGAGCCACAACTCCTTTTTCTTTTTCTATGCCGACTACATTACTGTGCTTGGGATTCGATTTCCTTTTCCGAATTTCAAATGGCCACCCTTCAATTTCTTAGTATAGCTCCCTCGCAATTACACCCCAATGGATGGGGTTACCTGATTGCCTTTGAGTGGTTTTGCATGAGCCTTGGACTGCCTTGCACCACTTCTATGTTCTTCTACTTCTTCAGCCCCCACACCTCTCGCTCTGGGAAGGAACCGCCGGAGCTCAAGGGCTGGACATCCATTCGGGAATAGCCAATCGGCGCTTGTTTACCCTGGCCTCGTACTCTTTCAAACGCTTCAAGGGCAACTTTTTCAAAGTCGTTGCTAAAACTGGTACAACTCCTTGGTTCCTCAAAGGGCCGGACTCTGCAAAAGTCGACTGGGAGTTTAACTTGTATTGGTGTCAAGATCACCACAATGTGTCCCCTAGCGCCTATAAGGTGGAGCGGTCCAATCTGTTGAAGCCTGAAAGGAAAGCCATCGATGCCATAATAGACCACGTTCGAGCGAACGGTACTGTTGGGGCCGGCTCCTTAGTAGCCCAATATCGGGCCGAGGCTCAGCGCCAAGATGAGATGGCGTCAGGGCCGAGTATGGCATTTCTGTTATTTAACATCGGCGTTGTTCCGTCTTAGTACTGTATTGATCGTCTTTGCTTTCCTAGTAGCTAACATGGTGTATGTGTTTCGTACAGGTCTTAAGATGAAAGAGCCGCAATATCTTTCTGGGATCCCCGAGCCCACCGTCAAGGGGAGAAAGAGGTCGGCCAAGGAGGCGGGCAAGTCGAAGGTCGGGAGAGTCTTCGGCGTGCCGAGCCAAAGAAGCTTAAGGTCGGGGAGTCGTCCAAGCCCCGAGCCGAAGTCAGCCCTGTCTCTCCTATCCGAGCCACCCCTACCCCGAAATCGCCGCTTCCTAAGTCGACCGACGTCGAGCCCCTCGCCTTGCCTGATACCCCGGTTCCCCCTCGTCCTTCCACCGTCATTCCCCGTTCACATTTGTGGAGTAAGGGCATTACCAAAGAACTCGCTGCCGCACTCCCGCCTCCCGCCCGTTATCAAGAGCCGCAGCCTTGCGGGAAGTAGACGTACGAGAAGTCCGCATTGGGAAATGCTTTCCCGAAAGGTGCCGGTTTGACCCAATCTTTTCTCACCCTCACCACAAATATGCGGAGGCTGCCACTGAGTCGAAGCGTGCCCGAACAGGACCGCGACGAAGCTCAAACAATGGCAAATCGCTTCGAACGAGTTCCGTGCTCGTGAGGTTCACCGAGAAAGTGGAGTTTCGATTAAAAGAGACCGAGGGGCTCTTGGCGGACTCCAATGTAATAATTGAAGGCTTTAAGGCGGCTCAAGCTAGAAGCGAAGAGCAGTTGAAAGCCTTGGCAGCTGAGAGGGACGGGGTCAGAGCCGAAGTGGACAGGATCAAAGCCGAGGGGGAGGCGTCCTCAGCACATCTGTCAGCGGAGATAAGATTGTCCCCTATGTGGAACCTCCTGCTGGCTCCGAGACCCGGATAGATGGCGATGTAGCCGTGCTGGAGGCTGAGCAGGGTGAGGAAGTCTCGACCGCCCCCAAGCACATGGATTGATTTCTTATTTCTTTTTAACTTGTATAATCTGTCCGGTTGTGTTACCGGCAATGACTTTATTGAACAGGTTGGCCAATATGGCCATTTTTGGCTACGATTAACAATAGATGGTAATTTAGCAACCATAATGCATCGTATTAAAATATAACTTTCCAGCTATCGCGGTCGACCGGCCAAGGTCATATGAAGGTAAGCGAGAATCCGCGAACGCGCTTTTGGTCATAAGACCATAATGTTTTAAAGTGCTAGTGTTTGCACTGTTTTATAAAATTCTGGTATAGTAACCGGTCATCCAAAGGTAAATGAAAATTGCCACCGCCCGGGTTCGGTTTTGTCCCGATAGGTCCGAGCATTTTGACTCGATCGTGGTCGGCATGACATTTTCTATTGATACCCGGAGTAAATTAGCGTGTCCGGGCTGCGATAGCTATCCGTACGTGTTTTCTTCAAACTGAAAAGCTAATAACAATTGAATCTTGAAAAAGACAATGTTTGGAATTCAATAGATACCTCGAACGAGAGTTTCATTCATATTCGACACAAAGAATTGTTGCGAAGGGAAAAGCCGCAGTGCCAACGTTGAACAAAGAACATAATGGAAAACGATGCTTTAAGAAAAACAAAAGATAAGCCTAATCGAAATATGCCTTTAATTTGTCCGCATTCCATGTTCGCTTGATAGGGGTTCCATCCAAATTTTCCGTAATGTAAGCTCCTCTCTCAAGAGTTTCCCGAACGCGATAAGGTCCGTCCCAATTAGCCGCAAGCTTGCCGTCTTTGGAGTTCTTGTTCCCGATGTCGGCCCTTCTAAGTACCAAGCAACCGGCCGGAATCTTCTTGGTCTAACCTTCTTGTTATAACGAGCCGCGATCACCGCTTCATTGCAATATCCCGACAATGGGAGGTGACCCGGCCTCATCGGCCGATCCAACTCAATCGCTAACGCCTCACTATTGGCTATTTCGCCTTGTGATAAAATGCTCTTCCCGCGCCAAGACATCATCCCTATTTCCACAGAATCATAGATTCACAACCGTAGGCCGTCTATAAGGAGTTTCTTGGGTGGATGTCCGAGCAGCTTGTTCGATTTCCCCAAAGGACAAAAGGTAGTTGATCGGCCCAAGAGGTGTCCGCCTCCAACATACGTTTCTTCAAACCATCAAGGATGACCTTATTGGCGGCCTCGGCTTGCCCGTTGACTGCGGGTGTTCCACGGAAGCAAAGTGATGCTGTATTCGTATTCATAAATCCCCTCCATGAATCTCGGCCAAGACATACCCTGCTTCATTTGGGTTCAAACACCTTAGCATGGGAGAATGTAATCCTTTTCGGTAAAGTTGATCCTCCACCATTGTGTACTTGGCCGCGTCACGAATCAACACTTTTGCTTCCATTGCATCGTCTGGGATGAGTCCACGTTCAAGGTAGTCTTCTATCGGCTTTTTCCAGTCAGATTCGACCGAAATAGCCATCATGCATACCGGATCTTCGAGATTTTGCTGGACAACCGTGCGATGACAACCAGCCTGCTTAGTGCTTGCCAATTTTGATAAAATATCGGCTCTTGCGTTTTCTCCTCGGGGAATGTGAGTAACAGCTGCTTCATCGAAACCTGACATCAAGTCCTTAGCCTTTAGGAGATACTTGGCCATTAGCGGGCCTTTAGCCTGATACGTACCCTCGATCTGAGCCGCCACAAGCCGGGAGTCGGTGAAAACCTTAACTCTTGTGGCCTCATTTTCCTTGGCTTGAAGAAGCCCGCTATCAAGGCCTCGTGATTCTCGCTTGATTGTTCGAAGTTGGGAAGTTGAGATGCAACGAATGCTCAATTGTAACCCCTCTCGGACTCTCAATAATGACTCAGGCTCCACTTCCTTTCGTGTTCGACGATCCGTCGACATACACCTTCCATTCGCCCGCCGTGGTCTCATCTGACTTAGAAGCCGGGGTGAGCTCTCGATGAAGTCGGCCAACGCCCGTGACTTGATTGCATGGCGAGCCGTAGGTGATGTCGAACTCGGAGAGTTCTATCGCCCAATTAGTCATCCTCCCCGCTAGGTCCGGCTTATGTAAGACTTGTCGAATTGGCTGGCTTGTTCTAACAACGATATGGTGACCCTCGAAATAAGGTCTTAACCGACGGGCCGCAATAAGCAGAGTGAATGCCACTTTTTCTAGTTTCTGGTATCGGATCTCGGCATTCTCGCAGGGTTCTCGCGACAAAATACACAGGAATTTGTCCGTGTTCCGCCTCTCTTACTAAGGCGCGCCGACGGCTTCCTCGCCGATCGACAAGTAAAGGAAAAGACTCTCGCCAGCCGAGGTTTTGAGAGGACTGGGGATTGGCCGGACATTGCTTTATGTCTTCAAATGCGTCATCGCACTTTGAATTCCATTCCACCGATGCCTCCTTCTTTAAGAGCACGAACATGGGTAAAGCCTTCTCCGCCGATTTTGGCAAAAACCTAGTTAGGGCGGCCAATCTTCCGGTTAACTGTTGGACTTCTTTTTTGTTACTCGGAGCCTTCATCTCCATCACCGCCCTACATTTGTCCGGGTTGGCCTCAATGCCCCGAGCAATAGTTAGCTCTTTCGCAATGAAGGCTGTTTTTCTTGATCCTCTGGGTACATCGCTATCTGATTATAACCGGAGTATGCGTCCATAAAGGATAGGAGCCGGAATCTGAGGCGTTGTCCACCGGTTGGTCGATGTTTGGCATTGGGTAGGAGTCCTTCTGGGCATACTTTGTTCAAGTTCTTGTAATCTGTACACACTCTCCACTTCCGTTTGGCTTTTTACCATCACCACATTTGATAACCAGGTTGTATACTGTATTTCCCGAATAAATCCGGCTTCAAGCAATTCTTGGATGTGAATTTCCAGCGCTTTCCTTTTTTCTGGTCCGTGGTTCCTCTTTCTCTGCGACACTGGGATTGAGCCCGGATAGACTTCTAGCTTGTGACAACAAAATTTTGGGTCTATTCCAGGTACCTGAGATGAATCCCAGGCGAAGACATCCCTGTTTTTCTTCAGGAAATCCTCCAAACTACTTCTAAGTTCGGAAGATAGGTGTTTGCCAATCTTAGTGGTCTGGAGAGGGTCTCCGATCACCAGATCTTCCAGGTCTCCTGCCGGTTCTGGGCGAACCTCATCGTCTCGGATGTCTAATTCCACAGCCTATCACCTTGAGCTTTTGATGCTTTGTAGACACCAAGATGTCCCACTTGTGAATGGTTGGCCTTCCCAATATTATGTTATAAGGTGAAACGAACTCAGCCACTATGAACCGCACTCTTTCGGACTTAAAGGCGTCTTTGACTCCAAGGGTGAACCTGAGGTCGATAAACCCTTTCGGACGAGATTGTTCTCCATTAAACCCGATGAGGGTTGTCTTGCAAGGCTTTAAGTCGTCCCGGTCCAGCTCATTCTTTTGAACGCTTCCCGACTTAGTATGTCGGCCGAGCTACGGCATCCACAAATATCCGCTTGACTCGGCGATTGACGACTGCTCCGGCTATCACTAGCCCATCTTGATGGCGGGGGACAACGTCCTTGAGGTCGTCTCTTGTGAAAAACAAAGGCGGTCGTGCTACCTCGGTGTGATGTTCCTTGAATTTTGGTCGGTCCCCGACGGACGGGACTTCTCGAAGGTATTTCCTTCGCCGGCTTATGTATCTCCGCCACCGCCCATTGCTCCGTGATTACGTTGCTGTCGAATTCCGCTTCGAAATTCGTCATCGGCTTCAGGAGCCTTTCGTTTATCTTCCCGCTTTTGAACTTTCGAGGGGGTCCTACCGCGGTTCTTGGTCTTTCGTTTCCCACCTTTTCCTTGATGCTCTATGACATACCGTTGAAGTTTGCCTTCCCGAACAAATCGTTCGATTGCATCCGGAGCTCGTAACATTCATCGGTTGTATGACCTCGACCATCATGGAACGAGCAATATTTAGGCTGGTCTATCCGGATCTTCTAGGACAGACGAGGCCGATCGACCTTCTTCATCTCGGTCGTTGATACCTCCTTCCAAACTTGAGATCGAGGCACCGTCGGGGCCGAGATATTTCTCATACTTGCTCCGTGATCAAATTTGCCACCTCGGCTCTTGTTTTCATTCCCCTTCTCCGGAATCCCTATTCCCGTTGTCGAGAAGTCTCGACCCTGGGGAGGAGGTTCTATCTTGGTCCCGCCTCGGGTGGGATTGTTCGCCATTCGCATCCGCTCGACGTCCAAGTACTTCTTTGAACGGGAGATGAAGTCGTTGAGATTCTTTGCCGCTCCTTTAAAAAGATTCTGCAGGGCGGGACTCTTTATCAAGGCCGTCCACCAATAAGTGAACGTGTACGTCTTCGTTAAGTCCGCGCACTGCGCAGCATGCGCATGATTGAAGCGGTCTAGGTAACTTTGGAGCAGCTTCTCCGTATTATCGATTTTGGAGAGAGAATCTTGGGATTTTGGTTGCCGTTTGCTAGTCGCGAAGTGCAACTCAAAGGCCTCGGCCAGTCTTCAAAGTTGTGGATCGACCCAAAGGGAAGAGTGTGAAGCCATTTCAACGCCGGCCCTTTAACGTCGCGGCGAAGATCCGGGCACGATTGGTTCCTTGAGACCTCTAACCGAGCATGTGAACGTCAAAGTCTTCTAAATGAGTCGTCGGGTCTTGTGTGCCATCATACTTTGTCAACTCGCCCAAATTCAAACTTCTCGGGGAATCGGGCGTTGCGGATCTCCTTCGAGAAAAGCTATTGTGCATTTGGGTGACATATCTCCGTCATTGGAAACCACTTGGGGAACCGTCCTGTCACCTCGATGGTTCCTCGCGTGAGGTCGACCCTCTTCATCCGGTTACTCGGTTCCTCCTATTGGCCCTCCTGCTTTGTCGACGGTTTCCGCCTTACGCTGTCGGTGCGACGAGCCGAGCTCTCGTCATCGTCGTCCTCTCTCAAGTTTTATCTTCCCGGTCCTCGCCGGAAAGGGTGTGGGTCCGTCTTTTCTCCCGCTCTTCCGCTCGGCGATAGTGAAGGGTATGGCGCTTGTCTATGTTGTCCACCCGTCTCATTATCGCAAGCATCCGGCTTGAAGAGATCGAAAGTCCGGCTCGGCATGTGGGATGTCCCGCCTCCTCCGAGTGGAATTACATGGTCCACGGTCTTGGTTTCGTGGAGCCGGGGACTCCGTGTCGGACGAGTTGTCCTTTGATGTCGTTCATTGTTGGGAATCAATGGTTCTTCAGGTGAGAAAGCCGATCTTCTCCTTCCCGATGGTCTCCATCGTCTTGGTTAATCATTTTCTCATTACGGGGTGGTTGACGCGGTGGTTGACGGTTGTCCCCGCTTGATCCGCCTCCGATTGTCTTTGGCCCGAAGCACGAGTGCTTATCCTCATGGTCACGGGAATAGAAATTTATTGATCCCCACGGTCGGCGCCAGCTGTTGCGGGTGTAGAACTCGGATGTCCTACCTATTGAAGGTCGGTGATTTGATATAGGATCGTGTGCCCTTCTGTATGCTTATGGGACAAGCGTTCGGGAGAGGGTATGATCACGGTACACAAGCGGGCGTTTCGCCTAAGGGGTCTTTGTGTGCCGTGTGTGTATTTGTATGTAGATAAGTCAAGGCTTAGAATGAATGTACTGGCGCCGTCTCCTTCCTCTCGTATATATAGAGTATACTGGTTAGTTAGTCCCTTGGGTGCCACACCGTCGTGTCATGTGCGTGTCCGGATCGTGTGCGCATGTCCAGGATCGTGGGTGCATGTCCAGGGTCGTGGGTGCATGTCCAAGGTCATGGCTGGGTCCCACGGATAGTGGGTTGCCCCCTGTACTAGCCAGTGAGATAATGGGCCTGGACTAGGTCCGTAACAAAACACATAATTAGTTATTATAAATTTTAAAGAAGTGATGTTTTCATATTAAATAAACACATACTTTGGTATTACAATATTATATAAGTAATAAATTATAAATATATTTTGTGTAAAATAAGTATAATTATTTTTACCTGTCAGTAAAATCATGCCTGAATCGAAGGAATCTGTAGACACACACAAAATTACGAAAGGGAAATACATTTTTTCGTGGGCATACACAAAGGAATTCCTTTGTTTAATATTTTTTGAAAAAAAAGGAAAAAACATATTCTTTGTGTTTATTTGTTTTTTATTACGAATTAATAAATATGTTTATTTGTTGAATGATTTATATTGTTTAGATATTAATGTTGATAACATTTATCTGATAGATTAGAACTTTAATGGTTGCAATTTACTAATTATATTTCTTTGAAAAAAATCGAAGGAAAAATAGTTAAAATTTGGAATAGTAACCCTGATACTATCGGGCCGGACTTTGAAAAACAGATATTTTCCTTATTCCAGGCCCTGTAGGGCCGGCCCTGTTGGGCCCAGGCCCTGTCGGGCCGGGCCGGGCCGGCCCTGATTCCCAGCTCTAGTCAGAACCTTACTTATGTATGGGTACTAGGGAGGTGAATTTGATGACGGACTAGGGTGCCAAGGCCTCGTTAAGTGGGTCATACCCGGTGGACTGGCTTATGAGACCCCCCTTAGCGCCGCAGAATTTAATTTTGAAGGATATGGTAGTTACTGATGTTGATCCAGGATGATGTTCGTATAGTAGTGTTTTTTTTTTTTCTTTGAGCGTCGATATCCCAAGGCGGCTATATTTCAACATATCAACGACCCTGCACTAATCCGGACCAATACCGGGTTGGCTCCTTTCAGAAGCCTCTACCACCCACGCCTGCTGCGTTCCGCGTCTCGAACTCAGAGACCCGTGGTTAAGTTAGGACAACTCATTCCCACCTGCTGTATAGTAGTGTTTTTATATTGTATGATATCTGAATCTTTTGCTCACTAAATTTTCTCAAGCTTTAGCTTTGCTTTCTGTAATCCCCCACCCCCAAAAAAAAACATTCTCCTTGACTGGAAGGAAAGAAGACTTCTTTTCCAAATAAATTGGCATATTCCCTCCATGGAAACACAAAAATCCCCCAGCATAAGATCCCTTTTCACCTTTTTCTGATTTCTTGAATCTTGAGAATGTGTCCCGCTTCATCCTTAAAAATAATTCACATTTTGAAAGCACACAAACACATTACACTCTAAAACCATCTCAAACTTCAGCCAGCATTGATTGATGAATCTAAGAGAGTAGAACCAATTTGCAAAGTGTGCCCCACTAATTGGTTCATCACTTATCATGTTACACTACCACTTTCAAGTAATTAGGTGCAACCATACACGTAGAGATGTAATAAACAATGGATTGCTTTGATTTTGGTAGGAGAATCACAGAGAGTTTGGTGTTGAAGGATACAAGATAATATGTATATTTTTATATTTTTATACATATATATTATCAACATCAAATTTTTTAATCAGCTTGAAACATGACCTGAAGCTATAAGCTAAAGAAAATACAAATGTGATGACTACGGTGAGAAGAAGTTCCCTTTCCCTTCCTTGCCACCACAAAAGCAATGTACAGTTACAGGGTTCTCTCTTCTTCATTTCTTGCTTTCTGTTTCTGGCAGACAAAAAACCAAGCCCTTTACAATTCAGTACATATCTCTGCAACTCAACTTTTTTTCTCCCACATTGTATAAACCACATTACAGTGTTAAAGTGCTTCGTCCAACCCAGACCCAATTCTAATTCCCTTTTGTGCACTTTCACCACCATGCTTGAATCTTTAGATTAAAACCCTACATTTTTACCTTCTGATGAACAACAGAGCTATTTGATAGTTGGACCATAATTAGAAGATAAAAAAAATGGGGATTCCGCGTTGAATGTATAACAACAAAACAATCTGTTGAACAAGTTGAGGAACCCAGAAACAAAGTTTTGACTTTTTTGCCTTATGTTTTTTTGGTTTTCCTTCTGTTTATGTTACCAAGGTCTGGTTCCGCCATTGCCGTCAAGAGACCAAGTTCTTCGGGAACGCATCGTGGTATTCATGACGGGACGAGAACGAGAAGTACTCCTCCTCAAGGCTCGAGGTTCTGGGGAAGGAGATGATGATGAAGAAGAAGAAGCAGAGAATTGACCTCGAGGTCTAGGAGTGAAGCAACCAAAAAGATTACGAAACATTTTGCGCAATCCTCCTCCTCCACTGTCTCTTCGTGGACCCTCCGTGGTCGTCGACCAAGTCACCCTCCTCGGTTCGCCGCCATTTCCAATACCACCGTCCATTTCTGTGTACACAACAGGAAGCTCACGATCAGAAGTACTTCTTCTCCCGCCGGCGAACCTTCCCACCGCGAAGCCACCACCAGGAAGCCTCCAAATAGTCAATCCCACATTGTCATCGTCGTTCCAAGCCAGAGAATGCCCAGAAACAGGATCGTTAACGCCCTGCGTATCTGCCGGGAGTTCCTGCCGGCAAACAGGGCAAGAATTCCGGAGCACAAGCCACGGCAAGATGCAATCTGAATGGTAAATGTGCTTGCAGGGCAATTCACGAGCGTTTGTGCCCAATTCAAAAGGCTCCATACAAACAGCGCAGTGAGGTTCCGTCGCGAGATGATTCTCGTGAATCTCGATCGTCGGCAATGAATCGATGGCGGCTTTGGAAACCGGAGGTGGCTCGTATCGCGAAATACCGTTCATTTCAATCTGAGAAAGCTGTTCCAGAAGCCTATCGATTCCAGATCCCAGAAGCATCTCTGACATGTTCGGAGGCAGAGGACGAAGACCCAACCCGGACCCGTCTTCGTAGTAAAGATCAAACCCGCGCCCATGCCCTCCTCCGCCGGAATCATGATCCGCCCGGTTAGGCGACCCCCGGAGCACGACAACCGGATTCACCATAGAAATATCACCGGGGCCCCGACGAGCCCTCCTTAAAGCAGGACGCAGAGGCTGTCCAGAACTGGGGGGATGATCGCCAATCATGTACATCGAAGCCGCCGGAAACCTCCGCCGGCGCGAATCGACGATGGAGGCAGGGCGAGGCATTTGCTCAATCTCCTCCACAAATCCACCGTCGCAGTCGGGACAAACCACCATGTCCTGCCTCCGGACCCTCACAAACCGACTGCATCTGTAACACCAATAAGAAGATGGCGTCGTCCCCGTAGCCATCTGGATCCCACAAAATAAATATTCACAAAAAAAAAAACGAAGAAAATTCCTCAATCCTCCTTCACAGAAAGCCCCAGTCTCGAAAGAAGCTCACACAAGATTCACAACACAGAAGAGAAAAAAGCACAGAGAAAGTATCAAATTCTTCTTGCTCAGAAGGGAAACCCCATCAGAAATCTCAAGGTGATCAAGCCATGAGGGTTCCCTGAGAGGAAGAGAGAGAAGGAGGGATCGTTTGGACTTTTGGGGCAAAAAAAGAAGAAGAAGGGGACGAGAGAGAGAGTAATCTCTCGCGTGGAGAAGCTTTACAGCTCAGAGGGTGAGGGCAGGGAAGTGTTGGAATGACGATGAAAGGGAATGAGGTGGCGACGTTTTAATCAATCATCAAAAATTCAAAAAACGATCTTGTGTGTAAAATTGGGAGTTTCTTATAATAGTTTTTTTTTGCAGGGAAGGAGGTTGCAACCAAATGCAGAATTGCTGTAGTAGCAAACAAGCAAAAAAAGGGTAAAAAGGAACAAAAGCCTTTTTTTTTTGTTGCTAAAAATAAAAGCCAGCACGCGCTGTCTCAACAGAGAGGGCTCCCAAATCAAATCATTTTTTTAAAGACGTGGCCTACCTCCTTGCTCGACACTTCATCATTTGGTCGCCTCGCTTTATCTTTCATGCTCTATTTTTTTATTCTTGGGGGTAACAATGTTCTCCTTTTACTCCCCTCACAAAACCAAAATCAGTATATCTCAGCTTGCAAGTTGATACCTTTTAATTTGATTTTTTTATTTTTAACGAGACTTTAATCAGATTCTCATGTTTTTTTGTTTTATCGTATTTATATAGTTTCAACTGATTTTTAATTAAGTTTAATAACTGATAAAGCAAAAAAAAAAAAACGATAAAAAACTACCGAAACTTAATTTTAAAATTAGGTCAATTATAAGAACCTAACAAACAACTACACGGGTCTTATTGGAAAAGGTGAATCATAAGGACATAATAAAAAGAAAAAGAAAAATTGAACATGCAATGTAATTAAACAAAATTGAACATTTTTTTTTTTGTAAAGTATGAATTGTAGATGGTAATATTGGTCCAAATTAATAATATATAATGACTATTAGTTTAGTGATTAAAGGATTATATGTAAGAATATTTTGTTATTATTTTGATATTTTGATATTTTGCAAGGAATAATATTTGGTGATTACTGATTTTGGTGTCAATGAAATAATTGATCGATACTACGATGTCAATATGTTAAAGAAATTGTAAAGAATATTGGATAAGTTTACAACTATTTTGTTAGTGATTCAAAGTATTAAATTAATATAAGATGGGTGATGAGAATTTAAATTATCTTTTAATTTTTATTCCTACCTATTTAGCCCCGCGTTGACTCGAGTTATCATAGAAAAATTCATGTTTGTTTTTGGTATCCTACCCGATTCACCGAAACCCGGTCCGACTAATCCGGAGTTCGCCTACATCGAGCCCACGGTCGTGGGGAAAAGCTCTTAACACCATTTTTCTATTCTCAAGCCTCGAGCAGGGACGTGGTTGTAGGAGAGCAAATCCCTTTCCACTTGCTTTCAATGTATGTTGGTAGAAAAATTCATGTTAGCAAGCTTCAATATGCATGGGGAGCTTAAAGGTAAAGCCTTTTTTATTTTTATTTTTTATATTAAAATTTTTAGGAAAGAGGTTGAGCTCACTCACGATCCAAGGGCAGAGCGAAATCTCTCTTCTTCCTTGGAGATACCAATGTTGGGCAGGGCGAGCCGTCTATTACCCTTAGGCGTTTACCTAGGCACCTAGGAGTTAGGATGCCTCCCCCAAGATCGAGGTCCCTTATCATTCAATAGACATTGGCACCTGGTTTTGGGCCCCTTCATCGGTTCAATCTCTCGACTTCATCAAATTCAAAGACTAAACTGGTTTCTTCCTCCAATCCTCTTCCAAAAACTCCTTCGGATGACCTTCATCGTGACTATAGTGGCTCTTTATTTACACTTATAGTTGCAGATCTCCTTCTGCCATGTCCTTTTTCAGTTAAACGTGCTCCAACAGAAGAACTCGATCACTCCTCCTTCGCATGCAGATGATGTCTCAATTCGTATGAAGCGTCCCTGGGAAGAGACTCATCCTCATGCATTGTTGATTAATTCAACTTGATGACCTTGCAACAGGATTTACAACAAGGCAGAGAGAAAATAGTATTTCTTATTTATGAATATAAAAGTATTATACTCACTATGTATGAAATGACACACTGGACCTATTTATATACTACATCTCCTAAATGTACAAATTGTATGTCCAACTACTGTATCACTAATCACGTAACAATTAATTATATACAACTTTATATTCTAACACTCCCCCTCAAGTTGGGGGCGCAAAAATGTTAACAGACCCTAACTTGTTTAATAGTTTGTGTTGTATATCTCCTGAGTCTGACTTAGTTAACAGATCAGCCTCTTGCTCATGAGATCGAACATGCACAAGGTCTATCACTTTCTCTTTCCATTTATCACGAATGAAATGGTAGTCCACTTCGATGTGCTTGGTTCTTTCATGGAAGACTGGATTCGCAACTATGTGTATTGCTGCAATACTGTCACGGTAAATCGGCACCGGTCTTGTTTGTGGAATCCGCAAGTCACGAAGCAAGCCTAGTGCCCAAACAATCTCAGAAGTAGCCATACTGAGAGCTCTATATTCAGCTTTTGCAGATGACTTGGACACCGTGGTCTGCTTCTTCGTCTTCCACATCACTAGAGATCCACCAAACTTCAATAGGTATCCAGAAACCGAACGCCTTGTAATCCCACAAGAAGCCCAATCTGAATCACAAAAACATTCTAGGTTAGAATCTCTATCAGAGCTCAATTTTATACCAAGCGCAACGGTACCCTTTAGATATCTAAGAACATTTCTAGCTGTTGCCATGTGTGCCTTAGTCAGTCTTTGCATAAATTGGCTTAGCGTTTGCACACAAAAACAAATGTCAGGTCTAGTCATAGTTAGGTAAATCAATTTACCAACCAAGCGACGATACTATTATGCATTCTTACATAGATCCTGAGCATTGTCTTTACCCTCCTGAAAAGGCATCAATTTCAAATTTTGTGCCATTGGAATGCTCAATGGTTTGCATCCACTCATGCCTGTGTCAGATAATAAATCTAATACAAACTTTCGTTAAGACAATATCACACCTGATTCAGATTTAGCTATCTCTATACCAAGAAAATATTTCATGTGTCCTAAATCTTTAATCTTAAAATTATCATGTAGCAGACCTTTGGCATAACTAATACCTTCTTTAGAACTACCAATAATTAATAAATCATTTACATATACTAAGACAAACACCACACGATCATTCCAATCCATGGTAAATAGAGACTAATCACTTTTACATTGTACAAAACCACCCTTAATAAAGGCTTGAGAAAGTTTTTGATTCCATTGGCGGGAAGCCTGTTTAAGTCTATAAAGGGACTTCTTTAGCGTACAAACCACATGCTCCCCCTTACCTTTGAACCTTTGTGGTAATCTCATATATATATCCTCTTGGAGATCACCCTGCAAAAAGGCATTATAGGCATCCATTTGATAAAGATTTCATGAATGCATGGCTGCCAATTTCAATACTGACCTAACTGTAAACATTTTTACAACAGGTGAAAAGGTTTCATGGTAGTCAATGCCTTCTCTTTGACTATATCCTTTTGCAACTAACCTAGCCTTATATTTATCTATGTTACCATCAGAATTATATTTGACTTTATATACCCACTTACAACCAATTGACCTCTTATCTTTGGGCAACTCCACTAGCTCCCAAGTTTGATTTTCTTCCAAGGCTTGCATTTCAGCTTTCATAGCCTTAACCCATTCAGGGTTGGTGATTGCCTGCTTATAGCTAGAAGGCTTAGGAACCGTGTCAAAACAAGACAAAACGGCCAAATGATCAGCAAAAATAGCATCATAAGAAACAAATTGATTTATGGGATAGGAACATTTTGGTACACGTCCTGAAACTGTTTCAGAAAGAAAAACAGTACAAACATAATCATTAGACCAAATCGGTGGTCGCCTATCCCTTGTAGGACGTGGTTGATCCAAATTATTGGGTACCCAGCAATATGATCAAAAATTTCCTAACCAGATTGTTATGTATCCTCTCGTTGTGAAAGATCATACCTATCCTGTTCTAAATTAGATTGTACAGAGGGAGTTTCGATTCAAACCAGAACATCTCTTTCAAGGTCGGATGCGTTTCCTGTTGTTGCTGTGAGTATGTATTCCTGAAGGGAAACTCTTGTTCTGCAAAACTAACATGACGTCTTACAAACAACAAGTTAGATTTCAGATTTAATAACAAATAACCTTTCTGATTTTCTGGATAACCTAGAAATACACAAGGAATAGCACGAGGTTGAAGCTTATCATGAATCTTAAGGTCTGTAGCATAGGCAAGAGAACCAAATACCTTCATGTATTTGAGGTATGGTCTCTGCCCATAGAACCTTTCAAATGGAGTTTGAAAATCAAGCACTTTAGAGAGCAATCTATTAATCATATATGCTGTAGCCTTTACACATTTAACCGATCTTGAACCGAAAGGTTTAATTGCAACATCAGACTCCTTGTTACTTGCATAATAGTCCTATGCTTACGCTCTACAATTCCATTTTGTTAGTATAAGGACATGTAGTCTCATGCACAATACTCTTTTCTTGAGTAAGCATTTTAAAGGAATTACTTAGAAATTCACTCCCATTATCACTTCTAATTTTCTTAACCTTCACATTGAACTGAGTCATATCATAAACAATAAAATGACGAATGTAAGTAATTGAATTAGATTTATGTCTCATCAGGAAGAGTCATGTAGCTTAGAATAATCATCCACTATTGTAAGAAAATATGTAAATCCTTGATGAGTGGGTGTTCTATATGGACCCCATATATCTATATGTATCGAGTTCAAAGCATTGAGTAGTTTTAATACAGGAAGGGGAGAAGGGAAACTTGGTTTGCTTGGATTGAACACATATGTCACATCTATGATTCATCAATTCAGTGTCATCAATTGCAAAACTCAAATGTTTCATTACAGAAAGAGGGGCATGGCCTAATCTCCTATGCCACAAACATACATCAACAAATTTCATATTGTTATTGTGTCTCCATGTAATGTGATTACGTGCAACATTTAGTACATGAGAAGTGTTGGGAACTCTAAAAAATGTATAGTCCATCTATCATTCTACCAGTCATCTTCGTCCTTCCATGTAGAAGGTCCTGTAAAACATAGTGATCAAGAAAGAAACAAGCCACACATTCTAACACTTTAGTGACTCTGGAAACTGATATAAGATTGAATTTCAATTTCGAAGAATATAGTACATCATTCAATGTAATGTTGGGGGCTATATTAATTGAACCTATGTGTGTAACAAGTATTCGCTGCCCATCTGGGATCTTAATTGACTTAACAGACCCATTATATACAGCACATTTATCTAATAGGGAAATATCACCAACTAAGTGTGTGGTTGCTCCTGAGTCTAAAATCCAATGAGAATGAATAGAATTCACAGAGGGAGACATAGCCAAACCTGTATCAATCAGAGCATGCACAGTTGACTCCGCATCCTTTTGAAACAGAACTAGAAGGCGTTCATATTGTTCTCTAGACAAGGAAAGAGCCACCGTGCTTGTGGTGTTGATATGTAGGTCTAGATCACCAGTAGATTCGATTCCTAGTTGACCAGAATCCTTCTGTTTTGATTTACTTCCCCTGAAGCCAGGTGGATAACCCACCAATTGGAAGCACTGTTCACGCAGATGACCCTTTTGTAGTAGTAGGTGCACTCAATGGAAGGATCCCCACGGCCTCTACCTCTCCCATGACCCCTGCCTTTGGTGATCATGGCAATCCCTTTTGTTGGGAGCCCACAGTCATAAATGGATCTTTGAGTTTCATCTTGGATCACCATGGAGTAAGCCTCATTCATAGAGGGAAGTAGAGTCATGAGGAGAATCTGTCCTCAAGCCTAATTATAGGATTCATTAAGTCCCATCAAGAATTGTAGAAGCTTCTGCTCCTGTATCAATTCAAAGTAAGCTTTGGAGGTATTGTAGGTACATGACGGCAAGGTTATTAGAGCTGACTATTCCTCCCATAGCTTTTTCAATTTAGAGAAGTAGGTAGAGACAAACGAAGAGCCCTAGTGGTGCATACCTATTTCGAGATGCAAGTCGAAAATTCGAGCTCTATTCTTTTTATCAAATCGCTCATGAAGGTTCATCCAGACGAGATGTGCGTTCTAGAAGAAGATAACTCCATTAGCCAATTCCTTGGAGATCGAATTCAGGAGCCAAGAAAGAATCACGGTGTTGCACCTTTCCCATTGAGGTTGTAACGTCGGATCTTGATCTTCCTTTCAGCAGCTACCATCAACGAGACCAAGCTTGTGTTTGTCGAGTAAAGCAAAGCGCATGGTCCGACTCCATACGGTGTAATTTTTGAAACTGGTGAGCGTATGTGGAATGATGGACAATCCTTGGGTATCTGACGGATGATAATAAAGTGGGTGTGAGAAAGGAATTGATCTGGGGGTAACCTTGGCTGAAGGGTCTCTCTCGGCCATGTTAATCTTAGGCAGAGACGACGATGGAATGGCGGAAGTGACGGTGGGGAATCAAGAGGATGCGACTACGAGAGAGGAATCCGTTACGAGAACTAAGGCTCAAACCTTTCAATCAATCCCTCCGATTAATGCTCTATCGCCGGATGCAACTTCTCGGGTCGGGCGAATAGCTCTAGGAATCTTGATTCTGGATGTGGGTATCTTGGGCCGGTTCTTGATCTTGCAGCCCGTATACCACATACACTCCACGGATCTTGGTGCTAGATATGGGAGTCTTGGGTTGATTCTTGATATACAGCCCATATATCATAGTGACTCAAGTAAATCCATGGAGGAAAGATGGCTTTGGTACCATGTTGATTAATTCAACCTGATGACCTTGCACCAGGATTTACAACAAGGTAGAGATAAAATAGTATTTCTTATTTATGAATATAAAAGGTTTACACACACTATGTATGAAATGACACAATGGACCTATTTATATACTACATCTCTTAAATGTACAAACTGTATGTCCAACTACTGTACCACTAATCAAGTAACAAATAATTATATACAACTTTATATTCTAACATGCACTGGGTTTTACCTGGAGTCCACATTAGGTGCCCAATTATGAGCTATTTTCTCAATTTGCCCCTTATTAAATAACTATTTACCAAAATGCCCTTGTCAGAAAACTATTTCCCAATTTGCCTTATCAGAAAACTATTTCAATTTGCCTTGCCGTAAAAACTATTTCAATCTGCACTTGTTTAGTCGACTAAAACCATGGTTTAGTCGACTAAATCGCGAGCAAATTTTTTAAAGACTCATGATTTAGTCGACTAAAAACTCATTTAGTCGACTAAATCATTAAAAAAGGTTAAAACTTGGAAGGCGATAACTTCTAGCTCGGAGTCCGAATCAAGTGATTCTTTTTTGATTCCACGTAACTTTTGAGATCTATGCACTGACATAAAAATTAACTTCCAGATTTAATGAAGAAAAATGAGGAAAAATAAGCGATTCTTTATTTTACAGGAGATACTAACAATTCATTAAATATAATCAAGTGATTCTTTTATATATATATATATATATATATATATATATATATATATATATTGTTAGAAATTGAACTCCAATAAAGAATTTCTTTATTCATCCGTGATTTATTCCTCTTAAATGAGGTATACTTATACAGACGAAAAATTAACAACAATTAGCAATAAAGCAAGAAATAATCCTAAATCAACAACTACTAGCTAGGAAGTAGGAAACAACCCTAACAACCTGTTAATTATTTGAAATTCCTAAAAGAATGGAAATAACAATAATTCAAAATTTAAACTTTGAAATAGAAATAATTAAAATAACAACTTTCTTTTCTACATATATATATATTAAAAAATCACTTGATTATATATAATTTTATATATATATATATATATATATATATATATATATATATATATATATATATATATATATATATGTAGAAAAGAAAATTTTTATTTTAATTATTTCTATTTCAAATTTTAAATTTTAAATTTTTGTTTTTTCCATTCTTTTAGAAATTTTAAATAAGTAGCGGAGTTGTTAGGGTTGTTTCCTACTTCCTAGCTAGTAGTTGTTGATTTAGGATTATTTCTTGCTTTATTGCTAGTTGTTATTAATTTTTCATCTGTATAAGTATACCTCATTTAAGAGGAATAAATCACGTATGAATATAGAAATTCTTTATTGGAGTTCAATTTCTAACAATATATATATATATATATATATATATATATATATATATATATATATATATATATAATATTAAAGAAACATTTGATTATATTTAATGAATTGTTAGTATCTCCTCCAAAATAAAAAATCGCTTATTTTTCCTCCTTTCTCTTCATTAAATCTGAAAGTTAATTTTTATGTCAGTGCATAGATCTCAAAAAGTTATGTGGAATCAAAAAAAGAATCACTTGATTCGGACTCCCGAGCTAGAAGTTATATAGTCTTCCGAAGTTTTAACATTTTTTTTAATGATTTAGTCGACTAAATGAGTGTTTTAGTTGACTAAATCGCGGGAGTCTTCAAAAAAAAAAAATTGCCTGCGATTTAGTAGACTAAACCATGGTTTTAGTCGACTAAACAGGGGCAGATTGAGAAATAGTTTTCTGACAGTGGCAAATTGGGAAATAGTTTTCTGACAGGGACATTTTGGTAAATAGTTATTTAATAAGGGGCAAATTAGGAAAATAGCCCCCAATTATGTGCTCATACCTCTATTAGAGGGATGAACATTTTTTTTATATATATTGTATTTATTTAGATTTAACTTATATGCTGCTTTCTGATTTTTTTTTTTTTTTTTTGCACCCAGTATCTCAAATTAATTAGTTTCCATGATACTGGTGTTACAGATAAATGTAGGACTAGAAACTAATTAATTTAAGATACTGGGTGCAATTTTTTTTTCCAGAAAGAAGCATATAATTTAAATATAAATAAATACAATATATATAAAAAAAAATATCTTCATCCTTCTAATAGAGGTATGAGCACATAATTTGGCACCTAAGAATGGACATCTAATGTGGATTCGTTTTAACTGAGCTTCTGCACATGCCCATGATACGAATAGGGACCTATAAGTTCACCAACAGCCACTAGAGCAGAGCAATGGGCGGGTTGGGTAGCCCATGCCTAAATCCATAACCCGCCCATTTAACTCTAAACAGTATGGGTTAGCCCATACCGTACCTCAACCCATTTAAACTCATGTTAAACGGGCTAACATATAAATGGACGGGTTAATCGGGTTTTAGGTAACCCATTTTCATTTGACAAGTTTATTTTTTTTGCAGAAAAAAAAACATATATAAGCATTAAGTATTCACCTAAATTTATCATTTTAAATTATGAAATATGAATCTTCAAAATTCAATAATCATAATTCACACAAAAGAACCTAAATTTAGACAAGTGTCATCATAACATAATTTTGATGTTCAAACTCCAAGTGGGGAAATGGTCAAATGGGGAATAGGTATTTCATGGAAACGTGGCGTATCATTGTCCAAGTGTCCATATAACTAATAAAAAATATATATGTAACTAAATGGGTGGGTATGGGTAGTCCGAAGGTGTGCCCTAAATGGGTGGGTTTTAACTCGACTCATTATGGATTTTTTAAGGCGGGCTCAAAATGACCCAATTGCATTGGGTTGTGGGTGTACTTACCAGGTTGCGGGTTTCATGCTCAGCCCCACCAGCCACTTAGGGTATGTTTGGTTTGAGGGGAGGGGAGGGAAAGTTGAGAGAGAAATTTTTTCTCTTATCTTTATAAAATTGCCCATAGATAATTTTTAATATTCTTAAAATATACTCTCAACAAAAAGAATATTCCATTTATTAATGACAAAATGATCAATGTCCTCCAAAAGATTTTTTCCCTCCCCTCCCCCTCCCTCAAACCAAACATAAGTCCATCTTGCATTTCTCTCTCATACTATTACGTTTTCTTTTCACGTTGGTTTGTTTTTGCTTTTGTTTTCGTTTTGGTTTATAGCAGCTGGTTGGTTTCTGATCAGTTCTACCTCTGCATTCTTCCCAGCTCTAGCTGTTGCTTGTATCTTTTGTTTTCCTTTGTGTTTTTTATAATTTACAATAGGCCTGGTGTTTTGCAAAGTGCGTAATTTAGTAGACCTAGGCCTTTTTATATACATTTCATTTTATCTTTTTAATAAAATTGTCCGTTAATAAAAAAAATGCACACATAAATGTATTAAAAGCCTGATAGTTGTGGTATAAGTGATTTTTTTTTTTCTGCTGGAGTTTTCTTGATAGACTTTTTTTCTACTAGACTTTTCTTGATATGATTTGTGTTTGGGATAGCGGTGATAGAAGTGACTTTTTTCCTGATGGGCATTTGTTTGACATAACTTTTAAAAAGATAGTTGAGATGGAAAATAACCGAAAAAGTGCATGAATAATATATATATGGGTAAAAGATTTCTCCAGTCACTGGAGATAGAGTTATCTCCAGTGACCCCAAAACTACGCTGTTTTGAATTAATGAAGGGTATTTCTGTAATTTTGTTTATTTTTTAATCATATAAATTTTACCAAAACACCCTTCATTAATTCACCTAAAATGACTAACACACCCTTCATTAATGCAAAACGACGTAGTTTTGGGGTCACTGGAGATAACTCTATCTCCAGTGACCGGAGAAATATTTTTCCCTATATATATATATATATATATAGTATAAAATGTGATAATTTGGGATAAAAAATTAAAAATGAATATAGATTTGCTAAATAAAATAGTAAAATTACCATTAAAAAAAATATAACACAATGAAGTGCTTAAATAAACCTATCCCTTACAAGTTGATCTCATCATAAAATGATTCATTTGTGTTGAAGATAAATAATGAGAATACTTCATTGCAAGAAGTAACTTCAAGAGTCACTTTGATGAGATCAGAAGCTTTACCCATTAGCTTCAGCCAAGAAGTAACTTCACAATCAAATGTCTATTAGATGTTGAAGTCATGTCAAACACACAAAAATTAGGTGTTCACTTTCACCGGGTTTTTTTCAGCATCTGATAAACTTTGTTTAGCATCTGATATCATCACAAACATGCCCTAAATGGACTAGATCATAGACATGCTATCAATTGAAAATAAAATAAAATAATTAATTACATTAGGCCTCCCTAACTGCAGGCCAACAGATTCTTTGACAAAGCCTTCAATTAATTTTATTTGAAACCTTGAATAATTCTAACATGTGGCATGTATATGCTTTCAATCTTTGACAAAAATCCAACATTTCACCCTATCCATATGATTTTATAACAATAAAATTATTGACAAATTAAAGAAAGTACAGATATTATGAAAGTTCCATCTCTGCGCCCATAAATTCTCCTCACTCATCACTACCAAATGTTGACTTTGACCTCATGTTTCCACGCTTTCTTCCACTAATTAATTCCCTTCGTTCTATCTTCTTCTCATTTTGCTACCCTCATCTCTTCATTAAAAAAAATTACTCCTGTCCTGATTAAGTTAGTCTCTCAATTTTTTTGCTTAACTCTTTTATTATTACAAATATTAATGGTTTAATTGAGATAGTTGTTTCCAATGTAAATAATCAAAAATGATTTTTTCGAAGACCAAAATATTTTTTTTAATAAATAAATAACTTTACTAATTTTTAAAATTTTCACCGACAAATAATCGACACAAAATTTTCCGTAGTGATTTATCATGTTTGGAAAAAAGAGAAATGCCCGAATTCATAAAAGGGAGGTCTTTACAATACAAATGGTGCTTAGAGTGATAAAACAGGAATTAAGAGCCAGATATTTATGGAAAAAAACACGCACTTTACGATGTAATTTATGTAAACATGTTAGAGCAATTTTACCATACAAAATTTTAAAGTGCTTATCATTTATCAACACTAAATCCAAACAAGGTGTAACGTGTTTGTTGGATTTACTATTTGTAAGTGATTTTACAATGCATAAGAATATGTGAGAAGCAGTCTTGATTTGTGAAAAAGCTTTTTTTTTTTTTAAGTTAAAACAAACCAGCAAAAACTTATTTTAAATAATTTTATGTTGTAGAACGTAAATAAGGATGATTTTTAACTGGTAAAAAACAAATATGCTTTTTCCGGAGATTCCAAACACCCACTAAATCTAAAATCGAGTAGTGATTCTCCAAAAAAAAAACAAAAAAGAAAGAAAGAAAGCAAGAAAAGAAAATAAACAAAAGGGTTAGGGGCGCTGAAGAACTGCGGCGGAAATCCCAACTATTCAAAAGGACATTGGCATTAGAACTTAGAAGGTTGGTATGTATGAAGACAGGAGATGATAAGTTCAAAGAAGGAAGCGTAACCGTTGAACCAAGATTTACAGCACTTTCATTGTTAAAGTTCAGATATGATGCTGTATTCATTATTCAAAACTTCCCCACCTAACCAACGAGAATCACATGATTAACAAAGCAAAGCAGTCATGTATATTCCAACCTACCTATACCAAATAAATAAAAAAATTACATCATTTTGTTGCAGCTCATCTTAACAAGAACATCATTCATCAATGATTAATTTTTTCCATGTTGCAGCTCTGGAAGGTTAAATGTAAGATGAACATGAAGTTGGGTTAAAGGGCAATTTTGTTCTAGAAGTTGTCACCGAAAGACAATTTGCCCTTGAAGTGTAAAAAATGGAGCAATTTTGCTATGGCTGTTATCCTAATTAATTTTAACCGTTAGTTAACCGGATATGCTGAGCTAGCAGTCCATATATCGTATACATCATTTTTGTTAAAGTGCAAATTTGACATGTGGACTACCAACTCAACATATCCAGTCAACTAACGGTCAAAATTAATTAGGATAACAGCCATAGCAAAATTGCTCCATTTTTTATACTTTTGGGGCAAAATTGCCCCTTAACCCCAAAAAGCTTTTTACAAGCTTTTGGTCTGAATATGATACATCTTAAGTATATATATGTATAGCCTTGAAAAGAATTACAACATGTACTGATAAGATTTCTACATCAGCAAGTGCGACCCAAAATGGTAAAAATGGGATTTCATCAGCAAATTACATTGACTAGGCATGGATCATAACATTGAATCTCAAAGCACAAGCAGCTATTTAAAATTCTTTCTTTTATGTATGAAGCAAAGCCCCAATTGAGAGCTAACTAATTAATACAAATATAGAAGAGTGAAAATGACAGCATATGTATACGTACTTTCGTGTGTCAGTTGCAATGATGAATTTTGCTGTCACATTCAACTTGAAAAATTTTGTCCTTTCCTCTACCAATAATCTTGACATGAACAAGAGCCATCCCTGAAATGGTGAAAACGGGTGGCATCTCTTACTATAATCTCTCTAGAAACAAGCTTAGAGATGTATTTTATGGCGGAATGGCAATCATTACAAACTCTAAGATTCTTCATAATCCTCAGTGTTGTGTTCTCTGGAGTATTTATTAATGCAAATGCAATGGCAAGTTTCTCACTATGATGTCTAAGAATCTGTTCCTTCACCTCTTGCTCAAGATCATGCAATACAGAATCGGTATCTGGGGTGAAGCCCATTTTCTTTATCTGCTCCCAGATTTTTGAAATCATGTTGTAGATTGCATCTTTCTGTGGGTGAAGTCCATCTTCAACCCCAAAGACATGGACTTTATTCTGGATTTCTACCCAACTAAATCCTTGTTCCTTTTTCACTGCATTATCCTTCATTGACTTTCTAACTTTTGCAGCATCTTGCCACTTTCCACAGGCTGAAAGTGTATTAGCAAGTGCTGCATAAGCCCCACTATTGTTGGGATCAATAAGAAGCAACCTTTCAGCTGCCACTTTAGCCAAATCCACATTTTTATGAATCCTACATGAAGCCAAAAGAGAACCCCAAGCTATATGGTCTGGTTCAATAGGCATGTTTTTTATAAAATTATATGCTTCCCAAAGCAATCCAGCGCGTCCAAAGAGGTCAACCATGCATGCATAATGGCTACGGGTGGGTTCGATATGGTGAATGGTTTTCATCAAATTAAAATAGCTCTTACCTTGTTCTACCAATCCCACATGTGTGCATGCAGATAGCACACCAACAAAAGTGATGTGGTCGGGCTTTATATTAGATTTCAGCATTTTTTCAAACAGTTCTATGGCCTCTTTTCCAAGACCATGCTGAGCTAGAGCTATAATCATGGAAGTCCATGACACTGTATCCCTGTTGCTGCATATTTGTTTGAATACTTGACTTGCATCTTTCACACTTCCTGCTCTGGAATACATGTTAATCAAAGCATTACCAACAGAAACTGATGATACTTCTCCTGATCTCAAGGCAGTTGCATGGATTTGCTTGCCAAGATCCAGAGAAGCCAAGCTTGAAATAACACTTAATATGGCAGCAAGAGTAAAACTGTTTGGCTTCGGACCTTCCTTAATCATTGATCTGAAGAGCTCCAAAGCATCATTTACTAAGCCATTCTGCTCGTAGCCTACGATCATGGCCGTCCAAGCAACTACATCAAGGCCTTTCATTGAATCAAATATCTCTCTTGCTGGCTTAACATCCCCAATTTTGACGTAGCCATCCAATAGGGATGTAAAAGCTATAATGTTGAGATTTGAAGTACCAGATTGTTCAACAATTCTTTGAGCAAATTCAATGCCACCCGATTTCGCATACATTGAGATTAGCGCATTTACCGTTGTCTCGTTGATGTCAATGTCACTTCTTATTATATATGCATGGACCTGCTTCCCAAATTTCAAGTTTTCAAGATTGGCACAAGCTGATAATATACTTGTCAAAGTGAAATTATCTGGCTTCAGGGCAAAACTCCTAATCATACAAGAGAAGGTTTCAAGGGCCTCTACATCAAATCCCCACTGATTGTATCCAGAGATGATTGAATTCCAGGACACAATATCTCTCTCAGTCATTTGCTCAAAAAGAGAAACAGCAGGGTCAAGTTGACCAGATTGTACATGCATCGAAATCACAGTATTCCAAGTAGATATGTTTTTCAGACTCATCCTGTCAAAAATAACCTTAGCAGTCATTGAATCTCCTGACTTTGCATACATATTAAGCATTGAATTTGCTACGGAGGAACACTGGCGAGCCCAAGTTTCACAATAAAGGAGTGAACCTTCCTACCAATATCTAGTGCTTCAATTGCAGCACATGAGGAAAGAACATTCGTAAATGTGTACTGAGTAGGAAAAACTCCACTTGAAATCATCCTCAAAAACAGCTGAATTGCATTATAGAAAAGACCCATCCGGTTATAACCAACTATCATGGTAGTCCAGGAAACAGCATCACGTTCAGGAATTTCATCAAACACATGATATGCAGCTTCCATGTTGCCTCCTTTGGCAAATGCCGAGAGAATTGTATTCCAAGAGAATGTGCTCTTCACTGACATTTCATTGAATAGATGGCAAGCATCAAAGACCGACCCAGTTTTGGCATAGAAATTAATGAGATTGTTCATCAAAAAGACACCCAGGTAAAGCCCTTCTTTGATGATTCGACCATGAACTAATCTTCCAATGAAGGGGTCTCTGAATTTGATGCCTGCTTGGAGGAGCTGGACATATAAATCTGAATGGGAAGCGCCAAAATGTGGTTTGGGGTTCTCTGTCACCATAGTTAGGGAACCCACAAATTTCAAACCGTTGAGAACTTGATAAGGTCAATCTGAAACTTGAAAGCATCTAGCAACAAATGATATAGGCGTAATGAATATATAAAACAGTAAAATCAAGCTGAAAGGTAAATGCGTCTAAAATAGTAAATAAATAAATATAATCCCCTGAAGTTGGTATACTAGCAAGGAGATATAATATAATATCACTAACCTGAAGTTGGTATTTTCATGGATTGTAAAATGTACTTTATTTATAAGTCTGGTTAAAGCACTGAAGGAATGACCCTTATTATTTAAATCTCAAAGAACTAAAACACAAAAACACAGATTGTTTTTTTAATTTTTTAATAACTAATGAAACACATAAACTCTACAAATTGCTAGATATTAAATAAATTCTTAATTATACTCTGGTTCTTTTCCAACAGCTTTGATCGAGCAAAAAAAAAAAAAAACAGCTTTGTTGTGTAGAACATCAATCAAGATGTGATAACATTTTGTTCTGATCCAAAAACAAGAGCCAAACCCTATCTTATATCCAAACCTTTGAATTCAACACCATTCAACCCTCAAGGCAAATTCTAAGACATTCCCATCACTTATTTGCAAATTTTTGATGAAGTGATACAGCCACAAGTTAGAAGCCTACTTAGGAAATAATACCAATTGTTGAATGTACTTAGCCTACTCCATTTCATCATCTCAAAAGCAACGCACAAAAAGCCCACATACATGTATCGAAATTCCATCACATTGCACAACCCATTTACAATGAATTCCATTTAATCATGCCAATCAATAAAAATTCCAGACCACACAACTCAAGTCAAACCAAAAGTTCTTAAATTTTCTTTGCTGTAAGTTTAGCACCCATTCCTGTCACAATAGAACAAACCCATGGGATTGCGATTATTCTAATTCAACAACCAAACTTGAAGTTTAGAAAGGGAGGGAGGCTACCTCAAAATTCAGCAACACCTGTAAAGCAAGCTTGAATAAGAATGCATATAATTAGCCCCAACCAACAATTCTCATAGTTCATTACAAGAAGAGTATCTCTTACATTCACTTTATGCCTCTTGCTATACAACACACACTCCACGCTTTAAATTTTTTCCTTCTGGCTAAAGATGGGGAGTCAAGGACGAACGCTGTCATGTCCTTTCAAAGTGCACCCGGTGACATATACTTTTAGAAGGTGCCAAAATACCTTTCAAAATTGGGGCAAAAATACCATCTCCTTTAAAAGTAGTTTTGTGGTGGGGCCCACTATATTAAAAAAATAAAAAATGTTTAAGATTTTTTAATTTCTCTCACTACCCCTTTCATCTGTTACCCTCTTCCTCCTTCTGTTCACCTCCACCATTTCCTTTGCGGAAGGCAGCGACGGCCTCAACCAGAGGTGACGGTGGCACATTGATGGCTGAGAGGAGATTTGAAGCTTAGATTTAGAAGAGGAGGTTTGAGGGTTGCAAGATTCAACGGTAATAGTGAGGGTGGAGATCGTGATTGCTCCAATGGCCTCTTCGATTCCCTCGGGCGCTCTTTCCAGATCCCACAACGCCTTCTAGGATCACATCTTCCTAATCTAGCATAATGAAGTTTCGCTCTTTCTCTCTTTGACTTTTAATGTTTACGGGTTCCATGGTCATAGACTTGTCTTCAATTTCTTTCCTTGGATTTGGTTTTCCCTCCTTTTCCAGTTCTGGGTTCGTTGGAATTGTTTTAGTGAGGGGTCGTGCTTTTTCAATTAGTGCTTGCCTAAGATTCTGTTTATGTGGGTTAATTTGTGAAAGAGGGATACATTGTTGTCGAGAGGGGATTATTTTTTTTGCTTTGTGTTTCACTCTTTTATGAACAATAGCTGCTCTTTGGAAGCTTATTTGCAAAGCAACTTTGTATGTTTTGATCTCACTATGTATTTGGAGTACTTCTGATAGCAACTTCACGGCTTTGCAACAAAACCACGTGTGGGAAAAAACAAGAAACGAATGGTGTTCTAATTGGACTTGGCTTCTCTCCTTTTCTTTTCTGGTCCGCTCCCATCATTTACCCCCTTTATTACCATTGGATCAAGATCTAATGGTCCACATTTAATTTCATTCTCATCCTTCTCTCCATTTCCTTCCCATCCTTCTCTCTCTTCCTTTTATAAGAGGAAAACAAATATTAATAGTATTAAATGTGGACCATTAGATCTTGATCCAATAGTCATAAAGGGGGTATAGGATGGGAGCGGACCAAAAAAGAAAATGAGAGAAGTCAAATCCGTTCTAATTAGCATTTTACTGTCCCAGATAATATGGGGGCATATTTATTTTTTTTTTTTAAAAGAAAGAGATCTCGTATTTCTTCATTACAAGGAAGAACAAGCTTCTGGGTACCTTTGATATGTGAGCCCAGGGTAAGAACAAGAGAAACCCAAAAAGCTTGAAAGGTGTGAAAAATCTTGGACGCTCACAGAATATGAGAAGAGAAGATAGAAATTAGAAAACCAGACGAAGACAATAAGAGTCTGAGGCACAACCAAAACTGAGCGCCATTGCAAATTTTCTTATATTTGATTCTAGTTGATGATTGTTCATGGTGAATTTGAAAGGGAAGAGAATGAACTTGAGGTTTAGTCGGAGGGTATTTCGGTACTTTCAAATGATAATAAACGGAAGTTAGCATATATTAATTTTGCCCCAATTTTGAAAGCTAATGGATATCTTCGTACCTCTAAGAAGCGTATGACATGCACTTTAAGTAAAAACTCATATGTATTTTTGCACCTTAACATTTTTTTTACTGTATATATATAAATAATTGACTTTTTTTTTTTGCTCAAAGGAAACACCATATATTGCCAGCAACGCTAAAAGCATCCGAGAACTATTACAATGAAAGGAAAAAACACAAACAACTAGTAAACTGGAGCCTAACAGACAGCAAAGGAGCCCCTTACAAGAAACGAAAGGAAAAACCAAAAGAAAAACAATTACATCTCCTCCAAAACAGGACTTAAAGGAGGAACCTCATCCATAACAATATTATCTTCCTAGACATCCAAGGTTAGCAGAGACGATAAAGAAGGTGATGGTTGAGAAACCCACCCGATCAGGCACACCCCCTTATAAGCAAATGCTGCAATTAAATCAGCAACTCTATTACCACGTCTAGGGATAAAAGAAAAAGAGAACCCAACCCTGTCACCAAGCAAGCATATAATATCATGGATAATACTCCTACACTTCCAGTCAACTAAATCAGGAGACTTAGCATGAATACACAAAATCAAAGAGAGACAGTTAGATTCGAAAATAACCTTATCCTAACCTAAGTCCAATGCTAAGAGCAAAGCCCTTTTGAGGGCTAAGGCTTCAGTCATAAAAACAGAAATAGACTTTACCTTATCCACAAAGCCCCAATTAAATTGGCCAAAACAGTTTCGACATACAACCCCAATCGCAGCAGGCTCACCCTCAGAAACAAAATTAAAGCTCCATCAGAGTTAATCTTCACATACCCAAACTTAGGAGGAGACCAACAAGCTTCAGAACTCATAGAACTACCATGTGCGCCCAAATCAGAATGCTGAAAATCCAGCTGGCCCCAAAAATCAGCATTGCACTTTCTAGCGAACTCCAGAACATCATAAGGATTTGGCTCTAGATGCTGAAAAACATTACTGTTCCGTTGTTTCCAGATCAGCCATAAGGTCCAGCAAATAAGAGACATATCTTGTGATTTAAGGGATTTCAAGCCAAAAAGCCATAACCACCAAGCATTAAAATTAAAAACATTTGCAACATCAACCCCCCCAAGCTAATTCCAAACCATACACAACGAGTCCAGGAACAATGAAAGAAAACATGTTCAATAGTTTCCTCAGCATTTTCACAAATCGAACAAAGGCTCTCTCTAGATCGTCTCCTCTTAAAAAGATCTGCATTGGTAGCCAATGAGTTATTCAGGATCCTCCAGATGAATTGTTGAATAGGGATAGTTTTAAGACCCCAAATTGAGTTCCAGCACGCACTAGGCACAATAGAAGAAGGACCAGCCTTGTTCACATCTAAAGTAGTGTCGTCCTTCTTGTTGCGATAGCCAAGCTTGACCATATAACTCCCATTCTGAGCATTGGTCCAAACCAATTTGTCCTCCAAGCCATTATTTGGTATAGGAATTGCATAAATAGCCTCTTTAACTTCATCTGGCAAATAATGAGCAATCGACGCAAGATTCCATAAACCATCAACAATGAGATCACTAACTCTGCCCTGGGTAACATATCTGTCATTAACAACCTTGGGCTTCTCAGGGAAGGATACTCCCGGAACCCAAGGATCCCCCTAGATCCTGATACCACGGCCTGACCCCACATCCCATCGAAGCTCCTTCCTCAAGAAATCTCTACTATCTATTATACTGGACCAACACCAAGACGCCTTATACCCCTTCCCCACATCAAGAAATTCCGCTTTCGGGAAGTATACACTCTTTAGAACTTGAGCCCATAGATCATTAGGACGCAACAAAAGTCTCCACGCAGTCTTAGCCAATAAGGCATCATTCCTAATAATTAGATCCCGAAAACCCATGCCTCTCTGACTTTTACCCTTTGTTAAAAAATCCCAGGCCTTCCGGTGAGTCCGGCCCTGCTTCGACCTTGAGACAAGCACACCATCTGCAGATTCAGAAAGAAGGATCAGAAGGACTGAGACTCGGAGTTCGTTCCTGCTTGCTGGCTTGGATTCGTTCCTGTTTGGAGACTCGGAGTTCGTCCCTGTTTGCTTCTGGAGACAAATCAATGGCGGGAGGTATTTGTGATCTCTACTTCATTTTCCGCATTGATCTATATGTTAATCTATGTTTAACATGTTTAGATCGTTAAGTTTTCTAACATTTGGTATCAGAGCCTTGATTCCTCTGCCTTGATTTTTGTTCGATGAAATTTTATCTTTTTCAAATGATTGGAGAGATTGTATGCATATAAGAAAATCTGGGTTTTTCTTTTCTGGATTTCTTATGAATATATGTATGCTTATTTCATCAAGCAGTCTGAGTATATGCTTACTATCCGTGCAATTCATTTTAATTGTTATTGTGAATTGTTGGTGTGTGGTTTTCGGAATTCATGAGATTTTGTTTATTCTCTTGAAAATCCTCACCGTGGTTACTTTTCTCAAAGATTCCATCCATTGTTGTAATCCTTGATTCATCTGCTACTGTGATCTGCATTATGCTTCTGTATCTGCTTGTTTTTAAAATGCTCTTAATCGATGTTGCATTTATGCTCATATGCGAAGTCATTTCGTTTTGATTTTGCAATTGATGGTTTTGATTTTGCGTTGAAATTTTGAATCGTCGATTTCGTTTTGTTCCTCGCAAAATTATTGCCCATATCTCGTTTTGGATTGTCCTTGAACGTGGCTGGAGTTTTCATCAGTGTTCATGGTCGTTTTCGCGAGTTTTTCATCGGTAAAAACGAATAGAATACGCGATTTCATTTTGGTTTAAAAATCAAAGTTTTAGTCTTGATTTTCATGGGGATCTTTGATAGATTGTTCGAAATCTCTGTTTGAATCATTTTTCCGTTGAAACCGCCGTCAAAATCGTTGGATTTTGGCCCCAGATCGCCGGAAAAGTCGCCTGAAATCGCTGCCGGAAATCACAGGTCGCGGCTGAAGTTACCGGGTCGCGTCCGGGTCGCGGGTCGGGTAGGGTTTTGAAAACGGGTAAGGAAGACACGCGAAACGACGTCGTTTGGGGCCTCGTTGAAACGCACCGTTTCACTAATGAGGGAGTCGGGCCGAGCTTGTCTCGGGTTTTGTTTTTTCTTTCACGTTTTGGGTTGGCCGAGATCGTTTTTGGCCCAGACGCTTATTTAAAAAAAAAACCAACGAAAATAAAACGCTGAAATGGTCTCAGCATGATTCGAACCCCAGACCTGAGGGCGCGTGGGCGCCTTAAAGCCTGGTGAGTTGCCAGTTGAGCTACGCGTTCCGTTGTGTCTTCTTCTCAACATTTCTTTAATTTAAATGAATCTTTTATTGATAATTTAAAATGTTGAAAGTGTCATAAACAGAATTCGAACCCACACTCTTTTGGTCCAGAGTCTTAAGAGCAACCTCTGGACCATCCGGCTAAGGTGACACTTGTGTCATTTTGATGGATTTTATATTTACATATAATTATTTTTATATTTAAATATAATAATCTAAAATTTAATTAAAATTGGGATTTCATGTGATTGTTATATATGCATTACATATTCTGTTTTTTGCATGAATTAATTATTATTTAATTATACATGCAATATTAAGTTGAATAATATGCAAAACATGAATATCCAATTTTATTTTAGTATTGCTTAAAGTTTATTGCAATATTAAATATTAATGTTGAGTGATCTATATATTTTAATTAATTAGAGAATAGCCACAACATCTTTAATTAGTCAAAATTATATATTAAATTGCATGATCACATAATGACATTAGTTGTAATTAATCATATGTAATATAATAAATCTTATCCCACAGGAATTTTTATTATATGTTTTATATGATTAATTAGGGTGGAATATCAAATTAAATTCTTAACTTACCCACTGGAATTAAGAATAAAGAAATAATTTGGTAGTTCTATCATAGAGTTGTGAATCCAATTGAATTAGAACTTTAGCCCACAGGCAAGTTGTATGTCAGTAGATTCACTATTTTCAGCATGATTTACATTGGTGAAACATGATATGGTTTATTAGTCTCAAATCTTAATTTTTAAGCATGTATTTTTCTTAATCCTGCAGTACAACAACCTACGATTTTCTCTGATATGAAAAATGATATTCCCGAACTGAGGGGTGATAACTATAAGGTGTGGAGAGAGAGAGTTCTTCTCCAATTAGGGTGGATGGATATAGATTATGCTATTAGGAAAGACGAACCACCCTCCATTACCGCAACTGACTCAGGTTGATCTTTATGAGAAATGGGAGCGATCTAATCGTCTCTCAGTAATGTTCATAAAGACTCATATCTCTGTTGGTATTCGTGGTTCTGTCGAACAGCATGACAAAACAAGGCCACTTCTGAAGGCGATTGATGATCAATTTCAGACTTCAGGTAAGACACTTGCTAGCACCCTAATTATGAAGTTTTCATCCCAAAGACTTACTACAGTAAAAGGTGTGCGTGAGCACATCATGCAAATGAGGGACGTTGCAGCTCAACTAAAGCTACTTGAGGTTGACATGTCTGACTCCTTTCTCGTACACTACATTCTGAACACCCTTCCACAGCCATATGGACCTTTCACGATATCCTACAACACACATAAGGATAAATGGTCAATTAATGAACTGTTGACCATGTGTGTTCAGGAAGAGGGAAGGTTGAAAATGGAAATGGGAGAGAGTTCCTTCATGACAACCGAGAAAAAGGGTCAGACTCAAGTCAAAAAGAAGGGGAAAGGAAAAACACCACCCCAAGGTGGAACCCAAGGTGTAATTAAGAAAGAATCCAAGTGTTTCTTCTGTAAAAAGAAGGGACACATGAAGAAGGACTGCTCTAAATTCCAGCAATGGCTTGAGAAGAAAGGTATGTTAGTCTCACTTGTCTGTTATGAGTCTAATATGGTTGATGACATTAATGGCACTTGGTGGGTTGACTCTGGTTCTACAATCCATATTTCGAATACCTTGCAGGGTATGCAAAACCTAAGGAAGCCATTGGGAAGTGAACAATTCATCTACTCAGGTGGAAGGATTCGTTCGCATGTGGAGGCTATAGGGACTTGTAATTTATTTCTAAGTAGTGGCTATGTTTTAAATTTGGAAAAGACTTTTTATGTTCCAAGTTTCACTAAGAACTTAATTTCTGTTTCAAGACTTGTACGTTTGGATTATTCCTTTATGTTTTATGAGACATCTTTGGATCTGTTTTATAAATCAAATAAAGTTGGGAATAGTACATTGTCTAACGGTCTTTTTCTTATTTACTTACAACATGATACTACTTATGATGCCATACATGTTTCTGTTGGTTCGAAACGTAGTGTTATGAATGAGGATTCCTCTATGTTGTGGCACAGGAGATTGGGACATATCTCCATTCAGAGAATTGAAAGATTGGTGAAGGAAGGGGTACTTAGTACTCTGGACTTTACTGATTTTGAGACTTGTGTAGACTGCATAAAGGGAAAGCAGACTAACAAGTCAAAGAAAGGTGCTAAGAGGAGTACTGAATTGTTAGAAATCATACATACAGACATTTGTAGTCTTGAAATGGACGCGTATGGTTAGAAATACTTCATCTCCTTTATTGATGATTACTTACGATACATGTATCTCTACATGCTTCATAACAATCACGAAGCATTGGATGCTTTTAAGGTATTCAAATCTGAGGTAGAGAAACAATGTGGTAAACAAATTAAGATCGTGAGATCAGATAGAGGTGGTGAATATTATGGTAGATTCACTGAAGATGGACAAGCACCTGGTCCATTTGCGAAGTTTCTTCAAGAACATGAGATTGTTGCCCAATACACCATGCCTGGTTCTCCAGACCAGAATGGCGTAGCAGAAAGAAGAAACCAAACATTATTGGACATGGTGAGAAGTATGCTTAGTGCTTCTCCAGACCAGAATGGCGTAGCAGAAAGAAGAAACCGAACATTACTGGACATGGTGAGAAGTATGCTTAGTAGCTCTAAGCTACCTAAGTCCTTGTGGATTGATGCACTTAAGACGGCTGTGTACATATTAAACCGAGTTCCAACCAAGGCTGTCTCCAAGACGCCATTTGAGTCATTCAAGGGTTGGAAACCGAGTTTGCGACATGTACGCGTTTGGGGATGCCCGTCTAAAGTTAGAATTTATAACCCACAAGAAAAGAAGCTGGACCCGAGGACCATTAGCGGATATTTCGTTGGATATGCCGAAAGGTCTAAGGGGTACAGGTTTTACTGTCCATCTCATACCACTAGGTTTGTGGAATCAAGGAATGCCAAATTTCTTGAGAATGACTTGATTAGTGGGAGCGATCGATTCAGAGACCTAGTTTCTGAAGAAGATCATTTAGATAGCCAACCTTCTACTTCAGGTCTTAGACTGGATGTCATACAACCAGTCATACAAGATCCACAACCGGCTGATGTTGATCCAGTAGATCAAGTTGTTAATGAGGAACAACCTGAAATTGAGGAACAACCAGAAATTGTTGAACAACAAGTTCCTCAAGAAGATGTTGAAACAAAATTGAGAAGATTTACTAGACCAAGAAGATCAGCGGTACCTAGTGAATATGTTGTGTATCTGCAAGAATCTGACTATAATGTAGGAGCTGAAAATGACCCTGGAACGTTTTCACAAGCCATGAACTGTAGAGATTCAGTATCATGGCATGATGCTATGAAGGATGAGATGAATTCTATGGCATCCAGTAGAGTGCGGGATCTTGTTGAGTTGCTGATGGGGCGAAGGCCATTGGATGTAAATGAGTCTTCAAAACCAAAAGAGATTCATTAGGCAACCTTGACAGACATAAAGCAAGACTCGTAGCCAAAGGATTCACTCAGAGAGAAGGAATCGACTACAAGGAGACATTTTCTCCTGTATCTAAGAAAGATTCTCTTCGCATCATTCTAGCATTAGTTGCACATTTTGATTTGGAGTTGCAACAAATGGATGTGAAAACGGATTTTCTCAATGGAGAACTAGAGGAAGAGGTTTACATGAAACAACCAGAAGGATTTTCCTCTAGTGATGGTGAGCATTTGGTATGCAAGCTCAGAAAATCCATATATGGATTGAAACAAGCTTCCCGGCAATGGTATTTAAAATTTCATGACATTATCTCTTCTTTCGGTTTTGTGGAGAAGGTTATGGATGAATGTATATACCAGAAGGTCAGTGGGAGCAAGATTTGTTTTCTGATTCTGTATGTGGATGATATTCTGCTTGCAACCAATGACAAAGGCTTATTGCATGAAGTGAAACAATTCCTCTCTAAAAGCTTTGAAATGAAGGATATGGAAGTTGCATCTTATGTCATTGGCATTAAGATACAAAGAGACAGACATAAAGGTGTTCTAGGTCTGTCTCAAGAGACTTATATCAATAAAGTTTTGGAAAGATTTCGGATGAGGCATTGTGCACAAAGCGTAGCTCCCATTGTGAAAGGTGACAGGTTCAATTTGAACCAATGCCCAAAGAATGATTTGGAAAGGGAACAAATGAAAAACATCCCTTATGCTTCAGCTGTAGGAAGCCTTATATATGTATGCTCAGGTCTGCACCAGACCTGATATTGCATTTGCTGTTGGAATGTTAGGGAGATATCAGAGTAATCCAGGTATGGACCACTGATCGAACCATATTTTTATATGACTTTTCATAATTAAATTGGGATTCTTAATGCATTTTCTGGGACATTATTGCATAGTTAAACACTAATTTGAGTTAGAGACATTTGTATTGAATTAAGTGAAATTAGGGGCAAAATGATCATAATTTATTAATTATTCATGCAAATGATTTCTTGGAATTTTGATACTACATTGTGTTTAATCTTGCATTGTAGGTGTTTAAGAAGGAAATTTGAGATTTTTGAGGACCCGAATTAATGTCAGAAAAGGCCCTAAATTACTATCAGAAAGGGTCCAAAAACTGAAAGTATGTCAGAAAAAGTCCTAAATTAATATCAGAGAAGACCCAAAAATCGAATTGATGTCAGAGAAGGCCTTAAGTTACTGTCAGAAAAGGCCCTGAATTTCTGACAGAAAGGGCCCAAAATCGAAGAAAATGTCAGAAAGGGCCCAGGCAGAAACTCAGCGTTTTGCTTAAATGATTAATTAGGTCTTCTTCTCGAGGGAGACCAGAACACGCCGCGCGAGGAAAAAAAACAGAACGGAGAGAATTTCAAAAAGGAGAACCTCCAAAAACCTTCTTCTTCTTCTTCCTTGGTCGATCTTCCTGGAATTCAGCCCACTCGCCGGCGACCCCACCTTCTCCATCCACCACCGTCGCCGGCGAGACGTTGCCATAATCAACGGAGCAGACGCAGAAACGAACCAGAGATAGTCCCGAGATTCAGAGCCGCGTGAACAGGAACAGAGGGAGACTTGGACGCTGCAACACCCAGAGTCCTTCACCAGATCGACCTCCAGACCTTAATCGGGTTTTTCTTGAATTTTCCGGCAAGTTCTTGAATTTTCCGGCGAGTTCTTGAATTTTCCGGCGCCTTTCCCAGATTCCGGCGACTTTTCAGATTGTCATGTCTGGCTGATTCTTGCTTCTTGGAGATGGATTTTGACTGGAGTTTCAGAGCTAATTTAGGGGAGTATTTTGTTCAATCTATTTGTCCAGATTTATATATTTAGATTGCCTAGTTTTAGGAATTATTGTGTATAAATTCTGGAACTGAGATTAATGTTTATTGTCTTTGTTAGTTTGACAATTGTGATTGGATTGAATTTTGTAGCTTGTTGGATTTAGATATATATGTATTTACTTATTGATTGATATTGTGTTGTCTACGTGGTATTGTTAGATAATATGATTGAATTGGATTAATTGAGTGGCGTGGTATCGCATTCATATGAAGAGGAACCAAGTTGCATTGATTTAATCCTAATCACACACTAAGTGGTTTTAAACAATATCTCAAGAGATAGTAGTTTGCTACGTTAGTAGGAGCTACTATTTATTGGGAATATTGGACTCAAGTGGTATCTTGGGATTTTTCATTTAGACTTAGTGAAAATTTACTCCTATATTTAATTGAACTATGATAGTCACTATTCCATTTCCAAGAGCATTTCATACTCATTTCCATTTTATAAAGAAAATACCAAAAATAATAGTTTAGCATTTAATTAAATTGCATTTCTCTTTACTTTATTAATTTGAAAAGCCAAAACCAATTTTCCCCTTGTTTTAATTGCATTTGTATGTCATTTAGATTACTTAGGATTCAATAAAAAGCTCCTCGAGAGAGAGAACGATCCTAGGTTTGCCTATACGCAATCCTTGGTTATTTTTACCACTGGAAAGCTGTGAAGAAGGTGTTGAGATACCTTCGTGCTTAAATACGAACGGACAAACAATCTAGGAGTGACTGGTTACTCAGATTCAGATTTTGCTGGCTGCATTGACTTAAGAAAATCCACTTCTGAATACATTTTTATGCTAGCCGGTGGAGCTGTGTCTTGGAGTAGCAAGAAGCAATCTTTGATTGCTACTTCTACGATGGAAGCTGAGTTCGTGTCATGTTTTGAGGCTACTTCACATGGTGTATGGATGAAGGGGTTCATCCGTGGGCTTAGAATCATGGATTCAATTGCTAGGCCAATGAAGATATATTGTGACAATTAAATTTCTTTGTGTTTATGGCTAAGAACAACAAAAGTGGTAGTCGAAGCAAACACATCGACATTAAGTATCTAGCCATAAGAGAACGTGTTAAACATCAAGTAGTGGTTGTTGAACACATTAGCACTGAGTTATGATTGCATATCCTTTAACTAAAGGCATGCCACCGATGAGGTTTATGGATCATGTAGAAAGAATGGGAATTAGTGCCATTCTTTGAATTTCATTTTGAATGATTTTCTTTCGTTGTAAGAACGTTGTTATTTTATGGAACCCCATTTGTGATGTTTTTTCTCATTTCAGTTGCGCACACATTTATTTGTTTAAATTTGAGGAACATCATTGAGTTTGGACCTAGAATAAACGTAGGGTTTATTCATTAAGTTACTTGGGCTTGGGAAACATAATGCACTGTGATACATGGAAGATATTACTCGCCTTAAGAGGATCTATTGCTATGATCCATGCATTTTGTTTCTCAGAGGTATATACTGAAGTATGTGGACCAAGTGGGAGAATGTTGGAATATTTAATTTAGTAATCAATATTCCGTTATTTCTATTAATGGCCCACATTATTGCCGGTTTTGTAACCGTCCATTAATACTGTAACGGCCCAATTAATACGCAATAAATGCGTATTGAATGCGTTTCCCTTTTTAGCTCTGTGATGGCCAGAGGGGAAACACACGGTGTAATTCTGTCTGGTCCCCTGAACCTGCTCTGACCTTGAGACAAGCACACCATCTGCAGATTCAGAAAGAAGGATCAGAAGGACTGAGACTCGGAGTCCGTTCCTGCTTGCTGGCTTGGATTCGTTCCTGTTTGGAGACTCGGAGTTCGTCCCTGTTTGCTTCTGGAGACAAATCAATGGCGGGAGGTATTTGTGATCTCTACTTCATTTTTCCGCATTGATCTATATGTTAATCTATGTTTAACATGTTTAGATCGTTAAGTTTTCTAACATTTCCATCCCACCAAAAATTAGCAATAAGCCTATGGATTTCCTTACAAGTCTTCAATGGGAATTTGAAGCAATTCATGGGGTAAATAGGAATGGCTTGAATAACTGCCTTAATCATGACCTCACGTCCAGCAAAAGAAAGGAGAGAGTTCCCCCAACCTTGGAGTTTACTGGTAACCCTTTCCCGATTGTAGGCCAATGCTTGGTGTTTAGATTTCCCCCAGATACTCAGGATACCAAGATACTTACCAGGGTCCTCAGTGGCTGGAACGCCTAAGGAGTTACCAACTGCAGTTTTAACAACATCAGGCGTATTAGCAGAAAAAAAGATGCTAGACTTATCCAGATTGAGAGCTTGGCCAGAGGCAACACAGTACTGATGTAAAATACTTATCCAGATTGGTTGTGGTGGGACCGACTCTTTTCTTTCTTCTTCAGCGTTGGTTTTTCCCGTTCTCTCTTGGAATGCGACCTCCGAATTCTCTTTTCTTCTTCAGTTTTGCGTCTTTTTCTTCCACGGAGCATTGATTTTGGTTGTAATAAGCTATGTTCATGAACCTGTTTGCTGAACCTGAATATTGATCTGCAAGAAATTTTGTTTTGGTTTCTAGTTTCTACTCTGATTTAATGACCATTAAGTTTCAAAAGTTCTTGGTAAAAGATGCATGCAAATATTGGTTAAAAGTTGCACAATAAGGGCACGGTTCAAATTGTCCACCAACGGCAAATTAGCACGAATATTAGTTAACAGTTCAAACAATTCCAAATATTGAAGTCTTAATTACAAAACAACAGGCTTTTTAAAGTCTTATAGATCATTTCATGTGATTATTTACAATTGAGATTCCTATATGTTTACAATTGTATAAATTGATATTTGCAATTTAACCTTCAGCAAGCATATTTAAAGTACTTCAACGCCCTTTAATAAAGCCTACAAACCAACCTCCATCAAGTATTAACTCTTAAACTGATCAAGAAAAGAGATTAAATCAGTTATAGTATTCATTAACTATAACCCGATTTGGTTAATAATGTGTTTGGAAATGTGTTTACACGGTCGATTGTTTCAAATTTCAACGCCTCAAAAACCAGACTTTTTACAGAAGCAGCTGTATGGAGCTGTTTCCACCAAATTATAGTCAAGGTTTTGATGCATGTTAATTATCAACGCTTTTCCAAGCTTGGTTCATCACAAATCAACAACATATATATATATATAAGAATAACCATGAAGCATAATAATTATGTCTATATATATGTGGAAGGCAAGCATGAACGACGCAAGTAATCTTCGTGTTTTGTCCATTTACTAGTCTTAAAGGAAGCAAGAAAGTGACCCTCCACACTTGTGAATTTTGTATTACTTTCTTGGCTTCTCGGTTCATAAGATAGTAGTTGCATTTTTTTAGGTTAAAAGACCTAAATAAATTACTTAATCATATTACATATGGTGTATCATTAAATTATATATCATTTTATAAGTCAAATAAATTAGTTTGAAAAAAATGATTAACATAAATACTTTAAAGTAATTTATTTAGTTTTGTTAGTTTTTTCAAACAAAAAAAAGTCAATTACATCTTATATTAAGGACAAGAGATGGTACGGTATTACTTCTAGTTCTTAATATTAGACTTCATTTGTTTGTTTGTAGGGCAATTTACACTGCAAACAAACAAGATCTTCTATTAAGTATTAGTAGTATTGATAAATGAATTACACTCTAAAGTCAAGAGAAAATGAACCTGGCTTCAACTTCTGTAAAATGAAATATCATCACTCACACACTTGCTTGCTAGCAAAAACAAATTTTGTTATTTAAACTGAATAATGGCTATACTAATAGTTTTTGTCTTTTTGGCAATACACTACTCCTCTTAGCTTCCAGTTTTTAATATAAAACATATTTACCTAATTTGACTAGATTAAAGAAGTTAGTTAAATTAGTTAATATGTAATGTATTTTCTAAAACACTCTAGTTATTTACCTTAATTCTCTCATTCATTCTCCTCCTTAATTATGATTGATGGAGCATCAATAAGGGTAAATTAGAAAAAGATTGATAAATATAAAAATTAGGAAAAATTTCAAATAAATACCATTTGAATTTGCAAAACCCCCAAAAATCTGTTGAATTTGTAAAAATACTGAGAGGTACAAAGGACCTATGAGGGATATACAAATTCGGGTGAAATTACCCTTTTGCCTTAGTTTTAAATAAATAAATAAAAAAACCCTCCAACCCCCACCATCGCCGGCGGCCGCCACCACCGCCGGCGTCCGGCCTGCCGGCGGTGGTGGGGGTTGGAGGGTTTTTTATTTATTTTTGATTTATTTAAAACTAATGGTAAAAGGGTAATTTCACATGAATTTGTATATCCCTCATAGGTCCTTGATACCTCTCAGTCTTTTTACAAATTCAACAGATTTCTGGGTTTTTGCAAATTCAAATAGTATTTATTTAGAATTTTTCCTAAAAATTATGTCTTATATTTATAACCAACATCAACTTCTTAAATATGTCTTATATAATGCACCAAATGAGCAATAGTTTAGTTAATCATAACGGTGGAGACAACCATTTATTTTTCTAAAAAAAAATGAATGTATTGTATAGTATGGTTCCGGTAAGTCTCTAGTTTATTGGTGAATTTGAACTGTCAGTGTAAAAAGGTAAGGTCATTTTCGTTGTTTTTTATTGTGAATTTTCTGTGGGTCAGTTTCCTGAGGAATGATAATTATATTACTATTTTTTGCTAAAGAAAGATGACTATATTACTTTCTAAATTTGACTTAAATTTAAAAATGTTTGCTTGAAATTAAAACTCAAGTCAATGTTCTATATATGCGTGTTCCCTATGGATTACTTGAAGCAATTCATAAAAGATTTTGTTCTTAATCTGAATCTTAAATTTAAGGATATCTACTCTTACAGCTAAAGACAACTAATGTAATTTTCTGAAAATCAATCTAATCGACTCGGCAACACCGTCATGAAATATATATAGTTGTTTTGGAAGACGCCTTCTAATCCTATTTATAAGTTACTTTTTTCATGTTCTACGTACACAGAAAAAAACTTAACCCTCATTAACTTTACATTAAATTTCTTTTTTTTTTTTTACTTTATCTATATTTTTTATATCCGTGAAAACAAAGACTAACATATTAAAAAATGAATGGTATAATTATAAATTCATACGAAAAATTTAATGATTTAATTATATAACTTATAAATATGATCAAAATAATTATTTCCTCTCTACTCCATAAATAAGATATATAAGAGGATCGAAGTAATAATAAAGATTAGTATATATTTATTTGTTAGATTTGTTTCAACCTCGATTTATGATTTAAGGACTGATTAAGACATTTCGTATCCCTTGATGATATTTTAGAAAACCCTAATCAGCATGGACCCTTATACTTCTGAAATCAACATACGAGCCTGCCAGTTCATATATTTCTAATATATTTGAAGAGATATGTCTAGATCATGATGAAGACTAACAAGTCATGCATATATTAAATAAATATGTGAGTGTATCTTTGACTCCATTACCTAATCATTTGAGTCTCACATTATTAATAATGCTATAAGTATATAATCAAAATTCATATCAAACTCTCAAGTTTAACCAAACTCATGATAGAGATGTAAAATTGTATCATAGACTCAAATTGTAAACTCGTAAGAATTTACTTTTATCAATAAATAGATATCAATTATTTATAATTAATGATAATAATTTGATTTAAATATATTTTAAATTTAAATAAATTAAATTAAATTCATCAACATTTATAATTTATCATACTCAATAAAAAATGTTTTTTTTTTAAAATTCATAAATAAAGCCACTGAGCACATTAAGCATAATTAAATCGAAAAATTTAGTACGAGTTTAAAAGCGAGATAACACAATCTGGTAAGCCAAAAACATAAAAACGGTAAGCTCGATGTGTAAATTTGTGAGTTTAACCGAATTTACAACTATCACGAGTTTGAGAATAACTTAAACGATTTTGTAAGATAGAAATATATAATCAGTGAACTCGGGAAGTCAATTCGCAAGTTTGATAAATTACAAACCCAATAGCTTGAATGTTTCCAAAGTGTGATTTTAAGGGGGGAAAAATCTTTGAAACCCATGGAAATTGTGCCCAACACTGCAGAGCTATTTAGTTTAAACTCCAAGAAAATTTTGATGAATTCTGTTTATTTAGAACAAATAAATTGGGTTATAGCTAAAGTCTATGTTTAGTTTTTAAAATTTACATTAAGTTTTAATTTAAGGAGAATTTCAAATAAATACCATTTGAATTTGCAAAACCCCCAGAAGTTTGTTGAATTTGTAAATAGACTAAGAGGTACCAAGGACCTATAAGGGATATGCAAATTCGTGTGAAATTACCCTTTTATCCTTAGTTTTAAATAAATCAAAAAAAAAACCCCTAACCCCCCACCACCACTGGCAGCGGCCACCACCACCGCCGCCGCAATTTTTATTTGATTTATTTAAAACTAAGGGCAAAAAGGTAATTTCACACGAATTTGCATATCCCTCATAGCTAGGTCCTTGGTACCTGTAATACCCCGAAATTTGAATTAGGGAATTTAAGGGCCAAAGTGCCAAAATGACCAAAATACCCCTGGGAGGAGTAAATAACTTAGGAAAATGGTGAAAAATCCTAAAGGGCAATGAAATAATTATTTAAATTGAGAGAGCGTATATCTCTAATTTTGGTAATTTAATAAATTACAAACTTGGAGAAATTGAGGAAGAATGCTCAAAAGTATGGTGATGACCATAATGCCCTCACAAATTCTAAAATAAAGCGAGAACATATGGAAACAGAAATGTCAGTGCAAGAATTATGAGGTAATGAGGTATTCTAATTAAGAAAATTATCAACTGTTGATAAGAAAGTAATTAGGTAATTATTGGCTAATTACTTAAGCTTAAGCAAAGGAAATTATGAAATAATTATGTAAAGCTCAAAAATTTGTGGAAAAGGTTTAAAATTAGTAAAAATATATTTACTAATTAATTGGAAATTTTGGAGAAAAATAGTTAAGTTTAGGTATTTTTAAGCCTAAATACAAGAATGGACCAATTAGGTAATTTTGTGGAATTTTTGGAAAAATTAAATAAATAAATCATTAAATAATTAATTAAATATAAAAATAAATATCCAGACGCGACCGGACACGTTTTTCGAGAAACTTCGGCTGAACACGGAATGCCCTGTATGGAACCAAAATTTAGGTTAACTTGGACATTTCTAGTAAGTGAGAACTTGTCTTCAAAGTTGTAAATCCAGAATTTTGAGATTTCTCCGAAATTACGCGAATCGGGTACCGATCGGGAAATTGGACTGGATGAGGACACGTGTCATCATCCAATTGGCTCATCTTTGGCTTGGAGAGGGGGCAGCACGTTTTGGTGTGTTGTATGGCCAAGAATCACTCTTCAAAATATTAAAGGGAAAATTACAACTTTGGACCCAAAATTTGAGAAGGGAAAATTACACTTTAGGACCCAAAATTTGCCTATAAAAAGGCAAGAGCTCTCTTCATTTTTCTCACCCCATTCTCAAGTGAAAACCGAAATCCTTGAGTGAGAAAGAAGTGAGAGAAGCTCGGGGAAGTTCTAGAAGTCTTCAACGGTAAGTCTTTCGGTCTTTTAGTCTTTAGTTCAATAGTTAGTAAGGCTAGATTAGTCTTTATTTTTATGATTTGGGTATCATATGGGAGGGCTATTTTAGTCTTTATTTTCAAGAATCATAAATGCGTCGAAGTTCTGGCAAAATTTTGGGAAGAAAATAGCCTATGTAGCGGAAGCGCCGCGAAATTCCGCCAAGTAGGGGTATAGGGGCAAAATGGTAATTTTTACCGAAAATGCCGTTATCGTGTCAAATCACTAATGGAAGTGATATTACTCTTATAGGACGTCGAAAACCTAATCTGCTGCCGTTACGCCCCGACGAGCCATTTCACGTTTTCCGTAGAAAAGTACGATTTCCGACGGAAGTGCCGTCTACCATCAACGAAGGTACGTCCGCGTACTGTAACACTAATCGGATGTTCATGGTATGCATGTATGTGCTATGTGTATTGTTATGGTATGTTTATTGAATGCAAATATGTTAGAACAGTTTGGTGCCGAAGGAAAGGCTAGTCTATGTGGGTAAGCCATTAAGTCGCCGTGAACTCGGTGAGGCCCCCATGATAGACACTTACCTGGCCATTCTGTTCGGTTTACGAAAGTATGTACGTGCGCGTACTGGTAACCTTAACGCTGATGTTGATCGTATGCGTACTTGTGGTTGTGAGTCGGATGATATGTGGTGAGTATTGTTATGAGCTTTTGAATACATGCACTACGTGTGACACATCTACATGCACTACGTGTGACCCATCTACATGCACTACGTGTGACCCATCTACATTCACTACGTGTGACCCATCTACATGCACTACGTGTGACCCATCTACATGCACTACGTGTGATACAACTTTATGCACTCCGTGTGACACATCTGTTATACTGTTAATATGAATGATTGTGGAATATATACTGTATATATGAATATGAGGTTAACCGTTACCTGAGATCCAATGTGTTAAATTGGATCTCAGCTATAGCGTCAGGGTCAGAAGAATCGAGGACCAAGGAGAGAGGAAAGCAGCAGGGTCATGGTTCCGGCTGAAGACTTTCCAATGTTGTTCTTTTACTTTTTGAAAACTCTCGGTTACTATACCGTTTCTGTAACTAGCCAGTGGGCATTTTGAATATATATATATCAGTTATTCTTCCGCTCAAATGCTCTACTCTGATGATGTGAAAAGATGTTTTAAAAAAAAAATTTATACTGCTTTTGAAAAGTCGGGTTGTTACATTTGGTATCAGAGCAGTAGTCCTGGCATGAATTTAGCTATGTTATTACGGACAGTTTGGTGCCGAAGGCAAGGCTAGTCTACGTGGGTGTGCCAATCGATCGCCGTGAACTCGGTGAGGCCCCATGGTAGACACTTACAGCCATCTGTTCGGATAACGAAGTTATGTTCAAAAGCCTTTTAAACTTGGAGCATATTTTGAAAATGAGTGCGATATAGCCACGAGTCGGTATACCACCCTATTACGGTGTACCGATTGAACCGGTGTACCATCTGAATCGGTGTACCACTTTACGTGGGAACATCACTCTAACCCGAGTTTATGGTGGATCCGGGCCACGTTGGATGAAACTCAGAGAATAGAAAGATACGTACTTTTTGAGTAGACCAAATCAATGAAACCCTGAACGAGGGAAATACTTCGGGTGCTTGTTCTTAGTGTGAATACGAAGTGTGATAGAGTCTATGTGCGGTATAGATACTAAGTGCGATAGAATCCGTGATATACCAATCAACGTTTTCCTTATATATCTGACGTTTTCCTAATAGAGGAAAAGAACGCGACATGGCGAATCTAAGAGGAGCCGGAGCTCCCAGAGGCCGAGGCAGAGGCCGTGGCGGAGGACGAGGTAGACAACCTCGGGTAAATCCGGTACCAAACCAACCGGAGCAGAATGAGATACAGGAAATGAGGAGAACTCTGCAAGAACAGGGGGCTCTCATAGCTGAACTCCTTGGGGAAGGCGGAGAGACAGAGACAATTGCATGATCGACAAGCTGAGGGAGAACAACATTCTGAAGAAGAAGAAAATGAGCAAAATGATGAGCACGATGAGGAATCTGAGGGATCAGAAAGGTCCCAGTCACCTCCACGACATAGGAGAGCTGTGCAGACCACACAACATTGGGTCACACGGTTTGCAAGCTCAAGCCACCTTTTCATGGAAAGAACGAATTGGCTGAGGATTGGCTGATGAGCTTAGATAAGATTTTCGAAGTGATGGAATGTCCAGGGGACCGGAAAGCTCAGCTGGCAATTTATAAGCTGGAAGGGGTCGCACATAGATGGTGGAAGAGTGAAGCCACGACGTTGCGAACCCATGTTTGCCTTGTCACTTGGGAGATGTTCATAGGAAAATTCAATGAACAGTATTTTCCTCCCTCGGTGCAGGTGATCAAGGAGGAGGAGTTCCTTCAAATCCAGCAAAGCCAGGAGGAATCATTTGACGATTACTTTGCCCGGTTCACCAACCCCTCCTCACGTAAGAGAGAGGCACCACGGAATGAATCCCAAAGAGAGAGCAAGAGGCCATTCCAATCGGGGCAACGAAAAACTCACGAAACCCGAATCCCAACCATGTCCTAATTGCGGAAGGTACCACCACAGTAATGACTGTGTTGGGGAAAGGATTTGCTACAACCTGTCGGAAGCGGGACACATTAGCACAAACCGTCTGAGAAAATGCGGAGAAACGAGTTTGCTACGAGATGTAAAAACCAGGACACATTGCCCCGAACTGCCCTGAGAAAGCTGCGGGATTCAGGCCACAGAACCCAGGCCGGATTTTTGCTCTAACCAATGAAGAGGCCGGAGAACCTTCAGGGGTGGTCCATGATATAAGAACTCCGTAGAGATCTAGTTCAACTATAGTATGATCCGGGTGTTAAACCTCTACGAATCCTTTTGGGATGCATATAGATATTTTCTTATGATGTAATAGTAGCTACACCATTAGGTGTAAGCTTTTAGCTTGTAAAGCGTGTTGTGAACCAAGTTGCAAGTATAATATAAATCTTGTTACTATTTCCTAACGTCAACGACAATCTCGATTGTGTTAGATTAGCGCCATATCAAATGACGTCAAACGAAACTAAAGTCTTTGAGAAGGCAACTTGAAAGAATAGCCGAGATGTTAATATAGAGGTGTAGTTTTTGGATCTAACGGGATAGTACCGCAGATTCATAAAGAATGTTCATAACTTACAAGTTCACAAGTAAGTAATCAAATTAACGTTGAACAAAGACGTGAGACAAGCTTTCACTGAGCAAGGAAGAAGTTGGTCACAAGATCAAGAAATTGATGATCCCAAATCCAAGTAGATTTTCTAATGGTACCAATAGATAAGGATTGGGATATGTCTAGGCTGCAAAGATGACAATGTGATGACTTACCACTCTCAAGCTTCTCAAGTCAGAACCAAACTACACATGACCTAGAGATAGTATTTGTCATGTTTCTTAGTGATTATAAAACAAACCACGATTTTATTATTAAGTATTAGGTATCTTATGTTGCCATGGTGTATGGGAACCATGGGAACATAATATATCGAAGTACGACGTGATATCCATGAGTACGAGATATATGGTATTGCCGCGGTGTATGGGAACCACGGTGATACAGTATATTGAAATACGACATGATAAATGTGTAGTACGCGGTATTATGGGTGCCACGGAAACACTTATGTACGCGGTGTTATGGGCGCCACGGAAACGCTAAAACACTAAAGTACGCGGTATTATGGGCGCCACGGAAGCAATATATATAAAGTACGTGGTATTGTGACACCACGGAAACACTATATATCAACTCAAAATATGATAAAAACTTTATAATCAAGCCGAAACGATTTCTCGGATCACTGAAATAAATGATCTAAGAATGTTCGATAGAATAAGTATCCGTAGCGTATGGTTCAAGTTTGGTTAGTGCAACGGCTAGAGAGCACGAAGAATGGACATATGAGTCCCGTATGTAACCGAAGTACCAGTTGGAATGTTGGGATGCATACTAAGTAAGTATGCATGGACAAGGGTTAGACAAAAGGTCTAAGTTATTTCTCTGAGGTGATACGCGTAAATTTCGAGGACGAAATTTTATTTAACGGGGGGAGAAATGTAATACCCCGAAATTTGAATTAGGGAATTTAAGGGCCAAAGTGCCAAAATGACCAAAATACCCCTGGGAGGAGTAAATAACTTAGGAAAATGGTGAAAAATCCTAAAGGGCAATGAAATAATTATTTAAATTGAGAGAGCGTATATCTCTAATTTTGGTAATTTAATAAATTACAAACTTGGAGAAATTGAGGAAGAATGCTCAAAAGTATGGTGATGACCATAATGCCCTCACAAATTCTAAAATAAAGCGAGAACATATGGAAACAGAAATGTCAGTGCAAGAATTATGAGGTAATGAGGTATTCTAATTAAGAAAATTATCAACTGTTGATAAGAAAGTAATTAGGTAATTATTGGCTAATTACTTAAGCTTAAGCAAAGGAAATTATGAAATAATTATGTAAAGCTCAAAAATTTGTGGAAAAGGTTTAAAATTAGTAAAAATATATTTACTAATTAATTGGAAATTTTGGAGAAAAATAGTTAAGTTTAGGTATTTTTAAGCCTAAATACAAGAATGGACCAATTAGGTAATTTTGTGGAATTTTTGGAAAAATTAAATAAATAAATCATTAAATAATTAATTAAATATAAAAATAAATATTTATTAAGATTTAATAAGGGGCAGCCGAATTACACAAGAAAATGGGATAAGAATAAGCTTAAAAATATCATGATATTTTGCACAAGTTGCATTAGTTTATTATATAATTAATTAAAGTGAAAAATGATGAATAGTAATTTAAAAATTAGGAAACGGATCCTATCTAGAGATCTAGGAATGGGATTTCCAAAGTCAGGGAAAAATAATGATCAGTGGAATTTTGTCTTCCGTTATACTCTTAGGAGAAAATTTCAAGTCGTTGGTGCATTTCCTAATAAAACAAAATAGGGAAAAATGCATATAGATATATTTTTGGATATAAGGAAAATAAATTCTAACTCAACATCTAGGCATGAGTTTGAATTTATTTTGACATATTTGGAATCAGTGAATTTTTCTGAAGAAGTTGATAATTTCGAAATGCGTTCAAACCGTGACGCGACCGGACACGTTTTCGAGAAACTTGGTGAACACGGAATGCCCTGTATGGAACCAAAATTTAGGTTAACTTGGACATTTCTAGTAAGTGAGAACTTGTCTTCAAAGTTGTAAATCCAGAATTTTGAGATTTCTCCGAAATTACGCGAATCGGGTACCGATCGGGGAATTGACCGGATGAGGACACGTGTCATCATCCAATTGGCTCATCTTTGGCTTGGAGAGGGGGCAGCACGTTTTGGTGTGTTGTATGGCCAAGAATCACTCTTCAAAATATTAAAGGGAAAATTACAACTTTGGACCCAAAATTTGAGAAGGGAAAATTACACTTTAGGACCCAAAATTTGCCTATAAAAAGGCAAGAGCTCTCTTCATTTTTCTCACCCCATTCTCAAGTGAAAACCGAAATCCTTGAGTGAGAAAGAAGTGAGAGAAGCTCTGGGGGAAGTTCTGCCGAAGTCTTCAACGGGTAAGTCTTTCGGTCTTTTAGTCTTTAGTTCAATAGTTAGTAAGGCTAGATTAGTCTTTATTTTTATGATTTGGGTATCATATGGGAGGGCTATTTTAGTCTTTATTTTCAAGAATCATAAATGCGTCGAAGTTCTGGCAAAATTTTGGGAAGAAAATAGCCTATGTAGCGGAAGCGCTGGCGAAATTCCGCCAAGTAGGGGTATAGGGGCAAAATGGTAATTTTTACCGAAAATGCCAGTTATTGTGTCAAATCACTAATGGAAGTGATATTACTCTTATAGGACGTCGGAAAACCTAATCTGCTGCCGTTACGCTGCCCGACGAGCCATTTCACGTTTTTCCGTAGAAAAGTACGATTTCCGACGGAAGTGCCGTCTACCATCAACGAAGGTACGTCCGCGTACTGTAACACTAATCGGATGTTCATGGTATGCATGTATGTGCTATGTGTATTGTTATGGTATGTTTATTGAATGCAAATATGTTAGAACAGTTTGGTGCCGAAGGAAAGGCTAGTCTATGTGGGTAAGCCATTAAGTCGCCGTGAACTCGGTGAGGCCCCCATGATAGACACTTACCTCACTACGTGTGATACAACTTTATGCACTCCGTGTGACACATCTCGTATAATTGTTAATATGAATGATTGTGGAATATATACGTATATATGAATATGAGGTTAATCATTACACGAGATCCAATGTGTTAAATTGGATCTCGGCTATAGCGTCAGGTCGAAGAATCGAGGACCAAGGAGAGAGGAAAGCGGCAGGGTCATGGTTCCTACCAAGACTTTCCAATGTTGTTCTTTTACTTTTGAAAACTCTCTACATTACTATACCGTTTCTGTAACTAGCCAGTGGGCATTTTGAATATATATATATCAGTTATTCTTCCGCTCAAATGCTCTACTCTGATGATGTGAAAAGATGTTTTAAAAAAAAAATTTATACTGCTTTTGAAAAGTCGGGTTGTTACAGTACCTCTCAGTCTTTTTACAAATTCAACAGACTTCTAGGGGTTTTACAAATTCAAATGGTATTTATTTAAAATTCTCCCTTTAATTTAATCATTTAAATATATAAAGTGCACTGTCAGTTAACAGTAACTTCTTTAGTGTCACAAACAGAAAATGTTAATCTAAATTTAAACGGTACTCTATAATTAAATGTTGATATGTTAATATTTAATTTAAAATTCATCAATTGAAAATCATGTAAAATAACGCCTAAAGGAGATGTGATCTGATATAAACTTTCAACATCAACCGATCCTCTTTCAAAATGTAAAAATTATCATATTTTATCCGCATTTAATTACATACAAAGTTATCATTTAAATTTGGTAGGTTAGCATTTTCTGTAATGAGGTGTTAAAATTAAAGAATTGAAATATGAAATACATTATTTATAAATATAAGGGGGTTAAACTAAAATTAAATATAAACTTAAAAGACTAAATATATATTTTGATCAAATTTATTTTAATAGAAAGAAGACCTAAGAAGAGAGTGTAAAAGATTAATTAAAAACATTAAATTAAACCAGACTTTTTCTTTTGTTTTTAAAATCAAATTCATTAAATTCTTACTTAACCCTCCCTCCTCTCCATTCTTCCTCCATAAAAATATTGATATTTTTTGGTTAATTATTAAGGAACTGTTAGCTTTTCGATCTTAATTTCGAAAAGAAAAAATTGGTATACCACTATGGTCCTATTTATAAGTCCCTTTTAACTAAATCACACATACCAATGAGAGATAGTTAGCTCGATAATTATGGGGTAAATTTTCAACTTTGTCCTCATTTATGAATGAAAATCTTTCAACTCTTTCTTCAACCTCTATTTTCATATTTTCATTAGTACAATTAATATGGACAAAATTGTCACAATCTCATTTATTACCTGAAAAATGACTTATAAATAAGATCGATTTTTTTTTTTTTTTATAAAATTGACTTATAAATAAGATCATAATAATGTGGTACATGATAGTCATCAATTTTGAAAGACTAGTCATTGTTTCAACAAATAGCTATACGTGAGTCACCTCAACTTTAATTTAATAAGGCGATCAATGTTACTGTTCAAATTGTCTTCTCTAGGATTCATGGGCCACATGTAACATATTTTAATTTAATTTGGAATTAACGTAGTTTTCGTTTTATATTAGAAAAAGAATTTGGTATATCCATGTTACACAAGAAACCACCTACTTCACTACCCCTCATTTTTGCCCCCACAAATCTTTTATCGATCTCCTTCACCACCACCTTCGTAATTACACCTATTTAATTTCTTATATGTATATATAATTATAAAATATAAAATCAATTAATACAGATGCATATATATTTTCGTTTTGAGATATTTACAAGTCTAGAAAAGCTTGAGGATACGTACAAAGCGCATTAAAAACATCTATAGACACTACACACTGAAGAAAGATGGACAATTTGCCTAATTAAGAAAAAATATGTATAATACATACTCTTCCCATCTTAAATTGACAGTGGCATATATATAAAGTTCTCTTCCCAAAATTCCTTTTAAAACTAATTATTTTCTTGTAGCACGTATCCTTTAAAATTTGTAATTATTTGCAGACAAAAATCGTCATTAATTAATAATTAATAATGATTATTAGTTAGTCTACCATCATCAGTAGGCTGCCTCTTAAACCAAATTTTGCAATATATAAAAAAGTTTCTAATTTCAGTATAATAAGATGCGAACACATATATCAAGAATAAGGAATAAATATTTGTTGGATAGAATTAAAATATAACAAATCATGACAAATTATAAGAATTATAAACATATATTTGAAGAAAATACAAAAATAAATTATTCAAAAATTGAAAAATAAGTTATTAAAATATTCAACCCAAAAATAAATAAATGATTAAAAGATCAACTAACACACACATATATCTTAGGTACAGTTTATTCTACTAACAAACTCATAATTTCTAAAATTCATACATTTGTTTTGTCTTGCATCCTCCTAGTGTAAGAAAGGCTTGAAGGTCTTGGCCAACTTCATAAGTCTATCAGCCAACGACGTCGTACTAGCCACAATCCCATCGTTCCCGGCCAAAACCCTGTACTTATCCTTCCTCGTAAAGTTTGTGCACTCAAACCCCAAGGTCGCCGCCAATATCCTCTGCACATAGTTCGCCACGTCATGTGGGTTCTTCCCCGCCGAACATGTCGCCTCCATCGGCAACTGGTTCAAGAATGTCACCTCATACGTCGGTCTCGGATTCATAAAGAAGAAAATGGGGTCCATTCCTTTCCAACCCCTCGCCGTCGTCGCATGGAAGAACCCTACCCTGTAGTTCAACGCCACCGGCACGATCCTGTCGGTTAGTTCGGCGAACAGCGCACTGAACCTCAGAAGAAACGGTTCACGGCAAGTTGTTCCTTCAGGGCACACCACCAAATCGCCTTTGGATAGTTCATGCTTTATCATCTCTGCGTCCACGTGTCGTGTCCTCGTGAGCCTGAGGGTGGGGATGGGCGAGAGGATCTCCGATAGCCTGGAAATGGAGTACGTGACGGCCGGGATTTTGCGTTGGAGGACGGAGGAGAGGACGACGGGGTCCATGAGGGTGCGATGAGTGCAGACGAAGAGTACGCCGGAGTTTCCCGGAGCGACGGCCGGCGGTGGCTTTCCTTTGACGATGACCTTGCCGCCGAAGAGACCTGAGATGTAGGGAACAGCCCAGAAGGGCAATATCATGCCTACCATGATCCGTATTGTTGCGAGCAGAATGCCCAACGGCATCCATAGGAGGATCAGCAGGGCGGTGGAAGGGGTTGGTCGCTTCACCAGACGGCCGTCGTGGAAGATCACTGGGTGAGGGCGGAGGAACTCGCGGTCGTGGTTTTGATTTGCCATTACCGGCGGTTGCATTTGTGTCTGCGCATGTGTCAAATATATGTAATAAGAAACATCATCGTGGAACAAAATACAATTTACCTACAAAATTTTGGCTGGGGTGTCCACTACTGCATGCCATGCTCTTAGTTTTGGAGCTCTTCCCAAAATATTTTTTTATAATTTTTTATTATTAGATTTACTAGAAACTAGTGATATTTTATCGGTAAAAATGATGTTGCTTTTCAATTTTTTATGATTTTATATTTTAGACTTCAGAATTATATATATATATATATAGTAGAGTTTTAAATTTTTAAAACTTTATAAAAAAAAATGAAAACAACTCCATTTTTTATGATATGAAAATGTCTCACATTTTTTATAGAATAAAATTGAGGGGGAAGCTGGGCGCAACTCATACCCCAATTCCAAAATTTCTAACAGTTTTGAGAGTTGTGCATTTCATTAAACTGATTAAAACTAGGTTTTGAACGTAGTTAATTATACCTGGCATAGTTGCAAGAAGGAGGCACAAGAACCAGTTCTTCTTCCCATACCCAAAGTGGGTGCTTCGTCCCGGAAAAGCATAGCAGCCCTTTCACACACAGAATGAAGCGAACCACCTCGAACCAAACCGGTGGCGAACCCGAACCGGTTAATCCACAGCTCGCTTCCGATCACCTCATCAGCACGAAGATGCTCCTTGACGAACCTCTCCACCATAACCCTAGGCATCTTTGTCACCACCACCCTCTTCTCATACGAGCTAAACACCTTCCACGCCACCATGTCGAGATCGTCCATCAAGAACTTGGGCAACACGGCCCTCGCCACCGACTCTATCTCCGACTTTGAAACTCCGGCGGTGGCCACAAAGATCATCAGATTCAGCCCCGCGTCCTCCAGACCAAGCAATCCCAAAAGAGGAATCACAGGCCATAGAAGTAGCAACAAAGCAAAACGGATCAAACCAGAGGACTCGAAGGCCACCAGCATGAAGTAGGAGAAGGGATCGGAATCCTTCAGAAGCGTGCCTTCTAGCTCAGAGACTACGGACTCCATTGTTAATTAGTCTGCTTATGCGTTCTTCTCTGTGTCTGGAATAATTTCAATGTTGTGTTGTGTTAATTGGGAAGGAAATAATATCATGATATTTAAGGAACTTGAGAGGGCGTGTTTTTTTTTTTTTGGTTTGACGGGTCTATTTCATGTGCTTATGTGAGTATTTAGGCCGGTTATCTGTTTACAACTACCACTTTTATATATACGCGCGCGCGCACCGTTTGGCTACCATTCTTCTTTTTCTTTTTCTTTTTTAAGTTTAATTTGTGTCTTACTTGTTTTGCTTTCTCAGTGGTTTTGGGTTTGATATATCGGTGAAGAAAGAGGATTATACGCCAAGTTTTATAAGCCAATATTGATGAGTTAACTCCAACCACTTGGCCTCATCAACTTGTGTATGTATAATATATAAATTTTTACAAGAATATATGTTCACCTAAAAAACCTTATTAGTATAACATTGAACGCTGCTTCTCCAACAACCTGAAAAGCTCGCACGAAGAAAATTAATAAACAAAAAATATCATTTTATTAGATTCCATATATATATAGGGAGGGAGGGAGGGAGGGAGAGACACATGTCGATGAGAGAGAGAGGGAGACACACACATGTCGATTGGTGTCCCATATATGTGTGCGTGTCCTATGATAATAACGTAAAGAATGTAATATCAATTTTGTGGCTCTATATAATGTAAAGAAGAGTGTAACTGTATCAGCAATGTTCACTTTTTAAGTATTCTTTTCATCCTAAATATAAGATATAATTTATTTATTTTGAAAATATTAATAAAGCTAATCAAACTGTTTTAAAGTATTAATATTTATCATTTTTCTTTTCAAATTATTTTACTCAACTTATAAACAGATATATAATCTAATAATATACAATATATGATATGATTAAATAACTTATTTAATTTCTTTAATCTCTTGGAAAAAAAACTCCATATTTCATTTAGGAAGGGGAGAGGATTCTCTCATAAGTAACTTTCTGCCAATCCCTCACAGTCTGATCCTGGCCGTCAAAATCTTGATTTAAGGGTCCAGAAGAATTTTTAAAAAAATCACGCGTGGCCACGATTTGGAGATGATGGAGATGGACAGAAACTTGCTAAGAAGAAAAACCGACCCTTTAGGAAGTGGGAGAGGATTTTACTATGATGTGATGGCCTCGTGTATTTAAATTCACTGATGGTATCAATAGTTTGAGTCGAATTTGAGTAAAAAAAACATGTACTAGACATTACTGGTCCAATCATAATTGTTCGTTTTGGAAGCCATCGTCGTACGACTTTCTTAAAGTAAAAGGTTTTAGATATATTTAACGTCATGAGTTTTCATTTGTGTATTAATTACACCCTAGTGATGTTTTGAAAAGGTCCTAACCACCAAACGAATATTCGTATGCAAAAAGCACTACGTATAGTAATTTGGGGTCCGCATTCCACACTTATCAAAGGGATGAGGAAACACTACGTATAGTAAGTAAGTAATGGATCTTGGGGGATAATATTGGTTATCTCTTTAATTTCTTGATTTCACAATTGTGGGATCTCCACCGTACCATACTTCTAGAAAGTGAAAAGGCATTATTTTGTCTAAAAACATTTCTCACGGTGGAAAATAGAGAGAGACGAGAATTATAAACATGGTCATATATAGGCAAGAGTTACACTATGTTAAATGATAAATAATGGACACTAAAATCTATCAATGTGAATGGCAGTAGTTAAATTATAAGATTAGCAAAATAGTGGGAAAAGATAAAGAGGAAGAGGAGATGATGTAAGACATGAGCTAGAATTTTTTTTAAAGAAAATATGAGACCCTCAGAGTTCTGATCGATCATATTTACAACTTTAGTTTACATGCACATTAACAATTCAAGTGTCTATATTGAGGATTTTTGTTAGAGAAATTAAAAAAAAAAAAAAGACCACAGGAGCTCTGGTCCATTCTATTTACGACTTTAATATACATATTAACAACTCATGTTAAAGCTCTGATTGACCTTATTTATGACTTTAGTAAGATATTAACATTTCAAATATGAGATCGTTGGAGTTCTTGTCTACCTTATTTACGATTTTACTATACATATTATTAACTCAAATATATATATTAACGACTTTTACTTGAGAAATTTAAGAAAAAAAATATGAGGCGGCCTGAACTTTGCCCTGGTTGACCGGAACATATTGACCGATTTGGATATATTGACCGGTCGTCAAAGTTGGACAAATTAATATCACTTGTCCAAATCGGAGAAAAAAAAAAATATATCCACATTTGTCCAATCGTCAGTGATTACATCAGGTCGATAAATGCGGCCGGCCATGGGTGTGGCAAAAAAATATTTAAAAAAAAAAACAAAATAAAGATAGTTAGATAATTTTTCACATTTGTCCAAATCTCAAAATTTTAAATCAGTTAATTTAAAATTATTAAAATTCAACACTCTTATTTATTTTACATGTTGTTTTGATAATATTTTTCATTCATTTTCCCTCTTTTATCCTTTAATTTCTTCCATTTTTTTTCTCTCGATAATTTCTTCCAATTCACTCATACAGATGTGATCACTCTCGAAAAATGGTGACGTCTTGTCTCGTACGCGTAAATGTCTTGAAGTTTGAAGGAGAAGCTAGTGTTGTGTATTCGAAAGTTTGAAGCATTATTGGATTACATTGTACGGCTTTACTTGAAATCAAATTACTATATTATTATTAATGCTGGTTTACAATCAAAATGACAATGTTGGCCTTCTCACTTAGGTGTGATGTATTAACTAATAATTATTGTACCACTTTCGATTGATCGGTTCATCTCACTGATTGATCCTCTTTTCCGTACTCTGAAATTTTTGTTCCAACATGGTTTCGATGTCAACTTTTAAATAAATAGCGTGTCTTCTAGAATGAGTTAAAATTAACGTGTTTCTCCTTGTTGTTTAAAATAAGGTTACGTAACAAATCCATTTCAGAAGAAGTATAGGTCTGGGAAGAAAAAGTTTTTCTTGTTTCTATGTCATTCTAAAAGTATTAAAACGTAGTAATGTTACTTCTAAATTAACTAAGGGAGGGGTGTCAACATTGACATCTCTCTCCATTTACTCTTCATATAATGTCTCTACCATTTGATTAACTTTTAATGATTAAAATTTAATGATAAGTGTAAAAATATTGATATAATTTTAAATATAGTAAAAATCTATCATTAAATCTCAACCATTAAAAGTTGATCCAATGGTAGACACATTAAATGGAAAGAGTGATCAATGAAAACATTCTCTCCCGAGTTATCCACCATTTAAGTTGACCGTTAGTTTTGACTATAATTGGATGCATGGTAACCACATATATTCTGATTTCTGAGTTTTCCACCTCATTATCACACATCATCCTCTCTCCCGATCTCTCTCTCATTCATCACACTTCCTGGCCATCTCCCTTAATTACTACCACCCATCACCATCTTCTCACTCATAAGATGAATCCAATTTTTGACCTTATGTCTACTTCACAGAAACTTTGCCTTTTCCTCTCTTCATCTCCAAGAATTGAGAATTCAGAGCAAAATAAGAAGCAAATATATTCACAACAAACTAAGAACTCTAGACAAGGAACAATTAGAATCACACTAAAACTAAAATAGAAACTGATATTCCCTCTAAAATTGAAGCAAATTGGCATAACAGAAAAGAGAAGAGTTTCTAGGATAGGAGAGAGAGATTCGAAAATTATCTATATCGTCGAGAAGTCATCTCGACCAGCTCATATTGGTGGCTGCAGGGGCGGACTCAGAAAAATAGTGAAGGGGGGCACCAGAAAAAAAAAATTTTTAAGGAAATTTTTAAATGCATTAAAAATAAAAGAATATAAACAAGAAAAACAAATATTTATGAAATCAAGTGAATATTGATGATGTAATAAGAGAGACAGTTATTTTAAAACCTGTTATTTAGAAAAGTAAGGCTAAGTGCGGTTAGAAATGCAACTATATAAATAACAATGAAGGGTGGACACTCAATAAGTTCAAGTACATATATTTTAATAACAAAAGTATATTACAATAAAAATAATTACAATTTCATCCTTCTAGGCTTTATTTTTTAGAATTCCATCATAATTGTCTTATTACCAATGCTATCAAATACATCTTTTTCAATATAAGGCACTAAACAATTACTCAACCATTCATCTCATGTCAATGGCGGAGGGAGGGGGTGCTAGGGGTGGCCCCTGCCCCCCTAAAATTACAGAGTGTAGCCCAAATTTTTTAAAAATTATATTTTAGTCTCAGAAATTTTTTAATATTTTCACTTTAATCCTTATTATTTGTTCTGTGAAGGGACTAAAATGAAAATATTGAAATGTTTGTGAGGTTGAAATGTAATTTTATGAACACTTGGTTCCTACTCTATAAAATTCGCCCCCCTAATTGTAATTTCTCGCTCCGCCCCTGTCTCATGTCCAATTACAAAGTGCAATCTTAATGTATTAAGGGTAAGCACCAAACAATCATGCAATCATTTAAACATGTTTTTTTTTAATAAAGTTTCCCAAATTTAGGGGGGGCACTACCCCCCTTATCTAATACCTAGGTCCGCCATTGGGTGGCTGACGAGCAGCAAAAAACAACGATGATGCAATGCTAGGCCGTCTTAAGGATTGAAGATCTGGGTCGTTGGTTTGAAAAGGCGAAGGGGGTCCGATTAAGACAGGAGAGAGGGAGAGGGAGAGATGATGGTAACGATATAGAGGAAAGCATCTGGAGAGGGAAGAGAGTGAGTGATGCCGGTGACGGCGAAGGGAATGTGTCTGGAGGTGGAAGAGAGAGTGTGCCGACAACAGGAGAAGAAGCTTATGTGTTGAGGGTATTAAGGTATTTTAACATGGTTTTGTGGCTGAGTTGGATTCTTGGGTGCCAAATGAGAGTGCCACATCGGATATTCAATCAAGCAAATTAAAACGGTCAAACTTAACATTTGTTAACTTGGGGGCAATATTACTGTTTTTAGATTTTCAGGGCAACTTTGAAAAAAAAAAAATCTGGATAACATTGTTCTTTCGTATATACTTCTAGGACGGATTTGCTACTTAACCCTTTAAAATAATTGGGTCATTTTCTCAATTACCTCATGCCAATCTCATGTATTAATCTAACCTTCCGTGGGTAATTTAAAAAAATAAGTGGGGTCATTTCATAAAATTAGATTGTGGACCCTGTGTGTTTTGTATAATAAATTTTGAGATGTTATACTAGCTAATTCTAACTTATATTAGTGCCACTTATTACAAATCTTAGTTTTGCTATAACATCGGTTTCTCTCTCTCTCTTTTGGTGCACTATAACATGGGTTTCTAAAAGCCAGTGTTATAGGCTCAAATTTTAGAAAACATAATTATATTATAGTTATATTGAATTAAACTTGATCAAATCAAAAAATTACCAAACAAAATTTTCACTTTTGTTTGTTTGTTTTTTTAAAAAAACAGAAAATTGTTTTCATAATAGGAAAACAAAAACCCAAAAGTACTCCATTAACTGTAATTTAATTAATACTGTATTACTTTTTTGCATTAAATTAATATTAATTGAGACGAATTAAGGAGCACCAAATAAATCACTATCAAGTCTTTGTCGTGTAGCGAAGAAAGTCAAAGTAGGTTAGAAATATATGTATTGCTGCTCAAAGTGGCTGAGCAAATTAATTAGTACTAATTAATGACATGAAATATATGAAATAAATAAAAGTAGGTTAGAAAATACCATTCCCATAACTTGTGTTTTTGTACAATTTAACTTTTGTTATGCGGTTGCTCATCAACCTCTCTTCTCCCTACAACCGAAAATTCCACTTCATTTGCCTTTCTTGTTCTTATTCTTTACTTCTTCTTCTTTTATGCATTTTTCAAATTATTTATGAATGCCGAATTTGACCTGGAATTAGGTAGGTAAGTTTAGTTAGAATATGAATTTATGTTCTCCCCCCACTTTCTTATGCTATCTTAGTCTTAAATATAAGATATAGTTTACTTTTTTAAAGAGATTAAGAACCCATTTGTCTGGACTTTTTATTATTAATTTATGTATTTAGATGATAGTTTTTTTAAAAAAAGTAAAAGTCACAAAAAAAAGTCAAAATTCTACTTTTTTTTAAACTTCAATTTGGAGTTTTAAAAAAAGTAATGCAAAAAAAGTACTTTTTTACCAGCAATGCAAAAAAATAAGTAAGCATGCTAATCTTCTGTCTCCAAAGACTTTAGATATGTTACTTTTAGGAAGCATGTATATTAGTGTAATTTTTGGGCTTGGTGTTCCTTCAAAAAGAAAACAACATACGTTATCCTTACAAGTTTGGCTGAATTTTTACGCACTTTGGGATTCTTTTTCATAACACGTAAACTTTGAATTTATTTTTTGTATTAATAATATCATTATTGGATCGAATTTTTGTTTTTATCGCTATATTTTTAAACCATTAGTTTTGGCCTTATAGTGTCATAATGATGACTTAGTTTTGGACTAAAACGATTTGAAATATAGGGACAAAAACCAAAATCAGATCAAGCTATAATAAGGACCATGATAGTAACACTTATTTTTTGTATAGGCTCAAGTATTCTCCAATTGGAAGCAACCTTATTTGAATCACCGTGGGATACTAAATATTTGCAAGTTTCTCTCAACGTGATTCAAATATTGATTCCTCACATTATAAGGGACTATCTCCTTTTATTATAACTAGCTTTTTTGTGCGTAAACTTTGAATTATTCTTTTAGCCAAAGGCGTATACTTTGACTTTAGTTTTTTTTTTTCGGACAAAAGATACTTGCTTTAATAAATTCACAAAATGTAGCAGATACATAGGGGAAACAAACATAACGAGGAAAAACAAACAAAAATAACATGACAGAAAGCAACAAATACAAAATGAAGCAACAAGTCTACAAGGAAGAAAATAAAAAGAAAACAACTAGCCACCACCCATTAAAAGCCTAGTGGGTGAAGAATCATTGGCATCTACACTAGACGCCTGAGCTTTCAAAGTTAGAAGTGACAACAAAGCAGGTGTTGGTTGTGAAATCCATCCAATATGACATACCCCTTTATAAGCATCAGCTGCAAGAAGATCCGCAACACGGTTGCCCTGTCTTGGGGTAAAGGATATGGAGAACCGAACCTTAGAAGACTAAAGACCAATGATATCCTGGACAATACTTTTACACTTCCAGTCAAACAAATCCGGTAACTTTTCATCAACACAGGTACGCAAAGGGAGGTAATCAGTTTCAAAAACCATTTTATCATGTCCTAGATCCACATCTAATAGCAAAGCCCTTTTCAAAGCCAAGGCTTCAGTTATGAAGGCAGAAATTGATTTGATTTTGTCCACATATCCCCATCTAAATAAACCAAAATGATCACGCAGATTATCCCAATAACATCATCATTCTCAATAAGCGAAAAGGCCCCATCACAATTAATTTTCAGGCTACCTAATACAGGAGGGAACCATATAATGCTAGAACTATCACAACCCTTTAGCAAAACAGAACTCCTATGCACCAATATGTCATAATTAGCCCAAAATTCAAAGTTAATTTTCCTAGCCAATTCAATAACATCAACAGGATTCGGTTGTCTATGATCAAAAACCATTTTATTACTATTTTTCCTTATAAACCACAGAATCCAACAAATCAAAGACAAATCTTGCTTACTCAGAGAGGGCGTACCTGTCATCAAAGTCCACCAAGCATTAAAATTTGAGATTATGAAGGCATCAAATCTAGCACTTAGCGAGCAACCAAACCAAATGCATCGAGTCCAAGGGCAATAGAAAAATAAGTGTTCAATAGTGTCCTCATCTCCTGCACAAACTGGACACTGGCTATTTGGGTACCTTCTTCTTCTTCAAAACAAGGCTGAATTAGTAGCAATGGCATTACTCAAGATGCGCCAGATAAATTGTTGTACTCGTGGGATTATCTTAATCTTCCAGATTGAATTCTAACATGAAGTAAGTATGATAGTCGAGGTCCTCGCTTTATTCACATTAGCAGAATTCCTAGCTCTTCTATAATGGTATCCCAAGTTCACCATATACCAAGTTCACCATATACTCACCATTGTTGACACTAGTTCAAACCAACTTGTCTTCCAACCCATTGGTGGGAATAGGGATTTCATATATAGCCCACTTGATTTCATATGGTATATATTGGCTAATAGGAGTAAGATCCCATTTACCATCAACTATATGGTCGCAAACTCTTCCCCTAACCAAAATAGGATCATCATTATTACTTGGTTTCTCCAGGAAATCAACCTTTGATACATATTTGTCACCCCATATTCTAAGCAGTATCGTTTCTAACAAACCATTGTAGGTCCTTTTTTAGACGATTTCTTCCATCCAGAATACTGGACTAACACCACGATGCCTTGTAGCCTTTCTCTGCATCAATAAATTCACCTCCATGAAAATACACACTTTTGAGCACTCTAGCCCATAATTCATTTGGACTCACCAATAACTTCCATGCCGTTTTAGCCAACAGTGCATCATTCATGATAGTAAGGTCTCGAAAACCCATACCCCCTATACTCTTCCTTGTAGTCAAAGTATCCCACGCTTTCTAGTAAGTTTTCCTTCCAAAAGCATTACCATCCCACCAAAAGTTGGCAATAAGACTATTTAATTCTTTGCAAGTCTTCAAAGGGAACCTGGAGCAATTCATTGGATAGATTGGAATAGCTTGGATGATGGTTTTTATCAAAACTTCTCGGCCAGCAAAGAATATATGAGAATGACCCCAACCCCGGATCTTGCTTGCTACTCGTTCCTTGATATATGCTAAAACCTGGTGTTTTGTCTTGCCCCAAATGCTCGGGATACTAAGATATTTGGTTGGATCTTTTGTAGCTGAAATGCCCAGAATATTGCTTACTATCGTTCTCATTGCTTTTGGGGTATTAGAGGAAAAGAAAATGCTAGATTTATCAAGGTAAATGATGTACCAAGATGCTGCATAATAAAAGCTCAAAATATTCGCTAGGTTATTACAATTGCGCTGGTTAGCATGAATATATAAAAGAGCGTCATTTGCAAAGAAATTATGAGTAAGCTCAAGACAGGCATGACTCAATTTAATACTCTTAATATGTCTATCTTCTGGCTCTTACCAATCATAAGATAAAGTTCTTCTACAACTAAAATAAATAGGTAAGGTGAGAAAGGGTCCCCCTGTCGAATACTCTTACTAGGAGTAAAGGAGTTCAAATTCTCACCAGACAAGCAAATATTCAAGCTAATAGAGAGCATACATTTCATTACAAGCGACACCCACATATTACAAAATCCAAAACGTAATAGAACTTATTCTAGAAAATCTTACTCAACCCGGTCATATTCCTTCCTCATATCCACTTTAGGAGAAAATTCATACCTACCTCCACACCATATTACAAACAAAAATCTTAATTTCAAGCCATGCAAAATGATAAAATTTACCAAAGAAACCATTTGGACTTAGCGCCTTAGTACTCTCGAGGCTAAATGTTGCATTTTTTATTTCCTCTCTTGAAATAGGCAATAGAAGGCACTGATTCATAATTATCGATATTTTGTGATCAACAAATCCCAATACTGCATTCAATGATTGAGATCCAGAGGCGGCAAAGAGGTTTTGAAAAAAGTGAGCAATGTTGTTTGAAATGGCTTCTTTCTCCATTAACCAGTTGTCGGAATCATCTTTAATGCATGATATATTGTTTCTTTGCCTTTTCTTGATAGTAGTTAGATGAAAGAATTTGGAGTTTTTATCTCCGTCCTCTAACCAATTAATATGAGAACGTTGTCACCAATACTTCTCCTCTAAATCTAGCTATCTCTCTAGATCCCCTTTAACATCTGAAATAGCCCAAGAATTCACTAGATTTAAATCACCCTAAGTAAGATTAGCCAGCTGAGTTTTGAGATGTTCAATAACCTTGGCATTATTTGGAAACTCTTTCTTACTCCATTTAATTAGATCATTCCTACATTTAGAAAATCTATCAATAAAACCTTCAATCGCCGAATGACCACAATTTGCCAATGACTACTAGTTATCTCAAATAATTTGTAAAAAGCTCACATGGGACACCCAAGTTGTCTCAAAACGAAAAAACCAACCCTTTCGTTGATCCTCAGGATTGCTTCAAATAAAAAGCTATTGGTGATCAGACCCAACTAGATCAATATTAAAAACTTGAAGATTAGGAAATTTCTCTCTTAACTATAGATTAGCCAGTGCCCTGTCAATCCACTCACGAATGGTATGCAGACCCTCTTCATTGTTGCACCAAATAAATCTATGCCCATTAAAACTCAAATCCTCAAGTTCACAATTAGCCACAAACCATTTAAAATTAAGAATTTTCCTCCAAGCTCTAGGTCTACCACCATACTTCTCATGTTGTGATAGGATATCATTAAAATCCCTGAGACAAAGCCAAGGGGCAGAAATATTTTTACTAATCCTACGTACTTCATGCAAGCACAAAGATCTTTCTTCTTCATTAGTTAGACCATAAATGAAGGTAATGTAATCAGGGATAACAAATTCATCCGACCTAACACTAGTGTGAATAATATTAGGGACAAGAACAAGATGTTTACCTTAATCATATCAAACCATCATAATGTAAGACCTCCACTTTTATCTATCGGATAAACCAACCATTCTTCAGTGAAAACCACACCTTCGTCTTACCTTCCTTGCTACTTTAACCTTATGTTTAGTCTCCATTAAGAAAACTAAATGGGTTTTTTTCCGAAAGCATTATTCCTTCAGATTTTTGGTTGTCAAGGCAACCCCTAAACCTTGACAGTTCCAATCTAACAGATTCATGGCGAACCGATGGTTGGTCCCATCCAGCCACTGGCGTTATTCGAAAAAGAAGACTCTTGATCCACATCCTTTCCACTACCTGCAATCAACTAGCTCTTAGGAAAATCAATCTCTACAGAAAAAGGGTTCTACTAGACGAACCCATTTTCACTTCATTCCCAGTCTGTCGAGATACTTTTTAACTAATCAAAAGTTTCTCTTACGCCCTCTCTAAGTTTTACCCACGGCTATTTTCTTATTAGTCGCTTCGTCAAAAGAATCAAAATCTAGCCTCTTACACTTAGTACGCTCTACAGATTCAAAACCATCCACATGTGGCCTCTTAATGTGTATTCCCTTCAAACCAGTAGATACATCCAAAATAGAAGGCAATCCACTAAAAGGAATTATAGCTTTTATTTTAAGCTCATCATTACTTGGAAAGTGAACGCTATATGGCTGAGAATTATTTGGGGAATTCGAGCATACCACATCAAGGAATTAAAGGTCTGGCCATAAATACACTAGGACATTTAATTTCAGGGATAGATGGGCTCATAGACTGGACAAAGACTCGCCTATCAACAGTAAATTTTGGACTACGGATATGGGCTCATCCTTATGTAGCTTCTCAGGCCCACTCGTTTCCATGCCCTCTCCAACTTTACAGCTCATCATTGTTGCCTATGGCCCACCCTAGTCCACGTCCTCACCAATATTACACCTCATCACTTTTTCCCCTGGCCCACCCGAGTCTATTCCCTCTCTTGCTTTACAATTATTCATGTGCTTTTTGTCCAACACGCTACCATCAGTATCTCCCTCACATGTCCCAATCGTTGCAACGGATTTTGGCCAAAGATCATGGGTTGACTGCTCTGCCAGCTACAAAAAGGATTCCTTAGGTGTCGTAGCTTTCTTCGACTCGTTACCCCCTTTTGATAGACCTAGGTCCCACCTGAAGATTAATATTCCCGCCTGGATTGCCTTGCTGCCTCTTATCTTTGAGAAAAGACTCTAGCCACCCTTCCTCACAAACCTCCAGTATATCTTTGTAAGTACGCACAACAAGTGTACTCATCCAGCTTCCAAATTCATTCTCGGCCCCCTTTGCTATTTGGCGGACTGAACTTCTTGCAGCTTCTCTCCTCATGTCCAATCCGACCACACCTGTAGCAGAATTTTTGTAGGCACTTGTAACGGACTGTGGCTCATACAGAATCCTTTCCTTCCCTCGAAACCCAAAAACTCGACATCAAAGGAGTATCTAAGCATAGAAGAGTCCTAACTCTAACAAAGCTTCGAGGAATCTTTCCATCTACCATTGGTCTCTCATACATCACAGCCTCCCCCGCCGCATCACCTAGGATTTTTGCATTCGGACTCTCGAATGCCTCTATAGGGAGTCCATGAAACTGGAGCCAAAATGGCTCATAAATGAAATCGACATCTTTAAGTACCATATATTCATCCCTGATTTGAAGATTTAACAGGTGACCCTGTATAGACCAAGGTTTACCTTTAAGTATCCTAGCATAATCATCATTTTTGTCAAACTGGAAAAGAAAAATGAGCTGATTTCGATCAAGTTTGTGAACTTCTATTTCTTCACTCAGCTGCCAACATTTCTTTATCATGGAGATAATTATTGGGACATTTACATTCTTCCCATTCAAGATTTTTCCTACCAACGTCCCCCCTTGTTTCTCAAATCTTCGTCAGATTCAAAACAGCTTGTTTCTGCTTCCTAGAGCTACTACCCAGCCCTTCCTCCATTTTTCACTCAATGAAATAGATTACACTCTTACCCCAAAACTCACACCAGAGACAGGTGCCGAAATAGAGCAAGAAGGGAAAATAGAATGGGGGTCAGCGCTAACAAACACTAGCCGGAATGGCTCGCCGGGGAACCTCAAAGGCCCTCACAAAGGCTAGGGAGAAAAAACTCACGATGGAGAGAGAGCTGTCATGTTGAAGGGCACACCCCGTGTTTAAGATTATGATAGTTTCAATATTTTAGTTTCATGAAAAAGAGAAACAGCATTTCTTGGGTGGATTTCTTTATTGGATAACACATAAACTTTGAATTTAGTTTCATGAAAATCAGGAACAACATTTATTGGGCCAGAAGAGGCCTGATAACAGTGATGAGGCCCATGAGTCTTTTTTTGGTATAAGCCCATGAGTTTTTCTCACATTGAAAATCTGTTGTCTGTTGTAACAAAAGAAAATATGTTCGGCTATGGGCCCAACTCCTATCATTTTTTGGGCCAGTCCCATCATTTTTTCAATTCTATTGAAATTTTATATAAAATAAAATAATTTTATGAATAATATATATATATATATATATATATATATATATATTAATTGATAAATAATTAAAATGAAAACATGGTAATTATAAAAAAATTATGTATCTCGCTTTTTATATAATAAAAATATTAATAAACTAAATAAAATGGCTTAGCTGGTGGATTTAAAGTTACTATTGGCGGATAATTTGCATGTCCTTTGAATCTTAATATTTGTCTTGACCTTTATGAGTCCACTGTTTTTATAAAGCGTTTTTTTTACATGACACTTTTTTTTATAAAGCTTGATGAATCCATTTAACTCACCTAAATCTGCATCATTAATTAAAAACAAGAAATTGATTTTTTATTGTGTTGCAAGTTTCCTTCTAAATTCAAAACTTATGCGTACATTTGCAAAGCCACAATGAAGTTACTCTCTACCTCAAACTTACCGTCTAATTTAATTTACTTAAGGAATTAGTGTATTTAGGATTCATTCAAATTAACAAAAATTATGAATAAACACGTCAACATGCAAGCAATATATTGTTTGAATTATTTATTTATTTTTTGCTAAAATATTTATTATTTATATTTTAAAATTACTTGAATGCCCAAAGGCAATTGAGAATTTCCAATTGATTGAATGTGGCATTAATTTTGTTGTCCTTTTAATTTATTTAAGGTCACATGGAATATAGTATGGGAATCACATGGGCGCAGAAAACCATTAAAACGGCCTTCAAAATTTACGTGCTGCTGAGTGCATCATACCGCTTCTTCATCCTTATCTTTAACCTATTTTATTCATTTTATTTTATTTAATTATTATTTCAGTTTAAAACCATTCAAAAATAAATAAAGGTTTACCCTGCAGCTTGGGAGAGAATAAGGGTGTGCATGGGAACCATTATGTTCCCCAGCACTGATTCTGAGATGCAACAGTTTTTTCTGATTCTGTGCCTGCGAAAAGTTCTGAGAATCAGAATTACGTTTGTTAACTCATTTTATTTTTACTTCGAGAATCAGAAGTACGTTTGGTAACACATTTTATTTTTATTTATGTAATTTTTATATTCAAAAAATTATTTATGTGGTGGTGGCAACGGCGGTGCGGTGGTGGCGGCGGTGGTGGTGGTGGTGGCGGCAGCGGCGATGGCGGTGGGGGTGGTGGTGGTGGCGGCGGTGGTGGGGAGGGTATCCGTCGCTTAGGGTGATTGTAATTTCTTCGCTTCGTCAATGTCACGATCGAGAAAAGGGGAAGAGAGAAGGGGAAAATAGATTCTGGCTTTGTGCCTTGGAATAGAGAAGCAGAAATTTTCTGCTTCTTTTTTTTATTCCCAGCACACAAAAAAACCGATTCATCCCATGAACAAAAAAAACCGGATTTACCAAACACAATTTCTATCCAATTTTGTTTCTGAGAACAGAAATTAAAAAAAAAACTCATTCTGGGGGCGTTACCATGCACACCCTAACACGGATCTGGTTTCTCTCTTTTTTGTTCCCGTACATTACTGTCATTTTTTCCTTCAAAACCATTTGATCAAAATATAATAATTCATATTTAATATTTCCTTCTATTCATTTGTTATCATTCTTTTTATGAATATTTTTATAAAATATTAAATATGGATCAATAAATTTTGATTCAGTGATCACGAAGAGTGAAAAGGATAGCAACAAATAGAAAAAGAAAAATCAGATCCAAATAACATGGTTCGGATACATTGTCTAGGATTCTCATTAATATATATAAATAAGTACGTTACAATTCATTTTAACGGTAAGGAGTAAGGACTGAGCAAGAAGTAAATAATAAAAACTATTGTTGACCAAAAAAATAATAAAAACTATTTAACCCTTAATCGCAATATTCTACGAAGATTTGAAACAGAGACTGACACAGTCACAGTTCCCAAGTTAGTGCGCGCGTGTGTTTATGGACAGACAATTGTATAAGTTGGTGATCCGGCTAACCCCTAAACTTTAGACACCTTATAAAATATGATTGACTTTTTCATTAAGAAAGTTAAATATATCATTTAATTATATTATATATTATTCATCTTTAGATTATATATCAATTTATATGTTAGGTAAGAAAATTTGGAGAGAAAAAAAAATATAAATATTTTAAAGTAATTTAATTAACTTCCTTAATATCTTTAAAAAAAAGTTAAATTTATCTTATATTTAAAGACCGGAGGGAGAATTTTTTTTTTTTTTTGCCAGTAACTACTTTGTTAAAATAATAATGAAGATTGTTTTTAGAAGGTTAAGTGCGACTTATCACAGGACATGAACATTACTCCGTATTAATTTGGTATGGGATATAATATAGTAGAATTTCTTTGTAGAATTGTTTTTTTAATAATAAAATATAAGAGTGCGTGCAGGTGTTGATTCTGTCTTGGCTTCACACATAGGACCACCTACGTTGTATCAGTTATCACGTTAAAGAAAAAGATAATTAAACTGTGCTGTTTTTAATTATATGGTGAAGGAGTCAAGACTCGAGGGTTCATATAATATAATTTCAGCGTTTAAGATAAGAAAGGGTTTTGGGATAAGCGCCAAAAGAAAATGGTCACATCACACATATGATCATCCATATGGGTATGAGCATGGTAGTGAAAACGTAGATTTTACCTGAAAACGGAATGAGGATGAAAAATCGTAAAACGTAAAATCGTAACGTAGTAAAAACGTAAAAAAATCGTAAAAACACAAAAGCGTTTGGAAAATTAGTAAAATCGTTTTAATGAAGAAAAAAATTGTAAAAACATAAAATCACAGTGATAAAACGAGTTTTTAACTATATGAGGAATAAGACTCATACAAGGGCGGATCCACGTTGGTGATTGGGGGGCAAGTGCCCCCTAGAATTTGAGATTTTTTTTTTAAAAAAAAAATTAATACATGTTTGAATGATTGTTCACATTTAAATTAAGTGTTCACCCTTAATACATTAAGACTGCACTTCGTAATCGGATGGGGGATGAATGGTTGAATGATTGTTTAGTATTTTATATTGAAAAAGATGTATTTGATAGTATTGATAATAAGACAATTATGATGGAATTCCAAAAAATAATGCCTAGAAGGATGACACTATAATTATTTTTATTGTAATATACTTTTGTTATTAAAATATATGTACTTGAACTTATTAAGTGTCCACCATACGTTGTAATTTATGTAGCTGCATTTCTAATCACACTTAGCCTTGCTTTTCTAAATGACAAGTTCGTAAAATAATTGTCTCTCTTATAGTCTTATTACATCATCAGTATTCACTTAATTTCATGAATATTTTTTTTTCTTGTTTATATTCTTTTATTTTTTTAGTGCATTTAAAACTTTTGCCTCCCTTTCAATAATTTTCTGGATCCGCCACTAGACTCATATATGACTTGAGACTGCTTCTTGGCCATATCTAGTTCAATTCTTTTAAAGATATCTCTGAATGGCTTGTAGCTCCATTTCCTTTTCTCTGAATTTTGATCCCATGTATCCGTTATCGATAAAAGATCTAATCTCTGCATCCAATTTCTAAGTTTGTTGTTTTTAGAAAAGATACAAATTTTTGACTTCTTCAAACATTTGATCAATCTGATAAGCCAATCCATCTGTCTTTGAGGTCAAAGAATCAAGCTTTGAGTCAATCCTTTTTAATGTCGTATTTTAAGAAACAGCATTCTGAGTTTTTCAATTTAACACTTCTTCAACAGCAGAGGATTGTTAATGACCCTGAGAATCAACAATGTTGGGAACAACATAGGGCCTAAAATATAACCTATTGTTTTCATTGTATTTCCTCTCAAGAGTAGGAAAATATTGCTCATATGGATTGAGCATAGCAATGTAAGGAATAGGCAGAGCAATAACTGGAGGTTGGACAAATGGTATTAGTGGACTGTCTGGGACAGCATCAGGGAAGTATTTCTGCACAAGATCTAAATGTCCTGTCTCTATCATCAATTCAACTAGGGACATATCTCTAGATGATCTTTTTGGTGGAGTAGAAGGTTGCCAGCGACATGTAGAACGCCTTGTAAATACAGGTTGTGAAGAACCACCATCATCTAATCTTATAGAGGTATAAGATTTGCAAGGAGATCCTGTATAAGATTTCTGTGCATACTTGTAGGGGTACAGTCCTTGTTCATCATCTAAGTCTTCCCTGAAAAGACCCTTTCTAACAAATCAACAATTAACCATAATGTGTTCATAAAACCGGATTAATAGGTAATTATGGAAACCCTTCTCCTTTCAAGACAACACACCTTGGTCTAGGGTACAAATTTTTCCCACAAACCCACCACAAATAAATCCACGACTGGGCACAAATATCGAATAGAAGAACACATAGCCCACGAGTCTTATAACCCTAACCCCACAACAAAGTGTCTATACAAAAACAACTTTCGCACAAGATATGATTATGGATCCACCATAATATGATAGTGTACAAAATAAGGCATTCGGAAAATAAACAATCATCCAAAAATAGTTAATGCAGTATTTTAGAAATATGAGGCCCTATGATGGCAATATATAAATCAATACAACACTATTACCAACAAGAGGCCTGTAAATTTCATGACGTCTATGCCTCTGGTTGCTTCCCTTGTCCTCTACTAAGATTAGAGGATTCGCTGAAAAATTTAATAATAACGGGGTGAGACATAAAGTCCCCGTAGCCAAGTAAATTTATCAAATATGCAGAAAGGATTGCAAGTCAGAGAAGCAGGTTTATTAATATAATTATAATATTTAACAAGCGATAATGGAGAATACTTTTCCTTTTGATAACATACATGTCGGGTTCGGGGGCACAACACTCGCCCACAAACACGGAGTCCAGGCACAAACTCCGCCCACAAACTCGATAACATACATGTCGGGTTCGTGGCACAACACTCGCCCACAAACCCGAGTCCAGGCACAAACTCCGCCCACAAACTCGGTAACATATATGTCGGGTTCGGGGCACAACACTCGCCCACAAACCACTACGAAAATCCTTAATTCGCACAATTACAAACATAATAATACATAATAATTAACAATTAAACCCATCCCCACTCATCCATCCTGCTCCTCCTTATATCTTCCGGACGTGGTACTGACCTATCGGTGCTAGTATACCCGACCAAGGTTAGCTAGTCACTTCAAGAATACTTGTCCCCTCCCATGTCACCAACGTAATACCGTAACAGAAGGTGTCCGCCTATAACACTCAACTCAAGATCCGGCCAGGATTTGAGAGAGCCAGGCACAAGTTCACCTTTAATCTCTTCCACACAAACCCAACATAACCCACAACGGAAGAAATAATATAACACTAAAATTTTACAACAACTTTTTAGTAAATTATTATTCCAAATATATCAATTCACAACAAGCATTTCAACCATCACAACAATAACAACCCCAACAATAATATTTAATTAAATATACAGATTGGAAAAATACACCGCTTCACCGAAATAATTTCATATTCAAACATACACATAATTTTTCAAAACACATATAAGTAGTATATATGAAAGTAAGGCTTAGAAAAATACCTTACACCCAAAACAAGCATATAAAATAAATTACCCCGGTTACCTCAATTCCAAGTTTAACCTTAGCTCGAGTAACACAATCCGCACAATCACCGCTTACAAGAAGGATCTACATTATCACAATTAAAGATTATAATTTTCTAAAAATACAAATTCTAATAATAACATCTTATTTATTTATTTATTTTATTATTTATTATTATTTCTCTACAATTATTTTAGACTCTCAGGGACTATCCTAACACTTTAAATTAGGAGTTTAATAACCCTAACACCATATAAATTTATGATTTGATGTTTCTCATGGTTTTCCTTGACATAGGCTTCACGGACTCATGCAACAACATGCACATATATATTAAATCATGACAAACTAAGTAAAGTTTATTTATTCCTCTTCATGCAGCAACTAAATCATAAGCTTCTTTTCCTTTAATCATTTATATATATCAAAACATCCTTTCCCTTATTTTTTTTTTTTTTTTTTATATGTATGCAATGACATGCTTATAGATGCTCACAAACCTTCCCATTATATATATATATATACCCACACACACGCTTTCAACCCCACGCTCTTATACATGTATACTATTCTTTTTTTTCTTTTTCTTTTTTTTTTCATCTCTTTCATATATGCATTAGCTGCCTATGAGTTTTAAAACCAAATAGCTATGTGATATTTATATATTTTGAGCACCTAGCTTTAGTTTTTAAACCACATTTTTTATATATACAGATGCACATATGTATATATATCTGGAGTTTCATTTGTGCAGTAACTATACATATGTGTTTTCAGCAATGATTTAGTTCTTTCTTATATATATACACAAAGCGTTGACATATGTATATGCGCATAGTACACTTGCTAAGCTTTTCCTCTATATATTTATATAGATGCAACACGTTTTCCTAAGGTATCGTATATAAGTCGGCGACCTCTTTCTTTTATATGAGTAACTTTTCCTATGCGGCTATATAATTGTATATATATTCATAAACAGTAGTTTTGCTTTTAAGTCTTCCTGGAAACTATGCCAATTAGAATGGATATACAAAGGTTAAACCTCCTCTGTTTATGCTTCCAAAACCAGAGAATTACTGCAGAGATATATATATATATATACTTACAAGTTACAACACAAAGAAGCTTTCTCCAACTTTTCCTCTGCTTTGTGAGTTTAAAACAGAGCAGCAAGAATGGCTATATGAGTATTCGAATCTCTCTTTCTCTCCTTCGTTTCCTCTCAGTCTTTCTCTCACTCTTGGACTCGGCTCAACTTCTTGTTTTTCGTTGAACTAACGTGAATGGAAGGAGATCGGGGAAGCTGTGATTATATAACAGGGCTAAGGGTCTGGCCCGAGAGGCAAGACGCTGGTCTGAGGAGAAATGTGCAGCGGTTTATGGCGTTGGGCTCGAGGGGTATGGGATCGGGGTCTGCGTTTGCCGATATAAGAGGCGTGGCTTGCTTTGTTTGCGTGTACGAAGAGACCGAAAGGGATTTAGAAGTATGGTGAAAAGGCGATTTACTGATTTTGTTTCCAGCAGTTTGTTTTTCTTCTTTTTTACGTGTCCTGACTGAAAGAGAGGATTAGGGAAAACTGAATTAATGGATATTGTTTGGGTCAAAGGAAGAATAGGCTCTTGATAGTGTGTTGGGTCAAGAGGTCAACCGAATTGGGTAAGCTATTATCACATTGAGGGCGTGTGCTATATATATATATTTTGTACGAGATGAGCTTTAGGACCAATAGGTATTATTGAATAAATATTATATAAATGCTAGAAATAAATCCTTAATTTAATATAAGGATTTTTCTTTATCAATTTAATTCCTCAAGGCCATAAAATATAATTTTCTATATTTTTTTTTTAAATTTTTTTTTTATAATAAATACATTTATCATATATGATTCTTTCGTAATCATACTTAAATTAAAAAAAAAAAATTAGGATGTTACAACTCTCCCCACCTAAATAGAATTTTGTCCCCAAAATTCTCAATAGGTTATTTGAGCAAACAATCCACAACACAAGATTCCAATACAGTAATGTTAATACCAAACATCATTTCCAAAATATCATGGTACGCTAGCACATCAAAACAAAAGTCACTTAGCACAACGAAATTATCGCATGACGCAAATTTGATCACAACACAACACAATCATAAATAACATATAGACATAACTACTTGAACAAATCAGGAAAATCATGCTGCATTCGCTCTTCGGTTTCCCATGTGGCATCACCAGGAGACATACCCTTCTAGAAAACTTTTAAGAGACAAATTGTTCTATTTTGCAACTACTTATCCTTCACATCAAGGATCCTTTCTGGCTTGGGTATGTAGGTCAAATTTTCTCTTAATTCAACCTCTTCGGGCTCAATTACATGGGAAGGATGTGGATTATGTTTCTTAAGCTGTGACACGTGAAACACGTTGTGAACTCTCAACAAAGCGCAAGGCAAGGCAAATCGATAAGCAACTGGGCCAATTCATTCTAGAATCTCATATGGCCCAATGATTCGGGGAGTCAATTTCTTGGCTTTGATGGATCTGAAATTACCAGTTACCGGTGAAACCTTAAGGAATACATGGTCCCCTACTTCAAACTCCAAAGGTCTCCATCGCCTAGCCGCATAGCTCTTTTGTCTGCTTTGAGCAGTCAACAATCTCTGGCGAATCATCTCAGTTTTTCTTTGTAGTTTCATCTACCAAGTCCGGTCCCATCACGGTTCGTTCACTCAATTCGGTTCAACAAAGAGACGATCTACACTTTCTCCGTACAATGCCTCAAAAGGAGCCATTTGAATGCTCGAGTGATAACTATTATTGTAAACAAATTTTGCCAAAGGCAGGTGACAATCCCAACTACCAAGTAACTCAATGGCACAAGCCCTCAAAGATATCTTCAAGGATGATAAGCGGTACTGTTCTTCAACCTTGTCCCTATAGCCTCTTGTAACGCCTTCCAAAAGTTTGATGTGAACCTTCGATCACGGTCTGATACAATCTCTGTGGGTACACCATGCAACTTGACAATCCAATCTACATACAACTGAGCTAGCCTCTCTAAGCTATATCCTATATGGATTGGAAGAAAATGAGCTAACCTCGTCAATCTGTCTACAATGACCCATATAGTGTTGTGGTGTGCTATGGTTTCCAAATCCCACAATAAAGTCCATGAAAATGTTGTCCCATTTCCATTGAGGAACTTCTAAAGGTTGAAGTAATTTTTGGAGGCTTTTGATGCTCGATCTTCACCTTCTAACAAGTCAAACACTTCAATACGAAGTCCTGTCACATCACGCTTCATCTTTGACCACCAATACCCTTGCTTTAGATCTCGATACATCTTAGTGATTCCTGGATGAATGGTATTCTTGCTCCGATGAGCCTCTTCCAGAATCGTTTTCTTGATTTCCTCATTATCTGGAACACAAATCCTCTTCTTATACCTCAATATACCTGTATCCCCAATATCATCACCAGGTACTTCATCGTTCTCCAACTCTTTTTGTAATCTTTAGCAATTGGTCATCATTCATCTCGGGCTATCCTTAACTCATTATAAAAGTCAAGATCCCTACTTATCGAACTCAAAATCACCTCGAACTTTGGTTCAAGATAGACCTCTAATAATCCTTCTAACAGATTATGTTCAGCTACACACATGAAACACGTGAATTAACTTCCAACTCAAGGTATCAACAACTACATTTGCCTTCCCTGTATGATACTTAAACTCAAAATCATAATCCTTCAAAACTCCATCCATCTTCTCTGTCGGTTATTCAACTCCTTCTGATCCAAACAAGTAATGCCTCCAAATTTTCAAAGCAAAAACGACCATTGCAAGCTCTAAGTCATGAGTCGAATAGTTCTTTTCGTGAAGTCTCAAATTCTGTTGAAATCATTTCGCTCGAAAATTCCATTCCGAAAATTTTCACAAACTTAACAGGTGTATTAGTACGTTCAAAATCAAAATTTTAAACATGTCTAGGAATCGCACAACTGTTCTTAGAAGGTCATTACTTGCCTATCCTATATTCATAACATAATTATACTCAATAGTAAACTCACAAAGGTTTGGAACACCCCATGGCAATACACGTAATCATCTAAACCTCCTTTCTAGGACACTTATTTGATGTGGGATTCATTACAATGCATTTGCCTTGAAAGCTAAAGCCCTGGTAGCTCTACTTTACAGTTCGTTGTCACGATGGCTTCACTCTACGGTTCTTCACTTGGTATTTTACTCAATATACTCTGACTGATCACCCATCGTGTCGAAACCCTCCGTAGGTAGCTCTTTCCGTCCGAATTCTTTGTAAGTAGCTCTATCTTCTGGTTGGCAGTCTCTAACTAAAACTAGGCTTTATAAGGTCCCTCTTCTTTTGTAGTTACGTATTCTGCTTTCTTTAATTCCACCATCTCATATGGGGCATTTTATTTGGAGTTTCAGTTTTGGTCCATCTCCAAGCATAGTCAAAATTCAACTTTCCTTATCGGGGTACTCATCCCACATTTTTGGGAGTCTACACCCTAATACATCTACTATTTTCTATCTCGGTCATGAGGCCATAACTTGGGGCTACTAAAGTTCTAGCTACCACCTTGGTTCCATCGAGGACAACTCTCAATTAGTCTTTCTAAGGAGATATTTTGAGATTAAGATCTTTCCCTATGCTAGATCAGTAGCTATCAACCTCTAGATACCTCATATACATTGGCACCACATTCTATTGCCTTAAGTCATTTAATTCATTCGGTATCATATCCTAGTACCTCAATTCATTCGGGTCGATTCACACACCTAACAATCACTCACTATCAAAATGGATCCTTAGATCATAATTCAGTTAGTCGCAATTCCTCAGGATGCCCAACAAATTCTTAGGTTCATAAACCTAATCCTGAAACATTGACCATACCCAAAATAACATGCTATAATCATGAGTCATAGCGTCTAATGTAACACCTCAAATCCAACACCCGAAAACTTGGCCTAAAATATTTGGAATATCTCCCACAAGGATAATCATCAACCAAATCATTTAAAAACATAACCGTTTCAAATAGAGTTCATAATACAAAGCCAAAATAGATTTCCCAAATATTTCAGAGTTTAATACAAAGCGGAAGTCTTAGGGTCATGGCAAATAAAAACAACATAACATAAACTACAGGAGTACAAGAGCCTTCAAAGCTCACTCCATAGGTGCCTTCCCTTGCTCCCTACTAAGACATTCACCTGAAAAATGTTAATATGGAATGAGATTTCCACATCTCAGTAACTACTGAATATTCTACCGTACACAAGCAAATCATATATGACAAAATACAAGAGATAATAAAATACATTTATTTTTGTATATAACTATATATATTCCAAAAGTTCTCATAAAAAGTTTTTACAAAAACGTTTATCATTTAATCAACTTAAACCATTCAATAATATAACATGCAGATGCAACCACCCTTATATCCTCTTCCGTCCTTATACCGCTGACTGGAGTCATAGGCTAACACATAGTCCAACAGAAACATATTCATGTGACTGAATTGTTCCAAGCTCACCAAAACTTAAGATATACCCTACCAAAAGTATAGAGCTTAAGTATGGACTATGGCTCCCTCCCTATCAGAATAAAGGAGGTGTCACATGTCCCACAGCTCCAATGCAATCCCGGCCAGAGGATAACATGGAAAAAGGGGCACTGGAAAATACCAATCCACTGTGCACCGAGTGGTGGCATAAAATCATAACATATAAGATCCCTCCAAACTCCATCCCATCACAAACACAACCGCCATGATAAATGCACTCATTCAAAAATAATGCATTACGCTTCCATTAATATCAAATAAAACCATTGAAATTTATTATCAATAAATAGTATCACCGTATGTATTCGTGAATAGTAATTTACCATACGTAAATAGTAAATAGTAAATATTAAATAGTAAACAATTAAATAGTGAATAGTGAATAGTAAACAAGTAAATAGTGAATAGTAAACAAGAAATAGTGAATAGTGAATAGTAAATGGTAAATAGTGAATAGTAAATAGTAAACAAGAAATAGTGAATAGTGAATAGTAAATGGTAAATAGTAAAAAGTAAATAGTAAATAGTAATTTGGTATGTATAATATGTGCATAGTGCCATGTACAAATACAAATCTGAAATTTCCTTAATGTAATCTTAAAACCTCACAACCCATAAAATATAATATCATATATCGGTCTAAAATATATAGTATAAGCATAAAAATATAATCATACATAATTCACAAGTATAAGGAAAAATATCCGAGTTACCTCGTTCTTGCTAACTCCCAAATAATCACCAAAGCAACTACCGGTATCCCCAAATAATTACCACCTCACTCTCTCTCTCTCTTTTCTTCCTTTCTCTTTCTCTCTCTTCCCTTCTCTCTCCCTTTTCTTTCCTTTCTTCTCTGCGTTTCTGCGTGCGTTGTGTGTGTATTTATAGTTGAGAAAAATGGGTCCTTAATCATAATTTACACCTCTGGGTCATTCTACGTAATTTTCCCCGTACCAAATTTTCAAAACTTTCACGTGAAGACTGTCGGAAAGTTTGAAATTATTTTCCAAAGGGTCCCACATGTTTTGTTTTGTTTCTAATGTTTTTCTTTGCCCGTGAGTTTCTCATTCGTCCTTACATATATGTAATATATAATATAATAATTATATAATATAATAATATAATAATATAATATAATATAATAATTATAGTATAATAATTCCACCGTCCGTCCGTCCCTACTCCTTACTTTGTATATATATAGTATAATAATATAATTTAATAATATAATAATACATTATAATAATAATTAAATATAAAAATATATATTTATTTTTGAAAAATAAATTTTTATTTTATACCTCTAGATCTCCTTTAAACCTTAAAATACTTAAGAAATCATCCTAAAATTACTTAATTACCATTAGAAAAATTTGGGATGTTACATTTCTTCCCGTTAAATAAATTTCGTCCCCGAAATTTAATATACGTAGGAATTCTACTTACCTAATTAAATAAGTGAGGATAGGTTTGTCGCATGCTCTCCTCGCTTCCCAAGTAGCATCTCCTGGAGCCATTCCTTTCCATACTACCTTCACAAGCTTAATGGTCTTGTTTCTCAATTGCTTTTCCCTTTCATCTACAATTCGCTCCGCCGCCTTTATATGTCATGTTATCATTGAGTTCTACCTCCTCTCGCTTCAATAACATGAGAAGGATCTGGTCGATACTTCTTCAGTTGCGATACGTGAAAAACATCATGCAGATTTGCAAGTTGTGGGGTAACGCAATTCTATAAGCTACTGACCCTATTTTCTTTAAAATCTCAAAGGGACCCATATAACGAGGTGAAAGCTTCTTCGCTCGAATTGCTCTACCAATGCCAGTCATCGGTGTGACTCTTAGAAATACATGTTCACCTTCCTTGAAATGCAACGGTCGCCTTCTCCTATCAGCATAACTCTTCTGTCTACTCTGAGCAGTGAGAAGTTTCTGCTGGATCACCTTAATCTTTTGAGTTGTTTCGTCCACCAACTCGACCTAGTAAACTTCGTTCACTCGCCCCGTCCAAAGAAATAGGAGATCTACATTTCCTTCCATACAAAGCCTCATAAGGTGCCATCTCAATGCTGGAGTGATAATTGTTGTTATACGCAAACTCGCCAAATGAAGATGATTGTCCCAACTTCCTCCCGCTCGATTGCACATGCTCGCAACATGTCTTCCAGAGTTTGTATTGTCCTCTCAGTCTGTCCGTCAGTCTGAGGATGGTAAGCGGTACTAAACCTCAGTCGAGTTCCCATAGCGTCTTGCAATGCTTTCCAAAAATGTGAAGTAAATCGTGCATCACGATCGGATACGATACTGTTCGGTACTCCATGTAATCTGACAATCTCTTTCATGTAGATTTTCGCTAGTTTCTCAAGAGAATATTCTGTCGCTATGGCTAGAAAATGGGCCGACTTAGTCAATCTATCAACAATTACCCAGATGGCGTTATGTCCAGACGCAGCTAGAGGAAGTCCCGTGATGAAATCCATTGAGATACTATCCCATTTCCATTCGGGATTTCCAGATTTTGTAATAGTCCGGGGGTTTTCGATGTTCAATTTTGACTTTCGACAAGTCAAACAACGAGTAACAAACTCGACCACGTCTTTCTTCATGCCGCGCCACCACCAATTCCGCTTCAAATCATGATACATCTTGGTTGCTCCGGGTGAATAGTATATTTGCTTCGATGAGCTTCCTCTAGCACGAGCCTTCTTATTTCTCCATCGTCGCCTAGACACACTCTTCCCTTATACCTTATTATCCCATCTTCCCCAATCTCAAACTCGACTCTCTTCCTTCTTCAATTTCTTCCCTAACACTTAATGTATACTCATCTTCAAGCCGAGCGAATTTAATTTCTTTCCACGTCGTACTTTCAATAGTTAATGCTTCCATGGTAGCAACTTGTCCCGACAATACATCAATAGATGTACTCGTACATCTTCTAACAATTTGTGTTCCCTGATCATCATCTGGGCTGCATGGATCGTCTTTCTGCTTAAGGCATCGGCTACAACGTTTGCCTTTCCGGGATGATACTTCAATTCATAATCGTAGTCCTTGAGAAACTCCATCCACCTTCTTTGACGCATGTTGAGCTCCTTTTGGTCAAACAGGTACTTCAGACTCTTATGGTCACTAAAAACCTCGAATCGTGAACCATAGAGATGGTGCCTCCAAATCTTTAGAGCAAACACCACTGCTGCCAACTCTAAGTCGTGAGTAGGATAGTTCTCTTCATGTGGCCTTAACTGTCGGGAAGCATAAGCCACTACTCTACCATCTTGCATTAGTACACACCCAAGACCTTTCTTGGAAGCATCAGTGTACAAGGTAAAGGTCTGAGTAGGATCCGGAATTGTAAGTACCGGTGCCGTAGTCAACTTAGTCTTCAAATTTTGAAAAGCCGCTTCACACTTCTCGTCCCACACAAAAGGTTGACCTTTCCTAGTTAACTTTGTTAAGGGCATAGCTAACGTGAAAAGCCCTTAATAAATCTCCTATAATAGCCAGCCAATCCTAGAAAACTTCTGATCTCGGTCACAGACTTTGGCTGTTCCCATTGAAGAACTGCATCAATTTTGGTAGGGTCTACCGCAACACCTTCAGCTGATACGACATGGCCAAGGAATTTTACTTCCTTTAACCAAAATTCGCACTTAGACAGCTTCGCATAAAGCTTGTGTTCCTTCAACACTTGTAACACAATTCTGAGATGCTCTTTATGCTCTTTTTCATCCTTAGAGTAGATAAGGATGTCATCAATGAAGACCACTACAAATTTATCTAAATATGGCTCGAAAATTCTATTCATGTAATCCATGAATACAAATGGAGCGTTTGTTAGCCCAAATGGCATAACAAGAAATTCATAATGGCCATATCTAGTTCGAATGCGCCTTCGGGATATCTTCCGCTTTGACCCTTAACGGTGGTAGCCTCGATCTAAGATCAATCTTGGAGAATATGGATGCTCCATTCAACTCGATCAAGTAGATCATCGATCCCGGGTAAAGGATATTTGTTCTTTATAGTCACTTTATTCAACCGGCGATAGTCGATGCATAGTCTCGTGCTTCCATCTTTCTTCTTCACAAAGAGCACAAGGCGATCCCCAAGGAGATACACTGGGTCTGATGAAGCCCTTTTCCATCAATTCTTCGATCTGCTTCTTCAACTCTGCTAGTTCTGATGGAGACATTCGGTACGGAGCTTTAGAGATAGGTCCTGTTCCAGGTACGAGATCGATAGAAAATTCTACTTCTCTCTCTGGGGGTAAACCTATCATCTCTTTTGGAAATACTTCTGGAAATTCGTTTACTACTTCGATGCCTTCTATCCCTTCCTCCACTTCTGCTAGAATGGAGAAAAACACCATGTACGCGGGACAATCCCTATGAATAGACTTTTCAACTTGTACCGCAGACAATTGCGGTTTACTATGGCTCATAGAGTCATCTCGCAAGAGATATAATCTTTCTCTTACAGTCAAGGATGACATCATTTGCTGACAACCAATCCATTCCTATTATCACGTCAATACCCTTCGGGGGTAGACAAACAAGATCTATGTTTGAGGTCCTACTATCAAACTCAATTGTACAATTTAAGCAAGCCCTAGAAGTTTTCACCGAAGCTCCCGCCGGTGTAGAAATAATCATGCAAAAGGCATTTCGCATATGCTTAAATTCAATCGAGGCACACAATCATACGATATAAAAGAGTGTGTAGCACCCGAATCAAATAAAGCTTCAACTTCAAGGCCTTGGATTTTGAGGGTACCTTTAATCAGATTTGGTGAAGCACTTGCCTCCCGGTGTGATAGTGCGAACACCTTGCCCGGAACTGCAGCTTCTAGCATCATTGGCCCTTCGAGGCTCTTCCTCACGTAACCCGGAGATGTGTCCGGCTTTCCGCAATTGAAACATGTCACACAATGTCCTTGGTGTACCTTTCCACACTGGCACACTTCGACTATTTGCGGTGCTAGCCACGTGAGCCGTGGATCCCCTATAAGAGTTTTGTCCTCCACTAAATTGACTCCCTTGGGGTCTACTGAAATGGCTCCTCTGGGGTCTACTAAAATGACTCCTTGGAGGTCCATTGAAATTACCCCTTGGTGGTCCACCAGAAAGATTTCTTGATGGTTGACTAAATCGCATATTCACACCACTGAAATTATGACTGTGCTTCTTAGTGATTCCCCCCATAGGTCTCATAGGAGGTGCAGATCTGGGCTTGAAGTCCTTTCATCTTCTCGCCTTCTTCTTCTCGCTTGCTTCGGCTATCGTGCGTAATTTGTCACATATCTCTTCAAAGTTCTTTGCTCCATCCGTAAATGGTGCCAAAGCCGTCTTTAAATCTGGTCTAGCTTTTTCCACTAGCCGAGCACACATCCATTTTGGGTTGTTTTGCGAATATTTGCAAAATTTAGACAACTCCAAAAGCGAGTGATAAATTCATACTCGTGCAATCCCTCTTGCCTGAATGTGAGGAATTCAGTCTCTTTCTCTATTCTGATTGAAGGGGAAAATAATAATTCTCAAACTTTTCTTTAAATTCTTCCCATGGCATCTCTTCATCAGCATTCTTGGTGCTTTCCCACCATTGTTGGGCCGCTTTCTCCATCAACTGTTCTGCAACTTGTACCTTTTGTTGTGAGCTGATTTCGATAACTTTGAATATCTTTTCGAGACGCTTCAGCCATTCTAGTGCTTCGATTGGGTCTAGCTTCCCCTCGAACATTGGAGGAGTGAACTTCCTGACTTTTCCCAAACCTCGGTAATAGGCGGAGGGTTATACCGAGTATGGGAACCTGCTACTACCTCTTGATTTTGTGCCGCACGACTCCCACCCCCGATTGATGGTCGAAGGAATGACTTCCTGGCCGTAGGCTTCTTCTTCTTACCACCTTGACCTCTTCTTTCTGCTAATTCGTCCTCGTGCCTATTCACTTTCTCTCTTACCTCCAGGATTGCATCGCGTAATTCTGCTAGAAGGGCATTGTTATCCTGAGGAGGGGGAACATTTTGATGCGAAGAGGGACCATTTTGTCGTGAAGCAGGGGTTGTATTAGTCCTTCGAGTTCTCCCCATTTTCTTCTCCTATGATCTACACTATAAGGATGCTAAGTAAGGGTTAAGTGGCTAAAAAAAAAAAATCTAAATCTAATCAAAGAGAAAGGCACATGTTATGATATTTAATTTGCCACGACCTCTAAAAAAAGATTTCAAAAAAATCATTTTAAAATAGCAAAATTTTCATGGAACCTTTAGCTCTGATACCAAAAATGTAACACCTCAAATCCAACACCCGAAAACTTGGCCTAAAATATTTGGAATATCTCCCACAAGGATAATCATCAACCAAATCATTTAAAAACATAACCGTTTCAAATAGAGTTCATAATACAAAGCCAAAATAGATTTCCCAAATATTTCAGAGTTTAATACAAAGCGGAAGTCTTAGGGTCATGGCAAATAAAAATAACATAACATAAACTACAGGAGTACAAGAGCCTTCAAAGCTCACTCCATAGGTGCCTTCCTTGCTCCCTACTAAGATATTCACCGAAAAATGTTAATATGGAATGAGATTTCCACATCTCAAGAACTCACCGAATATTCTACCGTACACAAGCAAATCATATATGACAAAATACAAGAGATAATAAAATACATTTATTTTTGTATATAACTATATATATTCCAAAAGTTCTCATAAAAAGATTTTACAAAAACGTTTATCATTTAATCAACTTAAACCATTCAATAATATAACATGCAGATGCAACCACCCTTATATCCTCTTCCGTCCTTATACCGCTGACTGGAGCCATAGGCTAACACATAGTCCAACAGAAACATATTCATGTGACTGAATTGTTCCAAGCTCACCAAAACTTAAGATATACCCGGCCAAAAGTATAGAGCTTAAGTATGGACTATGGCTCCCCTCCCTATCAGAATAAAGGAGGTGTCACATGTCCCACAACTCCAATGCAATCCCGGCGAGGATAACATGGAAGAAGGGGCCCGAAAAGTACCAATCCACTGTGCACCGAGTGGTGGCATAAAATCATAACATATAAGATCCCTCCAAACTCCATCCCATCACAAACACAACCGCCATGATAAATGCACTCATTCAAAAATAATGCATTACGCTTCCATTAATATCAAATAAAACCATTGAAATTTATTATCAATAAATAGTATCACTGTATGTATTCGTGAATAGTAATTTACCATACGTAAATAGTAAATAGTAAATATTAAATAGTAAACAGTAAATAGTGAATAGTAAACAGTAAATAGTGAATAGTAAACAGTAAATAGTGAATAGTGAATAGTAAATGGTAAATAGTGAATAGTAAATAGTAAACAGTAAATAGTGAATAGTGAATAGTAAATGGTAAATAGTAAAAAGTAAATAGTAAATAGTAATTTGGTATGTATAATATGTGCATAGTGCCATGTACAAATACAAATCTGAAATTTCCATAACGTAATCTTAAAACCTCACAACCCATAAAATATAATATCATATATCGGTCTAAAATATATAGTATAAGCATAAAAATATAATCATACATAATTCACAAGTATAAGGAAAATATCCGAGTTACCATTACTTGCTAACTCCCAAATAATCACCAAAGCAACTACCGGTATCCCCAAATAATTACCACCTCACTCTCTCTCTCTCTTTTCTTCCTTTCTCTTTCTCTCTCTTCCCTTCTCTCTCCCCTTTTCTTTCCTTTCTTCTCTGCGTTTCTGCGTGCGTTGTGTGTGTATTTATAGTTGAGAAAAATGGGTCCTTAATCATAATTTACACCTCTGGGTCATTCTACGTAATTTTCCCCGTACCAAATTTTCAAAACTTTCACGTGAAGACTGTCGGAAAGTTTGAAATTATTTTCCAGTGGGTCCCACATGTTTTGTTTTGTTTCTAATGTTTTTCTTTGCCCGTGAGTTTCTCATTCGTCCTTACATATATGTAATATATAATATAATAATTATATAATATAATAATATAATAATATAATATAATATAATAATTATAGTATAATAATTCCACCGTCCGTCCGTCCCTACTCCTTACTTTGTATATATATAGTATAATAATATAATTTAATAATATAATAATACATTATAATAATAATTAAATATAAAAATATATATTTATTTTTGAAAAAATAAATTTTTATTTTATACCTCTAGATCTCCTTTAAACCTTAAAATACTTAAGAAATCATCCTAAAATTACTTAATTACCATTAGAAAAAATTTGGGATGTTACATCTAACGCTCAGTCACTATCCTTTATTAGCAAAACGATGACTCTTAGAACCTCAACATCAACTAGGCTGAGAAACCCTATTTCCTCAACAACACCCATAATATATACTAGGATCATGATTCAAAATTCATAGTCTAATCCTCAAAACATTGAATAATATCCTCACCATATCATCATTATTCACAAGGTTCTATTTCTACCTCAATCCTCAATATCACAGGGGAATATTCTAAACATCATCCGTCCACCCCAAGGTAACCATCAATCATACCCAAAGCATTGTTGATAGCGTAGTATCAATCACATTAATGGGGTTCATACTCTTAGGTCTTAGAACATTAATGCAACCTTAATTACATTTCGACCTAAGCTCTTAATTCCGCTTAGTTCAAATTCAAGCCTATCTGTAATCATTCCAATATTCCTATGGCATCCCTAAGAATCACAATCTTTTATAACTCAAGCTATTTAGGCTTTAAATCAAATAATTACAAATTCCTATGACAATTCCCGGGAGATCACTCATCCCGACATTTCTCTTACCTAAGCACGCTTAACCTCTAAGTTCTGATAGGATCTAGGCCATACTATACAAACTTCTTGGTATAACTACCCTATATATTCCCATAACACAGAGTGGGATTTAATTATATCCTATCTCCATGTCAGAAGCCTTAGAATTAACATTATAATCCTTATTCTGTCACTTTGTCTATCTCTAAAGCCTCTGTTGGTAATCCTCCTGAGAAGGTCTCAGGATGGAAACGATCTAAATGTTTCCATATTGTAAGCATGTTAGGAACAACCCTTCGTTCTGTTGACTCCTCCGGTTCAGAGCTTGGTGGATTTGAAATTGTCTCCTTAGAATGAACAATATTTTCTTCCTCTGATCCTACGGGAACCTCTTGGGTATGACCATTGCTTCCACCATTCAGCCCTTCACTGGCTCTACTTTCCTCGAGTCTTCTCAACCATTCCTCCGTTGTACGGGTCCATCTATACAAATGCTGCAACATTTCAGCCTCGGTGAACTGATCCTGGGGCCCATTAGTTTCATGCTGGCCGTTGTTATTGATGTCTATACGCAGGTTGTCACCATATTCTGTATGCCTGGTATTCACCATCTCTCCCCACCTAAGGGTAAAACCCACCAAAGATGGAGAACAAGAAGAACAAGAAACAAAACAAAACACAACAGAACAGGGAAGCAGGTGTGTAAAGATTATATATTGCCATACTCTAAATGCAATGCACAACAGGGCCAGGAAATCATAAACACAGGGCTCTGATACCAAGTTGAAAAGACCCTTTCTAACAAATCAACAATTAACCATAATGTGTTCATAAAACCGGATTAATAGGTAATTATGGAAACCCTTCTCCTTTCAAGACAACACACCTTGGTCTAGGGTACAAATTTTTCCCACAAACCCACCACAAATAAATCCACGACTCTGGGCACAAATATCGAATAGAAGAACACATAGCCCACGAGTCTTATAACCCTAACCCCACAACAAAGTGTCTATACAAAAACAACTTTCGCACAAGATATGATTATGGATCCACCATAATATGATAGTGTACAAAATAAGGCCTTCGGAAAATAAACAATCATCCAAAAATAGTTAATGCAATATTTTAGAAATATGAGGCCCTATGATGGCAATATATAAATCAATACAACACTATTACCAACAAGAGGCTGTAAATTTCATGACGTCTATGCCTCGGTTGCTTCCCTTGTCCTCTACTAAGATTAGAGGATTCGCCTGAAAAATTTAATAATAACGGGTGAGACATAAAGTCCTCGTGGTCAAGTAAATATATCAAATATGCAGGAAAGGATTGCAAGTCAGAGAAGCAGGTTTATTAATATAATTATAATATTTAACAAGCGATAATGGAGAATACTTTTCCTTTTGATAACATACATGTCGGGTTCAGGGCACAACACTCGCCCACAAACCTGGAGTCCAGGGCACAAACTCCGCCCACAAACTCGATAACATACATGTCAGGTTCAGGGCACAACACTCGCCCACAAACCCGGAGTCCAGGGCACAAACTCCGCCCACAAACTCGGTAACATATATGTCGGGTTCAGGGCACAACACTCGCCCACAAACCACTACAGAAATCCTTAATTCTGGCACAATTACAAACATAATAATACATAATAATTAACAATTAAACCCATCCCCACTCATCCATCCTGCTCCTCCTTATATCTTCTGGACGTGGTACAGCCTATCGGTGCTAGTATACCTGGCCAAGGTTAGCTAGTCACTTCAAGAATACTGTCCCCTCCCATGTCACCAACGTAATACCGTAACAGGGAGGTGTCCGCCTATAACACTCAACTCAAGATCCGGGCCAGGATTTGAGAGAGCCAGGCACAAGTTCACCTTTAATCTCTTCCACACAAACCCAACATAACCCACAACAGAAGAAATAATATAACACTAAAATTTTACAACAACTTTTTAGTAAATTATTATTCCAAATATATCAATTCACAACAAGCATTTCAACCATCACAACAATAACAACCCCAACAATAATATTTAATTAAGAGTAAATACCCTTTTGGGTCCCTGAGAAAATGTACGGACGCCTGTTTGGTCCCTGGTAAAAAAAAACTCGTCCCGTCATCCCTGAGAAAGACAAAAACCTCCCACGTTAGTCCTTCCGTCAGTTAGCTCCTAACGGCGTCACTGACGGTGCTGATGTGTAACGTTAGTTGCTGATGTGGAAGGACAAAACGACGTCGTACCCACCTGTGGCCATCTTCCCTCCATTTTGCAACCCACGTGGATGGCACAAAACGACTGCGTTCGCTGAGAACAACAAAACCCTTCTCCCTCCATTATTGGGTTTCCTACGCCAAAGTTGGGAGACAACCCGGTTAGATTTAGGTTTGAGAAGATGAATGTTTCTTCCGGGATGGGTGGCTCAAGTGGAAGCAGCTCAAGTGGAACCAGAAGTCAAAGAAGGACAGCTGCTCCAAGGTGCAAATGTGGGAGGCCAAGTGTTGTGTATACCTCAAAAACTCAGAGAAACCCAAACAGAGCATTCTTCGGATGCCACAATTTCAAGGTCTTTATGTTTACTTCACGCATTGTATATTTTCCAGGTAGGTCACTCTGTGGATAACTTGTATGAATGTTTTAATGAGATTGTTTTTTTTCGGTTGTAGGAGAAGTTGCCGTATTGTGATTTTTTCAAATGGGTTGATGATTCTGGTAATGATTCAATGGAACTGGAAGATTCGAGGCTGAATAAGCTCGAGCTGAATAATGCTGAGGTGGAATTCAAGTTGAACTATATGGAGATGAAGCTGAATGATGAATTGCAAGTTAAGTTGAATGAGCATGGAATGAAGATAAGGGAGCAGAAGAAAGAAAGATGATTGAGTCACAATGAAGATGGTTGAAGAGTTTGATAGGGTGGAGAAGGAAATCGTGCTCCTGGTAGGTGGGCTAGTGTGTTTGCTTTGTCATTGTAGTTGTGGGAGCCATTTGTATTTATGTTGGGGGTAGGCTAGAATGAGGAAGTTCTGATATGTGCAGTATTTTTCAGGATTGGTAATGCGAAAAAAATCCTTGATGCATGTACTAATTATCGTTGATGTATGTACTCATTTTGATGAATGATAAGTAATAGTAGCTTTATCGTTGATGATTTGGTTCTGTTTGTGTTACATTTGGTTCTAATAGTTGATTTATTTTAGTTGGTATTACATTTGGGAGGAACCTCTTGATGCATGTCTTGAATATATGCCTTAAATGTGACTTGAGACTGCATAAAATTACCAAAATCGAAACAGATCCAACAGAGTGCATAATGGCCAAAAAAGGAAGAAGTCTGTCATGGTGAATTGGAAATTCCAGATCAGCATGTCATGCACTCAAGAAGAAGCTGTCATGGTGGAAAATGTGTAGTGATCAAATTGTAAAGAAAATGTGTGCATGATGATGATTTGGTTCTGTTTGTGTGCATGATGCACACTTGGTTCTGTTTTGGAATTCCTCATGAACCCCACTCATTTTGCTGCATGATGACAAAAAAAAATCCTGGATGCATGTCTTCAATATATGCCTTAAATGTAACCAAAAGCAGAAACAGGTCCAGCAGAGTGCATAATGGCAGAAAAAAGGAAGAACCTGTCATGGTGAAACAAAAACAGAAACAGTAACTACAGCTGTCATGGTGAAACAGAACCGATGATGAAGAAACATAAGCTGTATTACAGAAACAGAAGCATAACATTGCATAATCTGAAGTAAGAAATATAATGTCAACTGTAACATGGCCAAATCATCATCATGTCAACAGCTGTATTACAAAAGAAGAAGAAGAGCATTCTGCTTAGTGTGCTTAATTACAGCAACCCAAAAAAGGCCATAAGTCGCCTAATTACAATTTGTAAACATGGCCAATAACAAAGAGCATCCAAAAAAAGACCATACTGCCCTAAGTACAATGTCTAAACATGGCCAATAACAAAGAGCATCCAAAAAAAGACCATACTGCCCTAAGTACAATGTCTAAACATGGCCAATAACAAAGAGCATCCAAAAAAAGGCCTTAAATACAACCAACTTCATTGCATCCAATACAACCAAAAAATGCTCTCCTCCTCATTGAAGTTCATTTTCATGGAGCTCGCCTTGGTGCCCTAAATCCAGGTGTAGACATAAACCTGGCTCTTGTTCCACTGCTGGCTGCACGCATTGTTTCCTCAGTTGGTATGGAGGGTTGTGGACTACTGCCTCTCGTTGGTTGGGAGTCAACTTCGGAGCAGGGCCTCCTTGGCCGAGTGGTATCTCTCCATGCATGTTTGTCTCAATACTTATGCTCATTGGTGCTGATTTTTGTTTGTTTCGAGGAGCAGCAGGTCCCTTACATGTCTTAGCATAATGCCCCAACTGACCACATTTTGAACACTTAACTAAACGTGTCCTCTTCAACTTGGTTGTACTTTTTTCCTCCACTTCAGTTGGGTCCTTTCTCCTGTGTTTTTTGGGTCTGCCTGATGGTCTTTTCAGTGGTGGAGGTACTGGTTTGGGTTCATCCGATGAAGGCCAATACTCCTGGGAATTGACTGGATTCAGAGTGTGTTCATATGTTGCATGCAAGGCATCCATAGTGAGCCACTGGTGTACATAGTTCTCTGCTGCTTCATTCTTATGTGCAATTGCAGCAATGGCATGCTCACAAGGCAGACCAGTCAGCTGCCAAAAATTGCATGCACAAGTGTGGTTTGTTAAGTTCACCCCAACCTTTTCACCCCTACCACTCACTTCATACATATCTTGCACCAAATTCCCATCCATGTAGGAGTCCGACATTGCTGGCTATTTTTATGTTCTCCAACCTTTCTCATTGTCTTTGGTGCTATCTTCCCCCTCACTGTTCCTAAAACCCGCTTGTGTGCTGCCATCCTTCTCATTATGTAGCATCTCAATTCCTCACACATAGACAAAATGGGTTTCGCCCGGTAAGTACGAATCTTGGAGTTCCACACCTCAGACACATTGTTGGTGATGTTGTCACACTTAGGCCCATGGCTATAATATGCCTTAACCCATGCTCCAGGTTCAATGTTTGCCAAGTATTTCCAGGCTGCTTCATTCAAAGCTTTCAGCTTCTGCATGGTTCTCTCAAATTTAGGGATGGTTGTGCATCTTGCACACTCCCAAAGAAGGGCCCTAAGTTGTTTGTCCCTCCATTGCTTCATGAAGTTTTTCCAGACATGCTGCACACAGAACCGATGATGTGCTCGAGGCATTACCTCCTTCAATGCTGGAAGCAAACCCTGCACATATGAAAAGAAAGTAACAATGTTGTATCAATGTTATCCCTAAATGGATTTTAAAAAAAATACTGTAATATGTACATACCTTTTGTTGATCCGAAATAAAATTCCACCCATACACTACATGGTCCCCCAAGTCTTCTTCCAGGCTTGTTTGCATCTTCCCCACAAGACTCAATAACCGCCTCCATAATATCCCTTCAAGAAACAACCATCCAATCCAATGAATGGCTGCACCCACCTTGAACCCCTTTTTGCAGCATCAAGACAAATGTACATTCTTTGAACACCGGTGGAGCTTGTGGGACTGTTTGAGGTACGACTTGTAGCCCGCAAGTGGATCCGTGATTGCTCCTTAGTAGCTCGATAGATATAGCCTTATATTCCCAAATTGTTCCTTCTCACTGCCCTCCCTACTTTTTTTGGCTTTCTCCAAGGCATTGATCACCTTCTTCATATTTAAGTGGGTATTGTATTTCACCTTCATATGTTCATATGCTTCGGTCTTTGTCATATTGGGTTGTGTCAGAATTTGTTTTTCTAGTTTCTTGGCAACCCAATCTCCAGTGGCCATATTGTTATTGAACACCCTGCAGCAGGTGTGTTTGTCATTGAATGTCTTGATTTGCCAAGTGTGACATTTGTTGTTCCAACCACAATAGATCACCCATTCACACTCTTTCACACTGCATCTTGCCCTTGCTCTGCTTGTCATTCTTCAACCATACAAATTGCCTCCCAAGACTGATATTATAGTCTTTGACAGCATCTTTAAACTGCTGTAGACTGACAAATTCCATTCCAAGTTCCAAATAAACATGCCCGAATTCAGCCTTCTCATTAAACTGTGCCAACGTTTCACTATCATGCTCCTCATCATCACTTGAACGAGGGGTCTTCAACTCTTCAGAATCATATTCATACCCATTTTCGTCAAAGGAGTCATTGGCCTCCTCCTCATTGGCTCCCTCCTCATGAACCAAGCTTTCCTCCTCACTAACATCCTCTTTGCTATCGTCATTGCCCTGTCTAGCACTTCGGCCTGCATTGCTCCTCATCATCTTCAGCCTCATCATCTTCAGCATCATCATCCACACCAGGGGGAGGAGTCTTATATGCCTCATCATGAGAAAACATCCCATCATCCTCCTCTGCTGGAGATATGATGTCAGGCACGGCAATACAATGGTCAAAGTAAATATGTATCCTATTTCCATTAGCCAAGGCAGCTGCACACATGGCATTGATGTCGGAATCTAAACACAGCGGTTGTAACCCATGCTCCAGATCAGGAGCACCAGGCTTGAGCCACATAATCCTATCACATTTTTCATATCCATAACCTTTGAAAACTGACTCAAGGTCCTTTAAGTTAACATAGTCTGCGTCCACCTCAGTCAACTCATCAACTCTACCATTTATATACTCCACGACCCCATCGTCATTCCTCAATAACAATCCCCCAAAGTGATACACAATCACTATATACCCATCCATCTCAGAAACCCAAATAATAGCAATCATGTTAATCCAAAAGCATAATGCAAACGAACACACCATAATACCGATGTTTACGAGAAAAATAATTGAAACCAGTAATCCTAACAAAGGGGAACCAAACAGGGCCCACCAACATTCAGAAACACTTTTCAATTATTTTAAACCCTAAACTCTACGAGGACCACCTTTGGTATAAAAGGTCGACCACTACACTATGGGACCACGAGACCACTACACCGCCATTGCCATTGTACTTGGGACCACGAATTAAAAATTTGTTTCGGTTATACACTACAAGTAAGAATATTACCTCCAACGGATGCTGTGACGGTCTTCTTTTTCTTTTTGAACACAATCTTGCCAAAACTCCAGTAGTTATCACACTCACGGCGCAGAAATCAAACGAAATACCCAGAACGGCCCAGAGCTACACAATCGCTTTCCTTCACCTTCGGAATTCGTCGGCAAAATGGAGGGAAATAATGGAGGGAGAAGGGTTTTGTTGTTCTCAGCGAACGCAGTCGTTTTGTGCCATCCACGTGGGTTGCAAAATGGAGGGAAGATGGCCACAGGTGGGTACAACGTCGTTTTGTCCTTCCACATCAGCAACTAACGTTACACATCAGCACCGTCAGTGACGCCGTTAGGAGCTAACTGACAGAAGGACTAACGTGGGAGGTTTTTGTCTTTCTCAGGGATGACGGGACGAGTTTTTTTTTACCAGGGACCAAACAGGCGTCCGTACATTTTCTCAGGGACCCAAAAGGGTATTTACTCTTTAATTAAATATACGGATTGGAAAAATACACTGCTTCACTGAAATAATTTCATATTCAAACATACACATAATTTTTCAAAACACATATAAGTAGTATATATGAAAGTAAGGCTTAGGAAAATACCTTACAGCCCAAAACAAGCATATAAAATAAATTAACCCCGGTTACCTCAATTCCAAGTTTAACCTTAGCTCGAGTAACACAATCCGCACAATCACCGCTTACAAGAAGGATCTACATTATCACAATTAAAGATTATAATTTTCTAAAAATACAAATTCTAATAATAACATCTTATTTATTTATTTATTTTATTATTTATTATTATTTCTCTACAATTATTTTAGACTCTCGTGGACTATCCTAACACTTTAAATTAGGAGTTTAATAACCCTAACACCATATAAATTTATGATTTGATGTTTCTCATGGTTTTCCTTGACATAGGCTTCACGGACTCATGCAACAACATGCACATATATATTAAATCATGACAAATAAGTAAAGTTTATTTATTCCTCTTCATGCAGCAACTAAATCATAAGCTTCTTTTCCTTTAATCATTTATATATATCAGCAACATCCTTTCCCTTTTTTTTTTTTTTTTTTTATATGTATGCAGCGACATGCTTATAGATGCTCACAGCCTTCCCATTATATATATATATATACCCACACACACGCTTTCAACCCCACGCTCTTATACATGTATACTATTCTTTTTTTTCTTTTTCTTTTTTTTTTCATCTCTTTCATATATGCATTAGCCAAGCCTATGAGTTTTAAAACCAAATAGCTATGTGATATTTATATATTTTGAGCACCTAGCTTTAGTTTTTAAACCACATTTTTTATATATACAGATGCACATATGTATATATATCTGAGTTTCATTTGTGCAAGTAACTATACATATATGTTTTCAGCAATGATTTAGTTCTTTCTTATATATATACACAAAGCGTTGACATATGTATATGCGCATAGTACACTGCTAAGCTTTTCCTCTATATATTTATATAGATGCAACACGTTTTCCTAAGGTATCAGTATATAAGTCAGCGACCTCTTTCTTTTATATGAGTAACTTTTCCTATGCAGCTATATAATTGTATATATATTCATAAACAGTAGTTTTTGCTTTTAAGTCTTCCTGGAAACTATGCCAATTAGAATGGATATACAAAGGTTAAACCTCCTCTGTTTATGCTTCCAAAACCAGAGAATTACTGCAGAGATATATATATATATATACTTACAAGTTACAACACAGTGAAGCTTTCTCCAACTTTTCCTCTGCTTTGTGAGTTTAAAACAGAGCAGCAAGAATGGCTATATGAGTATTCGAATCTCTCTTTCTCTCCTTCGTTTCCTCTCAGTCTTTCTCTCACTCTTGGACTCAGCTCAACTTCTTGTTTTTCTGTTGAACTAACGTGAATGGAAGGAGATCAGGGGAAGCTGTGATTATATAACAGGCTAAGGGTCTGGCCCGAGAGGCAAGACGCTGGTCTGAGGAGAAATGTGCAGCGGTTTATGGCGTTGGGCTCGAGGGGTATGGGACTGGGGTCTGCGTTTGCTGATATAAGAGGCGTGGCTTGCTGTTTGCGTGTACAGAAGAGACCGAAAGCAGGATTTAGAAGTATGGTGAAAAGCTGATTTACTGATTTTGTTTCCAGCAGTTTGTTTTTCTTCTTTTTTACGTGTCCTGACTGAAAGAGAGGATTAGGGAAAACTGAATTAATGGATATTGTTTGGGTCAAAGGAAGAATAGGCTCTTGATAGTGTGTTGGGCCGAAGAGGTCAACTGAATTGGGCTGGCTATTATCACATTGAGGGCGTGTGCTATATATATATATTTTGTACAGATGAGCTTTAGGACCAATAGGTATTATTGAATAAATATTATATAAATGCTAGAAATAAATCTTTAATTTAAATATAAGGATTTTTCTTTATCAATTTAATTCCTCAAGGCCATAAAATATAATTTTCTATATTTTTTTTTAATTTTTTTTTTTTTTATAATAAATACATTTATCATATATGATTCTTTCGTAATCATACTTAAATTAAAAAAAAAATTAGGATGTTACATTCCCACCATTCTAGAGTATCACACTCACAGTTTAGATCACACATACCTGAACCTGGAACATCTCATAAGAAATGACCATTTACGTGAGAAACATAACAAGGCTGGGCATTCTGATCTACCCAAGCAATAGAAGGGTCTTTTCTGGAGGGTGTGTAAGTAGGTGAAAGAGTCAAGATTCTTCCATAAGGATTTACTGGACTTGATACACTTGGTCTAGTAAAAATGGTTTTTGTGGTTCCATTTGGGAGTCTTTTAATGGTAGGTGGGGTAGTAGTATGGACATCTGACTAGATCCCATGAAAGAGTTTCTCATAATTATTGATCCATTCCATAGGCATAAGCTGAGAAAGTTCTTCTTTAGGAATATGTCTGGGAATCTGGATGATAGAGGTATCATCAGCTCTATTTGAGATTGCAACAATAGCATCTTGTGTGGAATTTGGAAGATGAAGATCAAGGGAATGATTCTGAAGGCGATATATGATTTGATGATGAAGAGTAGCCATGATGGCTTAAGAATTCTGTTCAGCACCAGTGATATGAACTTGTACCTTGAGTCATCTATGCAAAGTTGGATCAAATAAGCTGACATTAAAATCAGGTTGGATGGTAAGAATAACACTGTCATTGCTAAGAGTGATAAGAAGTGCACCAATAAGAGCATTTGAATAACTCTTAAAGGTTGAATCTAAGAGTGCTACTTTAGCAGTAATAGGAATACCTTTTCTCCCATGAAGAGTAAGGATTAAACGGATAGCACCAAAATGGAGATGGGTATAACCCTGAGATTTCCATAAATCAATAAGATCTGGAGAGATCTCAAAAATGGAATATTGTTCCTGTGGAGATGCAGGAAGCGTACACTTATGCGGGTTGGAATTTGAAGATTGTGCTTCACTCATGGTTTAAGAAAGGCTTCTTATGTTTTTTTTTTTTTTTTAAAGCTATGAAATAGTCAAAGTATTGATCTCTACTGATAGCGGAAGATATACATATTGCTTGCCTAAAAATATACCACTCTGATCCTATTTATAAGTCCCTTTTGACCAAAAAAATTTGGTCCTATTTATAAGTCCCTTTTGACCAAATAAATGAGATTGTGACAATTTTGCCCATATTAATTATCCAATGAAAATAGAGAGAGAAGAAAAAGTTGAAAGATACTCAATCATAAATAAGGGTAAAGTTGAAAATTTACCCCATAATCATTGAGTTAACTACCTCTTCTTGGTATGTGTGATTTGGTCAAAATGAGACTTATAAATAGGACCAGAGTGGTAAAGTAATACTCTTAAAATAGAATTAAGATGCTTTTTTCTTGGACCCAGTTTCAAAGCTCATCGTGGTAATGGACATTATGGTGTTTGAAGTGAAATTTACACTGTCCAAATACAATCCCAATAGTCTAAATATAAAATTTTCAACTAATTATTTTTAAATATAAAAAAAAAAGTAAGCGATGAACACTAAAATTGAATCCTTTTGGTTGTTGCATACTCTTCTCAATCTGGTTCTTTTTTTTGATACATCCAGGTGGGGAGGGGGGCAGGGTTTGAACCCTGAACAAGGGGGACGAGAGACTAACTCCCATACCATTGCGCTACTAAGGCGCTGGCCTTCTCAATCTGGTTCTATTAATAGGATAGATAGAGAGTGTATTTTTTTTTGTCATAAATACTCTATTTTATTCTTCATACAAGATACAATCTACAGTTCAATTTTTTTATTTATTGAAGTAGATGTTATATTAAAGATTAAAGAGTATAAGTCACCTCTGCTAGTTAAGTTTATTATATGAATGTGTAATTTTGTCCTTAATTTATTATTATTTTTATATTTCTTAGATATTAAGTAGAGGTAAAATAAAAAAGTAATTAAATTTTAATGCTATGTTTGGTTGGATGTGGGAGAGGGAGGGGAGGTGCATCTCCCTAATGTGAAAAGTCAGATATGTCCATGATGTGACATGTTTTTAAAGTTAATATGCGGAAAATGATGCAAAAAGCTATGTAATTTTTAAATTTTCCCATAGATAATTTGGTCAAAAATTCCCCTCCCCTCCCTCCCTCCCCCAACCTCCCTTCAAATCAAACATAGGCTAAGTGAGGTTTGAGGTTTTTTATGATAAAATATGGTGAAAGTGCTTTGTAAATATCATGGAAAAGCATGCTTTGTACATTCCTTTGTCACTAAATGATGATGCTAGCTGGGGTCACATTATGGATCAGAGCATGCGTGTTTATATTTTAATCTAGGTTATTTAGATTAAATCTCTACACGGATCAGCTTCACTTTTAATTTATTATCATATTTTAATTTTAATTTAGGAGGGGTTATATATGAATTAAAGATGATTTTTTCAAATTAAATTAATTCTGAGGCTACCTCCCATCAATCAAAAAAAGAAATAACTTTAAAATGGGGCTAAATATATGAAAAATGTAGATAAGAGCCATCTTTGAAGTGATTATTATTATTTTTTTATATCATGCAAAAAATTGCAGAAGGGAGCAATTATCAAAAGCGATCGTTGCTGTTACTAACAGCAGACAAAGAAAAAAATTAACCGGTTGATTATAATTAGGGTGTGTATGGTAACGCTCCCAGAATGAGTTTTTCTTTAATTTATGTTCCCAGTAACAAAATTGGATAGGAATTGTGTTTGTAAATCCGGTTTTTTTTCTTGTTCCCGGGATGAACCGGTTTCTTTTTTGTGCTGGAGAATAAAAAAAAGAAGCAGAAAATTTCTGCTTTTCTATTCCAGGGCCCAAAGGCAGAATCTATTTTTTCCCTTCTCTCGATCGTGACATTGACGAAGCGAAGAAATTCCAATCATCCTAAACAACGGATCAACTACTATCCCCACTGCGCCGCCACCACCACCACCACCACCATCACTGCCCTGCCACCGCCGCCGCCGCCCCCGCCACCACCACCGCCCCCACCCTCACCCCCATCGCACCGCCACCACCACGATTGCCGTCGCCACCCCCACCGCCGCTGCCGCCATCGCTGCCGCCACCGCACCACCACCACCCCCACCCCATCGCACCGCCACCACCCTACCGCCGCCACCCCACCGCCGCCGCCGCCATCACCGCGCTGCCGCCATCACCGCCACCGCACCACCACCGCCGCCGCCGCCACCGCACCACCACCGCTGCCGCGCCGCCACCACCCCCACCGCCGCCGCCACCACCACCCCCACCGTCGTTGCTGGCACCGCACCCCCACCCCGCCGCCACCACCACCGCCGCCGCCACCACCGCCACCGCCACATAAATCATTTTTTGAATATAAAAATTACATAAATAAAAATAAAATGTGTTAACAAACGTAATTCTGATTCTCTGAGTAAAAATAAAATGAGTTAACAAACATAATTCTGATTCTCAGAACTTTTCCCAGGCACAGAATCAGTGCTGGAGAACAGAATGGTTCCCATGCACACCCTACTTTTTCTTTTGTTTTGTATGTAGGTCTTTTAAATTTCAAAAAAAAAAAAAAAATCAACCATGATTATACAAGTACATAAGTTTTTAATTGAAAATACATTATATAATTCATGTGCTTTCTTTTTTTAAATCTTTAGTGATTATATAAGTACATAAGGTTTTCCTTTAGTATAATGTGGCTGTTTATATCTTCTTATTCGTTTGTTTCTCATTAAATACAGAGATTTATTGTGACCAATTTTTAATTTAATTTTCATTAAATATAAAGTGGGGGTGTTGATTTTGATACCAAACCTTAGAAATAAAACACTAACCATCGTGTCAAAAACTTAAGCTATTAATAGAGGGATCTGGATTTCCTCAGTATCCCCTCCTTCCTCATCCCTTAGTATCCCTCAATCTCGGCCGTCCAATATTTGATCAAAGGGTCCAGATTTTTTTTTTAAAAACCGCGCCCGGTTTTTTTTTTTTTTTTAAAAAAATCTGGACCCTTGGATCAAATATTGGACGGCCCAGATTAAGATATTGAGGGAAAAGGAGGCTTCCGCTTCTGAGAGTATCTGCTCCCATTAATAGAGGTATATCCAATTCATTTCAACCAAAATCAAACAATATTGGTCCACTAGTCTCCTATGACTTAGTCGTCTATCATACTGAACCTAATCCACACCCCTCCCAAATGCAAGTCCACATTATATGCCCATAGCTTACCTGCTTCTTATGTGTTCATACCTTTATAAGAGGTATGAGCATTTTTTTTTTTTAATATTATATTATAGGGTTAAGATGCAATTTTACACATGAAGTTTATCCCCGGGAGCGCCCAGCACCACGAAGTTTTTTCAGGAGCAAAAGTACACACGACGTTACGTTTTGGGAGCAAAAATACCACGGGCCGTTAAAAAACTAACGGTCAACTAACGATCAACTAACGGCCCGTTGTATTTTTGCTCCCAAAACGTAACGTCGTGTGTACTTTTGCTCCTGAAAAAACTTCGTGGTGCTAGGCGCTCCCGGGGGTAAACTTCATGTATAAAATTGCACCTTAACCCTCTATTATATTTGTTTAGATCTAAATTATATACTTCTTTCTTACATATTTTTTATACTCAGTATCTCAAATTATTTAGTTTCTAGTTTTGCATTCAGAAATATTTTTCTGTAACACCAGTATCATAGAAACTATTTAATTTGAGGTATTGGGTACAAAAAATATGTCAGAAAGAAGCATATAATTTAAATCTAAATAAATACAATATATAAAATAATTAAAAAAATAGGTATGAGCATATAAGAAGCATGTAAGCTATGAGCATGTAATGTGGACTCCCCAAATGCTTTATACTTGTTTTAAAGTTATTAGTATAAATTATAGATACTTTTTTAAAAGTAAGAAGGAGATTCTATACCGCAAACCAAGGGCGGATCCAAAAAATTACTGAAGGAGGCATCATTGGCGAGGCGATTCAGGGGTAGCGCCCCCGATTTTTTTTTTTTAAGGAAAGTTTTAAATGCATTAAAAATAAAAGGATATAAACAAGAAAAACAAAAATATGAAAAAAATATTTATGAAATCAAGTGAATACTGATGATGTAATAAGAGAAGTAATTATTTTACAAACCTGTCATTTAGAAAAGCAAGACTAAATGCTGTTAGAAATGCAACTACATAAATTACAATGAAGGGTGAGCACTCAATAAGTTCAAGTACATACATTTTAGTAACAAAAGTATATTACAATAAAAATAATTACAATGTCATCCTTCTAAACCTTATTTTTTGGAATTCCATCATAATTTCCTTATTATCAATGCTATCAAATACATCTTTTTTCAATATAAAGCACTAAACAATCACTCAACCATCCATTCCCCATCCGATTACGAAGTGCAGTCTTAATTTATTAAGTGTGGACAATCATTCAAATAAGTATTAATTTTTTCTAAAGAAAAATCTCAAATTCAAGGGGGGCACTTGCCCTCCTTCTCCACAACGTGGTTCCGCCCATGCCGCAAACCCTCCCTGCATTTTTCAAATTTACATGCAAGAAACCCTAATTACAATGGATAGGTAACTGTGGTTTAAAAAAAAAAAAAAAAAATTTACAGTAGAAACAAATTATCACAGTTTATTTTTATATAAGTATTTAGTAGTATTCAATATATCATTGTAATTGCACATGGTTGATCCAAACTTTCTCGAGCCGTTTAGTTCAGGGCATATCGTCATGTTGAATGTTTAGGCCATAAAAGTGAGCTCGCTAGAAAGACTAGGGCTTTTATGAAGGTTAATTTAATAAGGTCGGAAAAATTTGGTCCCGTGTATAAATAGCACTCAACCAATCTTTATTATAAGCAGACACCTCTTAGTAGGAAAAAAATAGTGCTTATTATAACTTTATGAGGGAACTGGTTTGCTAAAGCTTAGTAGGGAGAGCTTATCAGATATAATTTGGACGGTCTAAATTTGAGTTTTTAAAAGTTATTATTTTTAAAAATATTATTTTAATGAATATAAAATCTAAAATAAAGATAATCTCCTACAATGTTTTTACAAAATGATTTTTATTTAAAAAAATTTATTTTAAAAATTATATATGAACTGCCTAGTTTGATAAGCTCTCCCTACTAGGCTCTTTCTGCTTAGTAGGGCAACTGGTTCCTAACTTTATGGAGGCATTAATTAAGTTATTCTAATATTACTCCGATCTATAAACGATGAAAGATAGTGCAACATAGATTTGAAAAAAAGAAAATTTTAATTTTCAAACAAATTCATTGGCCTAATTTTTTTTATTGATTATGATGAAGTGGTTCTATGTGCCAAGCAATAGAAATTGGGAGGAGCACTCATTTATAGATACTTTGCCTAAATTATTTCTTGATAATTACTTCTCCAATCCTATTTATAAGACACTTTCAATATGTTTCATACAAACCAATAAAATCTTTAAACTTTATTAACTCTTCTATAAAATTTAACAACTTTTCAACTTTATCCCTATTTAATATTCACTATACCTCATGAGAACAAAATCAATATAAAAATAAATGAATAAAATTGTACCTTCAGATAAAAAATTCTCTCTCTAACTTATAAATAAGATTTTCTTCTCTCTGCCCTTTATATAGGACTAGAGGAGTATTGTTGTCAATAAAACCTTTTGCATATTTAATCTCGGTGACCTTACGACATCAAGTATACTTGTTAAAATCTTGACAAAACGCGTTAACTAGTTTTTGTAATAAGTTGACGAGTAAAATTTATTGAGATGTTGAGTAAAGTTTTGACACGTGGTTCCTTCATCCTGAGACAAGTAAACAATATTGAATATATAAATGAGGTTGGAAACAAGTTCCCTTGATAAATTGATAAGAGTTACTAAAATGATAAGTAAAATAAGGGTTCAACGATGGTGTATAAGATTGAGTTTGCAAAAAGAGTATTGTTAATAAGCTCTTCAAAATTAATTGATAGGTTAACATAACCAAAATGACGTTTTCACTCAAACTCAGGTTTGAAAACTTATACTCCCTCCGGTATTAATTATAACAACACTTTTGTAGTATAAATTGCACTACAAAAGTGTTTTTATAATTAGGACCAAATACACAATCTTTTGTAATATGTGACGGCAGAGAGGTACAATAGCCTCATGGACATATATGTTGTTGGCATTTCGTTCATTGGCCATTAAAACAAAATATTAATGCAGTAATGTTGTTGTATAGGTATGATTTAAAATAAAGATATTACAATTACAAAATCCTCCCTTAATCACATAAAAGGGAATTATTTTTTTGAGAAATAGTATTTAAGATTTTGCAAACTTTCTAAAGTAAATTATACTCTTTAAAATTCATATTTTGTTTTTCGGTTAACTATTTGAGTTTGATTTCGCACTACAAAATCATATTTACTTTTTTATGATTCCTTAAACATTTGGTCAGGAGTTTAACCCTTGCGGTGTGTATGAAGAGGGTCCATGACTCACAATGAAGCCCCTTCAAAAAGTCTATTATAGGAGAGATTAGTTACTCCTATTAAAAAAAAATGTATTCAACCAAAAGTAAAACATTGATGCATTTTACATTTGGGCCTAAGAACATGTCTCAAATTGGATGCCCCATACGCTCGGAAGGTTTTGGTGGGTAAGTACTAAATACTAACTCCCCACATGAACTAATATGTTTGGGTAATATTCAATCTACAGTTTCAGAATTTTTTTTTGTAAGACGAGACAAAATTCTTTTAAGATGATTTTTGAGTTTTATCTTATAAATTATAAAGGGTAAAGGTGCAATTTTATACATGTGTTTTACGCCTGGGAGCCTGGGAGCGCCCAATACCACGAGCTTTTTTCTGGAGTAAAAATACACACGTGGTTACGTTTTAGGAGCGCCCAACACCACGGCTATTAGTTGACCGTCAACTTGGATGGAACGATAACCTGACGTAATGTGGCGCTGATTTGGACTAACAAGCTGATGTGCACGCTGATGATAAGCAAAAAAAGAAAATTACCATTTTGTCATTAGTTTTAAATAAAAATTATCATTTTTCCCTTAGATTTAAATAAAAATTACCTTTGGCCCTAAGTTTTCTTAAAAAAAAAATTAAAAATACCCCCTCCCCCGGTGCGCCCCACCACCGGCCACCCCACCGCCGCCGGCCACCACCGCCGCTGGCTGGCGGCGGCCTGCGGTGGTCGGTGGGGAAGCCGGTGAGTTTTTAGTTTTTTTTTTTTAAAAAAAAAACTTAGGGTCAAAGGGTAATTTTTATTTAAAACTAAGGGCAAAAGTGTAATTTTACCCGCGTTACTGTTCATTTCCATCAAACTTAACGGTCAACTAACGCCCGTGGTGTTGAACGCCCGTGGTGTTGGACGCTCCCAAAACGTAATCACATGTGCACTTTTGCTCAGAAAAAAAAGCTTGTGGTGCTGGACGTGTGTAAAATTGCACTTTTACCCAATTATAAAAGTTATTTTTAAAAAATTAATCTAAAACACATGCTAAAACATGATCTTGAACTGTGAATGTGATTCTGGGCCAAAAAAAGAAAAACTGTCAATGTGATAGCAGGACCATGTTTTTTTACCTAAACTACGGGTTGTTTTTTTACACGCCACCGTCGTTTATATATAAAACCCTAGACCTCAATGAAGTAACAGATCTTCGCGTAACCTATCTACCGTCACCTGCATATCTAACGGGCCTGGCTTATGCACTCGTGTTTATCACTGCCCTCATTCCCTTCCCACTTGCAGACTCTCCTCTGCTTCTCTCCTAACTTGGACGAAACTGTGGTTGATCTTCATCGTCATTTACTTCGAGTCCGATCCTTATATCACCATCGGCATCTAAATTCTCATCCGCAAAAGTGCGAACTCCATCAAGCAGAGTTTTCTCTTCTCTTCCTTTTATAAAAAAAATTTAGTAATGTTTGTGATAATCCTCGTAAAATAAACTTTTTTTAGCTTTAGCGATAAACCTGTTCATACTTTAAACATTTTTAGCTGATTAGGTGCTTAAAGTTGTAGGCTTTGTGCAGTTACTGTGTGTTTTTTGCTACCCACTAAGCTAAAGTTCTATTTAATGATCATCGATGAGTTCGGGTTCTGATACTAGTTACTCCAAGATGATGCCAGATGTAGCGATTCGATCAATTTTCAATCCACCTGATTATGGTGAAGATTTGAGCAAGCTGATTCGCCAACAAAGGCGACAACAGCAAGAAGCGAGTGAGTTTGAAAGGGAACTCGATATGTATAGAAGTGGGTCAGCACCTCCCACAGTTGAAGGCTCGCTTTCTGCTGTTGGTGCTTTGTTTGACGCTTCAGCGGCATCAGTGTTTGGCATCAGAGGTGGCAGGGGAGGAAAGGGATTCACGAGTGAAGAGGAACTTCGAACTAATCCAGACTATGCAAATTATTACTATACGAATGCAAATCCTAATCCACGTTTGCCGCCTCCATTAGTGTCAAAGGAGGACTGGCGTTTCACACGGCGGTTAAATGGTGGGATTGGTGACAGGAGGAATAGAGACAGCTCACTTTTCTCCGTCCAGCTTCCAGGTTTTGATGGGAAAGAGGATAATGAGGAGAACCAGAGAAAGGGTGCATCAGATTGGGGCGGCAATGGATTGATTGGGATGCCACCCTTGGGACTTGGGAGTAGGCGAAGGAGCATGGCAGAATTACTTCAAGTGAGCGTTCAATCCCTCTTTGTACTATATGATTCGATTGATTATAACCGGTATAAAGTGATGTTCATGATTGGTTTGGTTTGGATCATTTTTTGGGATTGGAGTTAATCTAATCTTTATTCTGTATTGTCATTGCAATTTTATCATTCTTGGCTCTATTTTCATACTTATAAGTTATAACTTAAATCTGCATGGTAATCCAAGTGTCTGCTGTAAAGGCATTAGGCTGGTATTTGAGTGAGTGACTTTTACCTTAGAAGGAGGAAAGTAATGCATAACCCCCTTTTGCTCTAACTTCCCATGATATGGCTTCCCTCACAAATTTGGGATGTAGTAAGGCTGCGTTTATAGATAGTTTAACATGGGACTAGTCATACCTTATCATTAGAGGTGTTTTTCATTTATTTTCCCCCAGAATGTTCTGTTGCATCCTAAATATCTATGCCTGAGTTGCTTGATCTTTAGCATATTTCTGATCGTCATCTGTGGAGTCAGTGTCCGTTTTCCAAATTGCCTAAATATCTATACCAGTCTTCATTCACATGAGCTGGAATTTTCTAAAACTAGTAATTTTTATTATTATTATTGACTGAGTATGAGCTAACATCATTAACTTAATCTGCAAATTACTGCGACCACATTACTTCCTGCATGGTCATTCTACTAACTCATACTGTTCCTGCTGTTCTTTTTCCATTTTGCCTGTGCAGGATGAGATAAATGGCACATCATCTGTATCTAATCATCGCCAAACTAGCTATAATGTATTTGATGACATTGCTGAAAACTCAGAAAGTCATTTTGCTCATCTGGAACCAGAATTTTCAATTGTAGATACTTTGCACTCTGCTGGAAATAAACAGAGCATATCTGCTGCTCAAAATCTTGCCGGATCAGCTTCCCAAACCTATGCTTCTGCTTTAGGAGCTTCCTTATCAAGAAGCACTACACCTGACTCTCAACTTCTACCTAGAGCTCCTAGTCCTTGCCTTCTACCCATTGGAGATGGGAGGTCTAATGCCATTGATAAAAAATGTTCCAGTGGTCAAAACTCCTTCAATGCTGTCTCTTCTAGTTTAAATGAGCCTGCAGATCTGGTATCCACTTTGGCGGGCTTGAACCTGTCCCGAAATGGTATAGTAGATGATGAAAAACATCCCAGCGGGCACAATGAATCTGAGCGTATTCATAATAACAAATACCATTCACACCTCAACAAACCTGAACCTCTGCCTTACCAGCTTCACCCTGCTCCCCAATTGGCAAATGCGTCTCATTTGAAAGTGAACTATAGCAGTGGTTTCAGATTGGATCTAAATAATTCTCCAGCGAATGCAAATGAGCAGTTAGAACTTCATAACTCTGCTGGGATTTCTGTTAATTCATACTTGAAAGGACCATCTACACCAACTCCTGCTGGCCGAGGAAACTCACATGTTAATTATCAGAATGTGAATGGTAGAAGTATGTCATACCAAAACTATGGACTTAGTGGGTATGGTGTGAATCCTTCTTCGCCACCAATGATGGCTGGTCAGCTTGGTAGTGGTAATTTGCCTCCATTCTTTGAAAATTCTGCTGCCATGCTAGGAGTGAATAGCATGGATTCTGGAGCCTTGGGAGGAGGTGTGGCTTTAGGACAAAATTTGTTGTCAGCAACAGAGTTACATAATGCGAGCAGGATTGGAAATCATGCCACAGGTACTTCTAATCATGTGCCCTTGATTGACCCTTTGTATCTTCAATACTTACGATCAGGTGAAGTTGCTGCTGCTCAAGTTGCAGCCCTTAATGACCAAGCAATGAATAGGGATTGCTCAAATAATTCATTTGCAGATTTGCTTGGCCTCCAAAATGCTTACGTAGAGTCATTGATTGCTCCTCAAAAATCACAGTTTGCTGTTCCCTACCTTAACAAGTCTCCAAACCTGAATCATTCGTATTATGGAAATGCATTTGGTTTGGGAGTGTCATATCCAGGAGCCCTCTCTACCCAAACTCTCCTCTTGCACCAGGTAGTCCTATGAGGCAAAGTGAGCGGAGCATTCGTTTATCTGGGATGAGGAATGTGGCTGGGGGTTTCATGGGAGCTTGGCATTCTGACTCTGTTGGTAACTTGGATGAGAATTTTGCATCATCCTTGTTAGATGAGTTCAAAAGTAACAAAACCAAGTGTTTTGAGCTTTCAGAAATTGCTGGCCATGTTGTTGAGTTCAGGTTCGTACTGCTGGTCATACTATTTTTGGTTCTTGATTTTGAACAGAGATCTAATTTTTGTTTCCCCTTTCTTTTCTTACGCAGTGCTGACCAATATGGAAGCCGATTCATTCAACAAAAACTTGAGACAGCCTCAATGGAAGAGAAAAACATGGTTTTCAACGAAATCATGCCACAAGCGTTTTCTCTAATGACTGATGTCTTTGGTAATTATGTAATTCAGAAGGTAGTACTTTGAACAATTATACTTGTTTTTTGAGTATGCTCTAGTGGTTGAGATATTCCTTTTGGACTACATGCCTAATTCATGCTGGTTCATGTTTAGTTTTTTGAGCATGGAACATCAGCACAAATAAGAGAACTAGCAGAGCAGCTTAATGGTCAAGTTCTGACCCTAAGTCTTCAAATGTATGGCTGCCGAGTTATCCAAAAGGTATGCTCGCCAATTCATCCACCTTACTATTATTGTTTCCCGTAATTGCATGGGTTACGTTGTTTGCATTTAACAATTTTCTGTGTTGTGGACTTAGCGTGTCCTATTTGTTTGAAATACAATTGCTTTTAATGTTACTGAGTATGGGGAAAGTTAAGAAGATGTTGCCCCAATATTGTTCCAACTTCTACATTAAGTTTGTGTGCGATGTTTTGATATCACCAATAAATGATTGCAACAGGAGGCACTGCTAAAATAACCTTAATTAGTTAATTAATTAATATATCTTGGTATACTTTTTTTTTGATATTATCATCCGGCTACATAGCACGGAAGCGTTAAATTTTCAGATCTGAACGTTTCCGATTTGCGAACTGGCCCGAGACACAGAAACGATAAATTCACAAATCATAAGGTCAAATAGTCATAATGGCATTTTTGTAATTTTTCAAAAACTGGAGGGCATTTTGCAGCTGAGTTTTTTGGCAACAAAAATGCCCTAATCGACATCTCTTCCCAAATCAGACTCTGAAATCATTTTTCTTTTATTATATTTCGTTAATGTGAAATACACAGTTTATATTAAAAATATTATTTAATACTAAGACGTATCGGAAGATATCTAAATATTAGTATTTTTGAAGTAACGTATCGGTAACGTATCGAAACGCCGTATCGATATCGGTGCATCATAGTCATCCAGAACCTTAATTAGTTAAATAATTAATATATTCTGGTATACCTTTTTTTTGGGGTGATATTATCATCTGGAACCTTAATTAGTTAATTAATTAATATATTTTGGTATACTATTTTTTTTTTAATACCATCATCTGGTATCCACTTCAGGGTTTGTGGCTGCCCTCCCCCCACAAGTGTCTCCTCTGGGACTCAAACTTGAGACTTAAAGGAATCTAGTGGGGCCTTACACCAGTAGACTAACTTTGTGTTGGTATTTTTTTATACTATTTATCTTTTTATTTTTTAGCATTTTATTATAGGGATGGTGGTGGTAGAGTCGGGAGTGACCAAATATTTTAATTTTTCTACTTGACTAGTTTCAGAACTGCAACAGAGCCTTTAAGTTTCTCTGAGTGTCTGCAGATTCAAATGGGTCATAAGTATATTGTCTGTTTGACCTGGTTGTGTGCAATTATCCCCTGCATCTGTATTTGGACAGATTGTGTTAACTTATTAGTATGCTGTAATTGATAATTGATGTTGTGTCACTTTTCAGGCTATAGAAGTTGTTGATCTGAATCAGCAAACTAAAATGGTAAAAGAGCTGGATGGTTGTATCATACGCTGTGTACGTGATCAAAATGGAAACCACGTAATCCAAAAGTGTATTGAATGTGTACCAGAAGATGCAATCCAATTTATTATTTCTACGTTTTATGACCAAGTCGTGACATTATCAACTCATCCATATGGTTGCCGGGTTATACAGGTGAAGGACACTTTTCCTTTTTAGCTTCAATGCATGTTGGCACATATTTGCTGGAATGTAGTTTGAAACAAAGTAGTCGATAGCGCGCTATCGCGCCGATGCGGGGCGGAACAGTGCATGGACGCCACAGAAGCTCCTTTGTGGAGCGTTTGTGCCTCGCGTCCGTAGCGCAAGAAGCGGCGCAGCTGATCGCATGTTGTAGCGCCCATGTCACGCGATTACTGGTTTTTTTTTACAACCAAAAAAAAAAATTATACAATGATTTACGGCCCATCCAGACATGAGAGACCCAAAACGCAACCCGACCCGATTGGTTGAGTTTAGAAGATGACTTAGGTCAACAGCCGCAAATGCAAGTCTTCTGAAGACCAGATCCTAATTCCCAGAGAGCGAGAGAGACGCAGTCCATCCGTGATTGAGTTCTCGGCGAAATAACTCAATTGTCGGGCATTCTGATTCTGAAATAGCGTGTCGGGCATTCTGAGTTCTATTTTTTACTGTAGAACTCAATATTCTGCCACAGTAAAAATGCTGTCCCAACAGCAACCACAAACTTCTGCCACAGTAAAATGCCGTCCCAGTCACAGCAGCACCAACCACTTAATGATTTGTTTATGGCTTTTAGAGACTTGGATGATTTATTGTTTAATGTTGAATATGTCTTAAATTTTGAGTACATGTTTATTTTTGAGTATTTATGTGTGTATCTTTGGTGTAGCGGTCATCCCGCAATGCGCTATACCGCTATAGCGTTTTTTGGGCTAGCCGTTATCTGGGATTGACTACTTTGGTTTGAAAGATATGAATGGTAAGTCTGAACTTGATGGCCTTTTTGTGAACAGAGAGTGTTAGAGCACTGCCGTGATCCCAAAACACAGCAGATAATGATGGATGAGATTTTGCAGTCTGTTTGCATGTTAGCACAAGACCAGTATGGGAATTATGTTGTACAGGTTTGTGATACTTCCGAGTCTTCTTCGCTTTGCTTCAAACATTTTTGGTCTTTTGTTGTCATCATCAATAACTAGCGAATGCACGTCTTTAATGTATGAACTTAAAGATCTAAACTGGTTGACTAATCAAACGACGATTCGTTTCTGACTTGCTGAAAATGCTGCTTATTAAAGCCTTTTTGGTCCTGGCTTGTCGGACCTGAAACCAGTGTTTCAAATTCAAGTTGGGCTGTGTCTTCTGTTTGACTAGTTTTGCCTATTGTAGGAAGAGTTTCTTATATATTCATTGATCTGTATCATCAAGCTTAATCCTCTATCCTGACTATTTTTCAGGAGAAATGAAATATAACATGTACTGACATCTTTGTTATTATTACTGCTTTAATCTTGTTGTCTACCTGAACTACACTGCAACTATGAGATGTAAGATTCTTAACCTAGATAACCTAAGATTATTAATGCTTTGCTTAGTCTGCCAAGCAAAATGAGATGTAATTCACTGCACAATTAGACGTCCGTGGATGGCTGTGTATTTTATTTTTGGTTAAGGGCATATGTTATCCGTCTCTGTTATTTTACTAATTTTGGCTTTATCTATTATACTCTTCTGATTATTGCATAAAATTTTCAGCATGTTCTGGAGCATGGGAAACCACATGAACGCTCAGCTATTGTAAAGCAACTAACTGGGCAAATTGTGCAGATGAGTCAGCAGAAGTTTGCCTCTAATGTTATAGAAAAGTGTCTAACTTTTGGAACACCAACAGAACGTCAGATCCTTGTAAATGAGATGCTTGGTTCCACGGATGAAAATGAGCCCCTACAGGTTTGTGGCCTCTATAATTGATGGACTGAAGCATCAACGATACTTCTTTTAATTTTGTATTTTGTTTCTCTGAGCTCAGGAATCTTCTCTGCCTCAATGATGTCCAATGCTCTTTAATATTCTTATACCCTTGGTGCCTTTCAATGGATTTTATGGACTTTCAAGAGAGTTTGAAAATGAGCTTTAGAGCCTTGAATAAAAAATGAAAAATGAAATAGTTTTCTTAATGCATAATTGAAAAGCTTAGTTATTGTTAAAGTGATAATAACATAGGTAGAATACATATTGTGATATATCCCTATTTTATTATATATTTTTATATCTATTTATTGGATTTTATCATTATTATTGCACCTAAATATAATTATTATCATTATTTAGGATTAAAAGGTATTAAACAAAATATCACGTACTCTGCGTGGAGAATACGACCTAGGTTGTGCCACTAAGCTGCATTATCTAGTTATTAATTTGAGTGCCTTAGCGGCGAGGCATATCATATTGCTTATATTGTTTTTTGTGCAATAGAAAAGGAATAGATTTCTGATAAACGTATCAAACGCCACTTGTGTGTGTATTTCCCTTTTGTCATCATATTACCAATCTAGAAGATTGGAGTTTGAAGAAACAAATCGTGCAACATTCTTTTGTATTCAGGGTTGACAGGTTCTTACCTTTTTTCAGGTTCAAGACTGTCTTTCATCATTATTTCACCTTTTCTTACCTTTTGATTGGTTTATGTTGTTTTTAGGTTATGATGAAAGATCAGTTTGCAAACTATGTTGTACAGAAAGTGCTGGAAACTTGTGATGATCAACAACTTGAGCTCATCCTTAATCGAATAAAGGTTCACTTGAACGCATTGAAGAAGTATACATATGGAAAGCACATAGTCACACGTGTAGAGAAACTGGTTGCAGCTGGAGGTATTTGTCATTTTGAGTTTTATTTCTCATTTTGGTTAGTACTTATAATGAATTGAGAATCATTAATCAGAGTGATTTGTTGCTCCATTAAAGCTTAGGCTATTCATTGATCATTTTCATTTCTATTCTTGCAAGATACTACCGCCGATCCTTAATATAAGAGCCACTTAATTAATTTGGGTAGGTTAAGAAAATGAGATAAGTTAGTTAATTATTTATAATAAATGTGACATGATCTCTTTGAAATAACCCTGTGTAACATTATATTATATATAAATTTATAAGTTAGTTAAATTAGTAGGGAAATGATAAATATAGGAGATAAAATGGATCGAGATCTTGTATTTAAGATGAACTACAACTCCTCAACTAGCTCTTTATTAACGATAGGAGGGGGTAGATCATTTTCCGTATTATTTTCATTCTAAATAATACTACCTCCGGTCCTTAATATAAGAGTTAGATAACTAATTTGTGGTTATTAAGGAAATTAGTTAAGTTATTGGTAACAAATGTGAGTTGATTTTCCTAAAATACCATATTTAATCATGGGTAAAGGATTTCTCCCGTTACTGGAGATAAATTATCTCCAGTGACCCTCAAAACTACGTTGTTTTGGATTAATGAAGGGTGTTTCCGTAATTTTGCACTCTTCATTAATTCACCTAAAATTGAATTCACCTAAAATTACAGAAACATCCTTCATCAATCCAAAACAATGTAGTTTTGGAGGTCACTGGAGATAACTTATCTCCAGTGATTGGAGAAATACTTTTTCCTTTAATCATTTACATTATAACCACCCATTAATAGGAACCTCTTGCTATGTGCAATCAATTAGGATACTTTACAAAAATATATTTAGAATAAAAAATCAACCCCATATCAAGCTCTTATATTTAGAATCGAAAGTAGTACATAAAATAGACTTCCAGGTGAACACACTGATTGTTTTCTATTTCTGTGAACTGCTATCTGTCCTGTTTTTGTTGACGAACCTAATAGCAAAAGCAGAGGAATTGTGACAAAGTTTTCATCTTTTGTCAAACCATGTAAATGCTAGTATTTCTCTATTTCAGGTTTTGTATAATAACATAACATACTAATTTCCCATTTTAATGTTTATGCAGAGAGGAGGATTAGTCTGACCCTCAATCCTACTGCGCAGACGGCGTAGGAAATGAAAGTTATTGTACGGCTGACTGAGTATATTACAAGCTCTCTCGTTACTTTAATGCCACCGTCGGTGGCGGCGGCCATCTGTTGGTTCTGACGGACGGCATCGGTTAGAAATAAGGAATTTTCCTTGTGCTTGAAATGTACATTTGTTAGTTTGAGGTTATATATATAAATATATATACCTAGAATCAGAATCAGGTTTAGCAGAGGCTAGGGCTGTGAATGAGGACAGCCTAATGCCCAAGCAGAGATAAATTGTTAATCTTGTTTTTTATGAAGTTGTAAAGGCATGTAGTTTTTGTTTTACTTCAATATCGTGACTATAAAGAAAAATGTTTTAAGATTTCTTGTTTGAGGGACCGACAATTTTTGTGGTGTATGAGATTTTATTTTTCTCTAGTGAATCTACATTTTCTTTTCTTCTAAGAGATGGTTAAGATTACCTTTTTTTTTTTTAGCTAAAGAGGTTAAGATTACCTCATGAGCTTCAATTTCCCTACTTTGTGAAGATAGGTCCTTTGAGGCCCATAAGACAACCCCAAATTTCAGCAGCTAGGAAGTCCCATAAATCCAAATTTAGAAGTGACCCTTCTACTACTTTTTCTTGTGAATTTTTTAGGACACCCCCACAAGCCGCTCTACCGTTGTTAGTATGAGAAAAAGCACCGTCTGCCTCCACAATCATAAGACCCTCGTTCATGCCCTTCTCAGGACCAAGGCCCTGCTTCATGTTTAGTTGAATCCAATCTCAAGTACTAGCAGCAAAGAAATTGTTCTGAAATAAGGGTTTGAATAACGACTCCTATATTCGTTTGATATCACCGCAGTCCCTAAGTATGTAGGACGTCCTCTGATTTTTACATCGATCACAAAACCCATTTGGATGGAGATTTTTTGTCTGTGTGCTTGATGAGGTTAGTAGTGAGTCTCTCGTATATCTTCCGCCATGCAAAAGATTTGCATCTTTGTGGGGATATCAAGTATCCAAATATCAGTCCATCTGCCCACTGATGCTTCATTATTAGTGCTTTTACATTCCCATTAGAGTCTAGAAGTAGCTAGATTCCTTCATTTGTTTTATTTCAATTTGTATAATTTATCCTTATTGATGCTCCTTTAACAATAATAATAAACGAAGAGAGGGAATAAAGAAATTAAGAAAGATGACTATGATGTTTTAAAAAATACATGTTATATTAACTAACTTTTTAAATCAAATCAAATTAGGTAAATATGTCATATATTAAAGATAGGATGGAATATTTCCTTTTTTCTTATTGCCAAGTGTCTCTTAGCAAGTGTTCTTAATTCTTTTAGCAAGACCTTTTGATAATTTCAATGTGTATTAAATAATTTTTTTCAAATATGTATATATATAATAAGGGTAGTGTGGGAGGGCATAAATCAATATGATATTAGAGTTTAGTATAGTTAATAAGGGTGATACTATTAGAAATCACTTGAACTTTATGACAAATTTAATGCTTGTGATATTTTCATTGAAAAATCATATATTGTTTATTTTACATATAATTAATAAGATAAAATTATTTTGTTTTGTTTTCTATCTGGTTTATTATATATATATTCTAGGTGTATCTGAGTGATCCCTAATTCTTTCTTTCTTTTAGTAGATCCAATTTCAATTTACATGAATTTCTGTGCTTTTAATTCATGGTAGAGTCACATGGAATAGTAGGGGAATCACATGGGCACAAAAACCATTAAAAGGCAATAAAAAAATTATGGGCTGCAAATTAAAGTGCATACTGTTTCTTGTTCCTCATCCTTTCTCTATTATATTTATTTATTATACATGCATAATATTTCTGAGTGGGAATATTTTTAATTTTTTACCCAGCCAGGGAATAAAGTGGTTCAGAATTCAAATACATTGCTTTTGATTGTTAATTCATATATGCTTAAAACTCATAATAATAATAATGATGGTGATGGTGATATAATCAGTACTATAATTTTCCTCTAATTGCAGTTAACAAGCACTTGAAACAGACTCTTCCATAATGCCACGGATGCTCTTACACAAGGGAAACTTACCCTCTAAGGATCAAGTGATGGATATATTTTGCTATATATATATATATATATTGATATAATTTTTTTGCTATATATGAAGGATCTCAAATTTGCATAATTATAAACCATGTACCAAAAAAAAATGAACAAAACCTCTTGTAAACTTCTGATATTGAAATATTTAATTCTTAGGAATATGCTTTTTAGGATTTAAAGGAGAGAATATTAATAAATAATAAAAGATTGGAAACTTATCTGTTGCTTTTTTTTTCCTTAAAAAAAAAAGGAGCTCATCTTTTGTACTTTTTGCAATGGCCCAAATATTTTGATTTATACTTCATGGCGAAGTAATTGGGAAAAGTTAATAATAAGAGAAATAATGGTGCAAATTACTACCTCCAGTCCTAATTATAAGACTTAATTGACTTTCTTTGAAAAGATTAAGGAAACTAAATAAGTTACTTAATCATTTCATATGTTGTGTATCCTTAAATTATATATTAGTTTATTAGTTAAACTAATTAGTTTGAAGAAAAAAATAAAAATAAAAACACTTTAAAATAAATTTAATTAGTTTCTTTAATCTCTCCAAAAAAGTCAACTAGTTCTTATAATTACGATAGGAGGGAGTAATTTTTTCGGTTAGTTATTATTTTATAATACGTTGTTATATTTCCGTTTAATGTTGATTTTGGCTCAAAGTGTCTTATCCATATTTTATTACCTTTATTGGATTATTTGTGATCGTGTGCGTTCTCATATGTGCTTGATGCACTTGCTTGTTATGTGTTTTAAAATATATATTTGACATTTTATAGAAAATTATTGTGCAAATTACCTAACTCATCATATCATGCACTGATCAACTAACTATAAATCTTTAGGCTGTGGAGGTATATATATTAAATCTTAATATAATGTGTGAGAAACATGATTGGGCAAAAAATGGTATTTGTTACGGATCTGGATAAGGCCCAATCACATGAAGGCCCAACCAAGGGTAGGCATGTCAGATCCATCCTATCCGCGATCCGGGAATATCTCAACTACCCCGGAGATCTAGGAGCACCTCCGCATAAGGATAGGCGGCTCGGATTATAGGCCCGTAATCACGCCAAAGCCGCTCCCGTGTAGGTCCTATAAATACCCAAGCAATGTACTAAGGTACACACGTTCTAGACCTAGACTATTTTACATACTGCCACACTGAGCACACACCCCACTCCTTCGGCCAAGCGCCAGGTTGTGTTCAGTGATCCTCTCTCCTTCTGTGAGCCTTCACGTTGGCACCCAGACTGAGACCCTAGATCCAATATCAAATCACCAGCCCATACACGCAGCTGGACATCTGTGTTCTACACCAGAACAGTGGCGCCGTCCGTGGGGAACCGTAAATTTCGATTCCAGTGACCAATGAGGGTTAACACCCGCAGTACAAGCCGAAGCAATGGAGATGGTTCGAACAACCGGAGAGCAACGTCAACCACCCCGGCAACCACAGCACACCGAGCAGTCGACCAACCCTATCGATGACAATGAGCAGGACAATGAAGACCGGCTATCACAGCCAGAAGAGCGCTATGAGGAACCTCTTGTCCCGAATCACGATCAACCTGAAAATAAAAACGAGTCCGAGACGGGTTCATCGGCAGCGCGGGGACATTGCCGTGAGCCACAGAAATCCAATCTAGTTGTGGATCAGGAGACCCTGGCCCGTAATCCGGACTTCCTTACACTCCATAACGGACAGCTCGCCATGATGAAACGCATCGAGAATATGGACAAACGTTATACTCTTCAATTTCATCGCATCGACGAGCGGAACCTGAAAACACCAGCTATGATCAGGATGACAAAACATGGGAACCCGACCAGGAAGGTCATAGTTTCCGTCGGCAGAGGACCAGAGACAATACTAAAAGGGCGGCCTCCTCCACCAAAGAATCAAGAAGGGGGAAGTCCTCCCGGATCGAAGGATCGACCCGACATCCTCCACACGATTCTCGTCAAGGAAGATATACCGAGGCTAAAGCCGACATCATGATGTGTAGAGGCCTTGGAGAACCCATCATAAGCAGGGTTTTCGCCACAACCCTAAAGGGACCAGCCCTAAAGTGGTTACTAACCCTGCCTCCAGGGTCGATAACTAAATTTGATGACTTGGCAAAGGTTTTCGAGTTGCAATTCGCAACTAGTAAGAAACAGCCGAAGTCTCAATATACCTTGTCCAAAATCAGGCAGCGGCCCGGCGAATTACTCCAAAGCTACTTGGATCGCTTTAACCATGCGGCCCTGCAAGTCCAGAAATTAAAGGAGGAAGTGCACGTTCACCTCTTGGCCGATGGCCTGGACAGTTCGAGCCGACTAGCTGAATCATTTTTCAAAGAGCCGGCTAAGAGCTTAAAGGACTTCATGACACGGTCAAAGAAATATCTGGAGGTGGAACAAATGCGCCAAGCGAATGCTCGAAGGGACCCGGACAAGAGCACCCCGCCAAGGAGAAAATCCGGTCCGACTGGCCGCAAGCAAGATCGCCGGGGGAAAGGAAATGATAGTAAGCAATCTAAGCCCAGGACAAACTTGAAGAGTAAATATGACTATTATACCCCCCTTAATGTGCCCCGGTCCCAGCTATGGAGGGAAGTAGCGTCGACCGAGATGCGGAAGGTCGAAAAACCTCATCCCCTCAGGAAACGGTCCAATACGGACCAGTCTCGGTATTGTACTTTTCACGATTGTAAAGGGCATACCACGGATCAATGCTATGAACTTCGCGAAGCCATCGAGAAATTCGTCCGAGAAGGAAAGTTGCGTCAATACGTAATAAGAACGTAGGGACGCACAAAAGAAAAGCGAAAGCAGGATGACTGATCGAACAGCCCGGACCCTGAGAAAAGAAGAGAGGGCAAGAGGAAGAAGCCGGCATCTGAGGACAGCGCATTTCCCGACGCCGAGTTCGATTGCAACGTTATTAGCGGAGCCTTCGGTGGAGGAGGAGATACGCCGAGCCAACGGAGGAAATATCTAAAGGAAGTTCTTTCAATAAGGGACCGACCAAAGTTTAAAGAAGAATCACACATGACTGACAAAATTGAACGACCTCAGCTCATGTTCACAAAAGAAGACATGGCCGACGTACTCCCCAGCCATCAAGATGGCCTCGTAATCACTGGAACCCTGGTCAACTGCCGAGTCAAGAGGATATTTATAGACTCAGGGAGCTCGGCAGATATCATCATTTGGGATGCCTTCAAGAGAATGAATCTCGATCAGGAGGACCTGAAGCCATGCCAAACCACTCTCGTAGGCTTTAATGGCGAATTATCCCCTCCAAAGGGATATATAGATCTCCGACTCACCCTTGGAACGAAGGAAGGTTTCAAATCCGAGCGAGTAAGATTTATTGTGGTTGATTTCCCATCCCCTTACAACATCATCCTGGGAAGACCAACGATCCACAATTGGGACATGCTAGTATCTACTAAGCATCAGAAGATAAAAATGATAGGCAATAACAACCAAGTCGTTACCATCAAGGGCGATCAGAAAGAGTCCAGCAAAGGTTACAATGAGACAATCAACGTAAAAGCAAAATCCGTAACAACGGATCCAGAGCACAAAAAGATCCAAGAACCGATTAATATGATCGAATTGGACCTATGAGAAGAAAAGGGGACGCCTCGGCGTAACCGAAGGAGAGGTAGAAGACTTCGTACTCGGAAACAATCCAGACCATAGTACGAAAGTAGGCGGTGGCCTTGACCCCGACTGCGATTGAGGATAGAAGAGTTTTTGGCCCACAATCGAGACGTTTTGCATGGAGCGCGCCGACGTACTCGGTATAGACCCCAATTTCTGCTTGTCATAAATTGGCCATACGGCCGGGTCAACCCGGTGGCCCAAAAGAAAAGAGCGAGGGCGCCGAGAGAGGTGTAGCGCTGAACCAACATGTGGACGAACTCTTGGAGGCCGGTTTCATCAGGGAAATGCAATATACCACGTGGCTTTCCAACGTGGTGATGGTTTTAAAGCCAAGTGGCAAATGGAGGGTATGCACCGACTATACCGACCTGAACAAAGCGTGCCCTAAAGACGCCTATCCAATGCCGAACATTGATCAGCTCGTAGATAACTCATCCGGCTATCAACTTCTGTCGTTCATGGACGCGTATTTCGGTTATAACCAGATTGCCATGCACCCCGATGACCAAGAAGCCACCTCTTTCATAACGGAGAAGGGAAATTACTGCTACAATGTCATGCCGTTCGGCCTAAAGAATGCCGGGGCAACATACCAGAGGATGATGAATAAGGTCTTCGAAAACCAGATCGGCCATAACATCGAGGTCTATATCGACGACATGATCGTCAAATCGTATGATCCCAATGATCACATCCGAGATCTAGAGCAAACATTTAGCAAGTTAAGGGCGCATCAGATTCGGCTGAACCCGGCAAAATGTGCGTTCGGAGTACCGGCAGGAAAATTCCTCGGTTTCTTGCTTACCAGCCGAGGAATCGAGGCGAACCCGGCAGCCCCCGAAACAAGAAGGAGGTCCAACGGTGACAGCCGGTTGGCGCGTTAACCGATTTCGCCAAATCGGCAAAAAGCGCCTTGCCTTTCTTCAAGTTGCTTAAAAAGGACACTTCAGGAAATTGGACCCCGGAGTGTGACGCCGCATTTTCAAAGATTAAGCAATGCTTGGCCACCCCGCCAGTCCTATCGAAACCACAGCCCGGCGAAACCCTCTTCCTCTACTTATCAGTTGGGAAGGAAGCAGTGAGCTCGGTTCTGGTCCGGGAAGGAAAGAATGGCCAAGAACCAATATACTTCGTGAGCAAAGCTTTGCAAAGCTCGGAGCTAAGATATCAGAAGTTGGAGAAATTGGCTTTCGCCATAATAATGACGGCACGCAGATTACGCCCGTACTTCCAAGCTCACAAGGTAACGGTTCGAACCAGCCAACCCATTCGACAGGTACTCCATAAGCCCGACCCGACATTACATATGAAGCACGACATGCTATTAAGTCACAAGCTCTGGCGGATTTCCTCCGAGAACTAACTCCAATTAATAACGACCCCGCAACATCGACCTGGAAAGTATATGTTGACGGTTCGTCCAACTCAAGGGGAGCGGAGCCGGAATAATCATAGAGAGCCCCGAAGGAGTGACGATCGAACACTCCCTACAACTAAATTTCCCAACGTCAAACAACCAGGCCGAGTATGAGGCGCTCCTGGCCGGACTCCAGCAGGTCAAGGAGCTCGGCGCCAAAAGAGTCTCGGTCTTTACCGACTCGCAACTCGCCGCCGCCCAGATAGATGGGACATATCAGTTCAACAAAAGGTGGAAGAGCCGACGTGCATAATGGTCATATCCGACGCCACCGATTGGAGGAAGCCACCGAGGACTACATTGAGAGGGAATTCTCCCCCTCGAACAACGAATGCTCAAAACCGATACGGAGGCCGCGGTATACACAATGATAGACGATCGCCTTTACCGAAAAGGCTTGCATACACCGATGTTAAGGTGCCTGGGCACTCACGAAAGTAGATATGTCCTCGCCGAGACCCATGGAGGAATTAACGGGCAACACATGGGTGCGAAAGCATTAGCAAGAAAGGCACTTAGGGCCGGGTACTACTGGCCGACAATGCAAAGTGACGCAAGCGAATTTGTGAAGGCATGTGATAGTTGCCAAAAACACGCCAAAATCATTTGGTCCCCTCCATCAGACATGGAATATATCTCGGCCCCATGGCCCTTCTTTAAATGGGTAATGGATCTACTCGGACCATTTAAACCGGCCCCCAGACAACTTCGATGGCTAATCGTGGCGGTGGACTACTTTACCAAGTGGATTGAGGCCGAACCGCTCGCCACCATCACATCGGCTAGGGTCCGGCGTTTCATCCAACAGAGTATTTTTTCCCGCTTCGGAATCCCGGCCGAGGTAGTGACAGACAATGGCACTCAGTTCACTGACAGGAACTTCCAGGATATGATGGTGGACCTCGGCATCACACATCATTTTGCATCGGTCGAACACCCACAATCAAATGGACAGGCAGAAGCGGCAAACAAGGTAATCCTGGACGGACTTCGGAAGAAGATGCAAGAGGCCGGCACCTGTTGGGTTGAACAACTTTATAATGTCTTATGGGGAATTCGCACAACTATCCAATAAGCTACCCAAGAGACGCCTTTCCGCATGACATATGGATGCGAAGCCATGATCGCGGTCGAAGTTGGTCAGCCATCTTGGAGAAGGCTCAGAACCCTGGAGGAAGGAGAACCATCGAATTCGAGGGCGTTGGCAACCGAGATGGAGCTGGTAGATGAAGTCAGGACCACGGCCCACTGCCGAGACATAGCAGCCAAGCAACTGATGGCCGCGAAACACAATAGAAAGGTCAAACCCAGGGCATTTGACCGGGGCGACCTGGTCCTAAGAAGGGCCGACATCGGTAACAAGAACGCCCAGGACGGCAAGCTGGCCGCAAATTGGGAAGGACCGTACCGAGTCAAGGAGAAGTTGGAAAAAGGAGCATATGTTCTCGAAACACTGACAAGAAAACCCGTCAAGAGGACATGGAATGGCGACAAACTGAGGGCCTACTATAGTTAGGGCCAAGTCAAAGCCAGGAGCTAAGGGGCCCCCTCGCCCGCAGTGGCCTCGTCGCCATTAGGTCCGGCCCCGGATGCAGCCTCTTCGGCGGCTTGCTCACCGCTGCTCACTTCGGCATCTGAAGCCGACCTATCTTCAAGAGATAAAGGCGGAGGAATAAGAACACCATCTTGAAAGCGGAGCGACATCCATACCCACCACGTTCGGCTTACCCCGGGTTTAAGTACTCAATCTGGGCAAGGGCCATCTCGAAGCAATCCGACACGGTTTTCCTTACCGCCACCACCGCCTTCTCATGAGCGGTCTTCTCCTCTGCCAGGCAATTTCGTCTTCAGTTCATCCCTTTCAGCCTCAGCTTTCTCTTTCTCTTCCGCTAGCTGTTTAACTTTCTCCTCAGCCGACTCCAAATTCAGCTTCAGAGCTCGGGATTCCGCAGAAGCTCGAGCATAATAACCATGGAGATGCGGGTAGGCCTGAGATAATCCAAGAGCCCTGCAAAGATGACCGGACACATTCTGGATTTCATGAAGGTCCTCATCTGAAAGAGGTTGAGGAGACAAAAGCCGACGTGGCGGAAAGAAGGCCATGACAATCTCCTCAGAAACGTCCCCACTCCAGGCCTGGCTCCGCTTGAAGCCACTAGGCCGAGGAACGGTAGCCGATGGGCGCAAGGGAGAAACAGAATCAGAGACGAGAACCTGTTTCGCCTTTTCCAAGGATGGAGGAGATGGGTCGGAATGTGGAGATGTTCCGGCAGAAGCAGAGACTGGGGTAGACAAAGGCACTACCTCCGCCTTGGCTACCAATGACGGAGAAGAAGAAGGTACCACTTCGGGAGCAGTCGAAGCGGTAGCGGTGGAATCCCCGACCTTGGCCCTCTTCGCCGAGGAAGGCTTTGGGGCCATAGAGGCTGCAGGAGCTTGCTTCTTAGAAGGCTCGGCAGCTGGACGTTTCCTGGGGGCTTTCTCTTTCGGCTTTCCAACAAATTAAGCAAGGTATACTCAAGATAACTGGATTCGATTCATAGCAACTTGACCTGTTACAAAAGCAATAAATCTAAAGTCAGAAGCTAGTTAGATAACAAAAGGCAAGTAGAAAACAGAATTCGCATCAATAAAGCCATACTGGAGGCCGAGCCGGACGACTCACCGGCCTTCTTGATATAGAAGGCCGCTCTTTTGACACCGTGTTCGGCGACGTAAGACGCCAGCCGAGCGGCATACTCCCTCTCGTCCTCAGAGAGGTCTTTGGCCGAGAATTGATATGTGGAAGAGGAGAAGTCATGGTGCTCGGAGGTCCAGTAAAGGGGGAAGCGCCATTCAACGCCCGGACCTTCAGCGGCTTTCAGAAACCAGGGCACTTCCCCAGGGATAGCAACAACTTTAAAGAAAGCATTTTGAAATGCTTGAAGGAATCTGAGAAAGAATTCATGAGTTTCCGGTCCGCCTCGGCACGAAGAGAAGTTAGCCCTTTCAGAGAGGGCGGTTCCCTACCCGACCGAGGGGTGAAAGGAGAGAAAAAATGAAGGAATAGGGCGGCGGTACACGGAATAGCGGGATTCATCGTCCCGCATAGATATGCGAACGCCGCCAGATAAGCCCACCCGTTTGGGTGAAGTTGAGAAGGAGCCAGATGAAGGTAGTGGAGAACGGACATTTGGAACCCGGTAAACGGAAAGCGAATACCGAGCCGGGTCATATAATCCCGATAGAAAAGAAAGAAATTAGGAGACCCTGGTTCCCGAGCGGCGCAGATCGGCTCATCCTCCTCGGGGAAAGACGACATCCTGATGACCCCGGAGACCCCACTTTCGCCATATCCGCGTCGGTCATCAGCGAACGTATGGTTAACATCTCGCTAGTCACCCAGGGATACTTGGATCGCAGGGCCGGTGAAGGACTACTGGAGTCTGCCTCCGGTTCGGAAGCTGAAAGACGAGGGGAAGACGTGGACTCCATTTACCTACAAGAAAATGAAATAAAACTAAAGTCAGAACTAGGCAGAATACCTGATGACGACAAATCGGAGAAAGGAAGACCCTTGAAGTCTGGCACAGGCTCAGCTAACGAGTTGTGCCGACATGAGCCCAAGACGACTTCGGCCATACGGTCTTGCCCACTCGCAATAAGGGAGGAGCTCTCGGCAACACAATCCCAACAGGGACCGTGATAACCAGCTGGTAATGACCCCGACTTCGGACGGACGATGCGTTTGGTAGCGCTTATCGGCTCGACAAAAGAGGCTCGACACCGATGAACTATGAAAATCTGGCCTAGTAAGGCCAGTTCGACCGACCGGGTCCAGAACCCAGTGCCGGGCCTCCCAAAGCTTTCGTGCACCCGACCGACCACGGAGGGCTAAAGATAGTTTCTCCTCCTCGCTAAGGAGGTCCCTAGCGACCAATAACTAAAAAGAGGATAACGCTCACGAAGCACCTCATCGTCGTTAGGATCTAAAGGCTGACGTGAAGACGAAGAATGTTTTCCCCTATCCATCAAGAGCTCAAACCTATACAACCAATACAAGGGTAAGAAGGAGGGGGAAAAAACTAAGAACAGACACTCAAGAAGACAAGACCTATGGGTTCGATAGCTCAACTCACAAACACTCCACCCACTTTGCGCAGAAGAATTTCCGTGTGTAGGGGAGGAGAGTGAGCAAATTGAAAAGGTGGCCAAAAGAGAAAGGCCAGCAGGTTTATATCGAGAGGAAAGAAGGAGGGAAGTTCAAAACAAAAGAAACCCAACCGACGAGGGTAACCACGACTTTTCACCCCAAAAGGCTGAGAGGACGTGCAACGTACCACCAGAGCATTAAATGCGCACGAAATTCGGGGGCGGCGGACACGAGGATCAAAGCACTTCCCCAATAACAGGAAGACAGGTGTCGTAGGCAATCATGGTAGCATCAGAGGAGGTTTCCCAAGAGTCACACCGTGGAAATAACAACGGCCCCGGGCCTTCAAATGACGAGCCTTGGTTCCGGTATCTTGCCTCGGTCAAAATCATACCAGGTTTGATCCACGCCATCTCACGTTTGTAACTCGGCGGTCCAAACCACGGCATTCTCTTCGGATGTCGGCCGAGGCCAACAGCCTGCAAGCCACAAGGCGCCAGCACGACATCGCATGAGAGGTTGAGGGACGCCCCGGCTCATCGAACCTTGTGACGTTACCACGTACACGTTCTAGACCTAGACTATTTTACATACTGCCACACTGAGCACACACCCCACTCCTTCGGCCAAGCGCCAGGTTGTGTTCAGTGATCCTCTCTCCGTCTGTGAGCCATCACGTTGGCACCCAGACTGAGACCCTAGATCCAATATCAAATCACCAGCCCATACACGCGGCTGGACATCTGTGTTCTACACCAGAACAATATTATTTTCAAATTTTTTTATTTATAAGACATCAAAATATCACTGAGTTTATGTAGAATCTAATGATAAAAAGAAGCAATATATATATATATATATATATATATATATAGCATCTGGCACATTAGTCACCCTAGCCACATATTTATATATATATATCACTTTGAATGGTATTCAAATACTAAAAGGAAAATCCATAGTTGAGCTACGTAGGGGCATCCGCATATCTATAAAAAGGAGAATGATAGAAAAAGAATTTTAAAATTGAAAAATCCTAAATTATGTTTATTATTAAAAATTGATAAAGTAATTATAAGACTTGATAAACAATTCACAACTCATTTTATAAGAAATACTCTATTTAAGGTTTTGCAATTTCAATTTTTTTTTTTGGGTGACTCTCCTTTTGATTAATCAAATAGCCACAATACCATTTTTTTATGATGAAAACCAAAGGAAATAATTTTAAAAAGAGAGTGGATAGATGCAAAGCAATTATTGAAGATAGGAACCATCTTGTAAGTGATCCTTTTGTTGGCATATTAAAAGTATTATCCTGCAAGTGAGGTGATATAATAAAATATTTAGAAAAATACAGCGTTTAAAAAAAAAAATCAATTATTGATTCAGTTCTAATTTCTAAACTATATTAATTTAAAACAATCAAATCCTTATAATTTCTTATTTCAAATTTTTTTAATACTTATATTTTATTAATTGATAAAAATTAATCATTATAATTATTTAATTCAATAAATTACACGAATTGGATTGTAAAGATTTAAATTTTAAAGACTGAATTGGTAATTTAAAAAAGTTAGAGATCATTAAAAATTATATATTTTTATAAGTCAAACATCTTAAAATTTTGCAACAATTCAAACTATTTAATAATTTTTTTAATCAATATATACACTAACATGAAATGCCTTACTTCCTGGTTTTTATTATAAGGCATCAACTAACTTTTCTCACAAACCAATTAAAGTAGTTAAAGTCAATAAAGTTGTCCTAGAATTTAAGTAATTTTCAATATTACCCCTACTAATTGTACTAAATTATAATATTATATTAATTATTACTCTTACCCATTACCTTTATTAATTAGAGGCAGACATGAAAAAAAATAATCAATGCTTATTGGGAACAAACAAGTGCCTACTAAATAAATTTATTAGTTGATATCTTATAATAAGTACCGGAGGAAGTATTTTTTAAAGGTCGATTGTTCCCAAGCGATAGGGATAATTTAAGATTAAGACCCACACAAAAAGTCATATAGATTTAATAAAATGAATGAAGAGTGAAGGAAAAAAGAGAAAGGGTCAAAACAAAAATATCTTGCCGATCCATTTTGGACATTTCGCGAGATATTCCCATCATGAGAGTATTCATGCCACGCGCACATCCTCCTTTCATTCTGATCAGGTAGACTGAGCTATCGATTTTTTTTTTTCCTCCTATAACTGAGCCATCTAATTGATATTGACATTTCTGAGAAAAAAAAAAATTTGACATTGACAAAGTCAAATAAAACATCATGATGGATATTACTTCCTCTAATAATATAAATTAAATAAGTTATTTAATTATATATCATTAGATTATATATTAATTTATTAGTTAAACTAATTAATTGAGAGAGAAAAAATATTAGGGAAAATTTCAAATAAATACCATTTGAATTTGTAAAACCACCAGAAGTCTGTCAAATTTGTAAAAAGACTGAGAGGTACCAAGGACCTATGAGAGACATGAAAATTCACGTGAAATTACCCTTTTACCCTTAGTTTAAAAAAAAAAAAAAAAACCCCTCACCGGCCGCCGGCCACCAGAGGGCTGCACCCAACCGGCGGCCGGCGTTGGGGTTTTTTTTTTGGGAGGGGGGTGGGGTTTAAACTTTAAACAAAATAAGATTGAAAGCGAGGAGGTGGGTTCGAACCCCCCACCTCCCACATATGGGCTAACTTGGCTCTTTTGTTATATATACAATAATAAATATATATATTGTTCTTAACATTTTTTCAACGGTATTTACAAATCTCATAACGCAATTTACAAATCTCATAACGCAAATTACAACTTTTTTTTAGGTTTACACTTTTCAACTCTTATTTACCAATTTTGCGTTATGAGATTTGTAAATACCGTTGAAAAAACGTTAAGAAGAATATATATATTTATTATTGTATATATATAACAAATGAGAGTGGGAGGTGGGGGGTTCGAACCCCACCTCCTCACTTTTAATCTTATTTTGTTTAAACCCCACCCCCACCCCCTCCCCCAAGAAAAAAACCCCACCGGTAGCCGCCGGCCGGCCGGGACCCAGCCGGCGGCGGCTCTCCGGTGGCCAGCTGAGGGTTTTTTTTTTAAAAAAAAAAAATTAAGGGCAAAAGGGTAATTTTACGCGAATTTGTATATCCCTCATATGTCCTTAGTACCTCTTAGTCTTTTTACAAATTCGACAGATTTCTAAAGATTTTACAAATTCAAATGGTATTTATTTAGAATTTTCTTAAAATATTACTTAAAATTAGTTTAATTAGTTTCCTTAATCTTTCCAACATAGAATATATAAGATAAAGTTAACATTTTTTGAGATATTAATAAAAATAATTAAATTATTTTTAAATATTTATATTCATTTTTTTCTTCAAAAATATTTTAGCTAAATTGTAAACTAATATATAATCTAATAATATATAATATGAAGTAACTTATTTAATATTTTTTAGAAAAATACAACTCTATCTCACATTTTGGATAGGAGGAAGTATGACGCACGCGCTTATAAGAAGAGTGACAATGTCTTTTCTGACAAAGAGGGTAATGCGGCAAATGGATTTCGTCACTCTGCCCAATAATATCTAAACGGATATGCTTCTAAGCTTTCGGTGTCAGTCTCTTTTCTTCATTTCCATCTTTGCCCTTGTTCATCATCCTCTTCTTACCACTCCGGCATCCCCTCCTTATCATTCTGTCCCTTGTTAAAAATTAAAGAAAGGCGATTAAGAGCTCGGTTGATTAGTGATAGAAGAAGTGACTTATTTTTTATTTGATTTATTTAAAAGTAAGATAGAATAAAAATTATATTTTAAATTTGACTTGTATTTAAATTAACAGGGGCAAAAGTGACTTTTTTCAAATGGAAACATGTATAAATTATTATAGGAGAGAGAAATAATAAAAGTAAATAAGATTCTGGTCTAATGGTGGAAAAGTGGTGGTGACTTGGTAGTGACATAAAATTGATAGTGACAATATTCTATCCCTTAATCTTATTGAATATTACATATATTAATATTAGTTGTATATATTGCAATGATTGAAAATAAAAATTTAAATTTGATAAAAAAGAAGTTACATTATTATTAAAAATTAAAAAGCAATAATGCCCTTAATTAAATATATTTGATGGATAAAATTGTATATTAATTGGAATGCATATAAATGTGTTTTTACAGGTTGATTTTACAGGTTGATACTAAACAATAGTTCATTGCTAATTAAATCATCTATCCCTAACCACAAGAGGAAAGAATGCTGAAAAGTAATTTGATTGCTAATTAGTAATTAGTCATCAGCCAACAACCCAAAATCCCCCTTTTCTTTCTCATTTTTTTATTTGATTGAAAATCCAAAACTGAGTTGGATCCTACCCTATCTATTATGTATTACCGCTACAGATCCCAATGAGTGAAACCGAGAATCTATTGCAAAGACTCCCTGCCATCAAAGCTTCATCGTCGATGTTGGTGGCCAAAGAGAAAACTCTCTCGTTTGCGAATAGCACTCGTCCACTATTCCTTTGTAGACCCATGACCATTCCTTCGAGTTCCACAGTCGTGCTATAAAACGCGCCTTTGTCGAATCTGTGTTCCACCTCAAGAAAATCACTGAGTGAAGAGGTGAGAACTTCGAGGACGATGGGAAGAGGTGTGAGAGACTAGTTGAGCTTCATGCCCAATGCTCACAGATCCGGCTTCTAAAAATAAGGAACTTTTTTTGGAGAAGCTCAGTGTGTCCAAAGCTTATTCAAACACTATACAATTGAGTTTTTTTTCCACCGAACTTTTTTTCTTCTTCTATTGAGCTTTAAAGGGGTCCAATGCTTACCCAACTACACAATAAGTATATAAGCTATTGTTTAGATTAATGCTGGCAAGAGTGATTTTGATCATAACCCACTTTTGTAAATTGAAGTTTGAGATAAAACTTAATTAGCGATTTATGTTTGGATATACTTGTATAGAAAGAAAGTCCACAATTTTGATGAGAACTTATTGGATAGTAGATAAAAAGAAATTAGCCTCATATGAAAAAAAAGGACAAGTCAGGAAAAAAAAAATTGCTTCAATTTTACCATAGTTTTTGCACAAAAAGTCAATTTTACAATAGGTTCATATATAAAACCCATGTCAAACGTCTTTTTGTCATCCAACTAACTTTTTTTGTCCCAAGTAATTTTGGAGGCATCCTAATGCTATCCTGAACGACCCCCAAGTAATTAAATTTGCATGTCTATATTACATAAAAGTCATCAAAGTTGTAATTAATGATATTTTAAAGGGTTAAATGGAAAATTCGTTTTGGAAGTATACCTGAAGTAGCAATATTGTCCTGATTTTATTTTTTATTTTTTATTTCAATGCCGTACTAGAAATATCAGAATATATATAATAATGTTACCCGTCTCATTAACATAGTTAAATTTAATAGTTAACTTTTCTTTTTTGTTTGACTAAAAAGATATAGAAGGAGATATTCTTCTTATCTTATTTCTTATTTTCTCTCATTGGCCTTATCTGGACCCTTGATTAGGAAAGTGAGAGAAAAGTAAAAGTAGTATTGTATTAATTGGATGGATGTGCGGCTTGTGTTGCTTAAGTATAGTCTCAGGTTCGAGCTTTGTGAATGCAAAAAAGCCTCGCTAGGAGATTCACCCACCATAACCAGGTGCGCGACCCGGGTCGGATTCGGATTAGTCAGGGCGAAACTCTGAATACCCGATGGATAACAAAAAAAAAAAAAAAGGATGGATGTGATTTAGAGATTATAAGAGATAGTGAGATCGAAAAGGGTGATGAGAGAGACCTAACCCAAAAATACACATAACTTATCACCTCATCATATAATCACTTCCTCCCTCTCTTCCTCAGCAGCGACTCACCTTCTCTCAACGTGCTCTCGTCGCTCCTCTATCCTCTCTTCACCTCCATCAATTTCCAGAAATCTGGATTGCTGGGAGAAGTGAAAAAATCGATTGGGAGTGTGCAAACAAATCATACAATTCAATTTCATGCTCTTCCGTTCGAAAGATTCCAAGAGAATATAGTTAACAATAGTATGTGCAATCTGCGATTGACGACATGGAGATCGAAGGCGGTCACTCTTGACCCCATTCTTTCGACTTATCATATATTGTGTTTTAGGTCAGACTAATTTCAGACTCGAAAACCTCTGTCTGCTTCATATATTGTGTTTTATGTCACAAATAATTTTCTAACAGTGAGCAAACTTTTGTCCATTCCTTTCCTTTCCTCCTATTTTGGTGGGCGAGTTATGAGAGAGCGTTGGTTTTCCGAATCTCATGCTTTTCACGGTTCATATATTCAAAAAAGGAAATCATAGAGAAATATGTTTATTTGTTCAGCATCCATGACAAGAGGTGGAAACAAGAACTTTCAGAACATAATGATTATGTATTCGTGCGCTTTCTACAATAAAAGCACATTAAACATTTTAAAAAACAGAAAGAGACATATCAGTCATTTTCATGTCATGGTTGTGTGGCCACTGGTTGACACTCACACTAAGCGGTGACTGCGGCGATGGCGGAGGAGCGCCTGGTTCCATGCACTTCTATGATTTGTTTGCACACACCCAAACGAGTTTTTCACTTCCCCCAACAATCTAGATTTCTGGAAATTGATGGACGTAAAGGTGGAGAGGAGCAGGGTGGAGAGAAGGTGATCTACATCTCTACATTGAGGAAGAGAAGGAGGAAGTGATTAGATGATGAGGTGGCGATGATGTGGCATGCCACATATGTATTTTCAGTCAAATAGAAAAAAAAAGTTAACAGTTAAACTTTTGAGGAAAATTCCAAATAAATACCGTTTGAAATTGTAAAACCCCCAAAAGTCTTCCGAATTTGTAAAAAGACTGAGAGGTACAAAGGACCTATGAGGGATATGCAAATTCGGGTGAAATTACCCTTTTACCCTTAGTTTTAAATAAATCAAAAATAAAATAAAATACCCTCCAACCCCCGCCGCCGCCGGCCGGCGGTGGTGGTGGTCTCCGGCGGTTGTGGCCGGCTGTGGTGGTCGCCGGAGGCCGTCCGGCCGTGGGGTTGGAGGGTATTTTTTTTATATTTAAAATTAAAGGCAAAAGGGTAATTTCACCCGAATTTGCATATCCCTCATAGGTCCTTTGTACCTCTCAATCTTTTTACAAATTTGGAAGACTTCTGAGGGTTTTACAATTTCAAACGATATTTATTTAGAATTTTCCCAAACTTTTGAGACTTTCAGGATGACATTAAAACAAAAACAAAAAATTCTAAAATAACATTGGTCCTTGGCATATATTTCTAAAGCGAATTTATTAGTTAACTCTATCTTCTATCTTATGTAGAGGTAAAACTATAAAAATGTCATTAATCATCACGCTTGGTGTCTATTTGCTATTTTCTAGTTTTCAAAACACATCATCATTGCTTTCTAACACTTTTTGTTCCTGTATGCCCTTTAATAAAGAAATTAAAATTAAAGTGTAATTTTCTTTTTGATAAAAAGAATAAGTATATTGTTTATAGGTAGCAGCTAGAGAGTAAAGATTTTAACTCCCAACTCAATGAAAGAGGTTATCACGATTTAAGTACATGATGTTGAGTTTGAGTTTAAAGATAGAAATAGAAAATAACATTAACAATACCCAAATTCAATAAAAAAAAATAACCCAGTATTCAGTCCGCACCTCATCTTTTCCGACCCACCACAGATTTAATTTCTTGGCTTATTTTTTCTTTTAAGACAATATAAGATCATGCATGGTTATTTAGAACATGTTAAGTCCACCGTTGTTCTTCTTAATCATATCTTATTTGGTGGATAAAGGAATTCAGCCATTCATCAAGGAAAAGTACAGCCCCCGAATCAGTGATCAAAGAATGTTTTGGACACAACATGTTCTTCCTTGATAACATTTGTTCATATTCCAATAATAATGTAGCACTTCTCCTTATCAAACTTTGGAAACACATATATTGTTGGACGTATACGTAATCCTCATTAGGATATTTGGTTTGAAAGGAAAAAAATAGGGTTGAACTCACTCTAAATCTTTATATTTTTAACGAGGTTTGGTTTTGATATATTAATATTTTTTGTTTTTCATATCTTTAGTTTATACTATTCAAAATGACGTTGATCTATATAGTTTCATAAGGATTTAAAAAGCTTAACATGATTAACTTTGTTGATCTGGTGTTAACACCGTTAAGTATGCTGATGTAGATTATTGACTATGACACTGATGTGACTCAAGTTGGAATCAAACTCAAAACTCATTAGAAGTATATATAAAGATATGAAGTGAGTATTAAAAACGTGTGATAGAGCATAACAAAATGATTTTTACTATTTTGAGTGGAGAAATAGATTTTCAACAGAAATAAAATTTTAACATAAGAATTCATGTTCTATTCTCTTACTTTCAACTTCTTTATGTTCTACAATCTCACCGAATCTTGCTCATATATATGAAACACTATAGGCCACTTCGTTCTCCGACTTTAACTCATCGGATAAATATCTCTTTGCAGTCCATGACTACGTTGACAGACAGGACTTTGACGCTCACACTCAAATGCTTCAGCAAATCCATAGAGGATATATAAAATCATTTTTAGTGTTTTTACTACATGAATTCAAACACGGGAAACAATATTTTATTGTTGAAAATCGATTTTCTGCTCAAAATCGATTTCTTTGTTCTTTGTCACATGTTAAACCGCTTTTTTGGTGAGCTGAAACTCTAAATTCCTATACTTTTAATAAATTTTAATTTCAATCTCTGCATGTAAGTCATATTAATCATAGTACAACCGTCCCCGCTAGCCTGCTTAACTATGTTAATGTCACATTAGCTAAATTAACGCCATTAAGTTTAAATTAAAATGCTTTTGAATTTATAGGTAATATAGGATCCGCGTTGAAGATGTCATAAAGTATAAAGACATGCCCTGACCCTGATGGGTACCGGTGTGTACCACCACCTAAACTTTTATGTATTAAAAAAAACAAATTATAAAAGTGTAAAAACCAAAACTCGTTAAAAGTATATAGACATGAGGCAAGTTTAGCCTAGAAGGATAACAAACAAACAAAAATGTCCAAAGTATACATTTAGTTTTTTAAATTTACATGAAGTATATTTTTGATTTCTTAACTTTAAAAAATATATTTTTGATAATATAATTCTAACATCGTTAATGTTGCTAATAGAAAATGTTGACGTAATAAACTTAAATGATAACAGTATAAACTTAAATTATAATTTTGTGTAATTAAATGTCATTTGAATTTAAAATATGTGTAAATTAAAAAATATATAAAAACCTAATAAAACAATCAATATCATAACCTCAATTATATTAAAAAATATTTTAATAATATAAATATCAAAACCCCTCAATTCCATTTGTAGCGATTTGTAGGTTCATCTTAGTTTTATGATCTAAATATATTGTATTAAAAAAATTAAATTTAAATATGCTTTCTCATCCGTACACTTATCACTTGAATTTCTTGCATCAATATTTTTCGTTAACAATATTAACATTGTTAGAAATATATAACCAAAAGTATACTTTATAAAATTAAGGATTAAAAAATATGTCTTATGTCTTAAAGGATTAAAGATATATGTTAACCAAAAAAATAAAAATTATAACGTTACTCAACAATACAGTTGAATTCTTCAACGCTTCAAGGCAAAAGATGGTTAAGGTTCAAGATTTCTACGATATTCATATGGCCTGTATGCGTTCTGTTCCCCGTTAGATCCAAAATTCAACGAAAATTGCAGAATTTGAGTTTATCATCACTTCACCGGAAAAAAAAGAAACACACACACACACATATTTGCCCAATTTTAACTCCTTTATTATTTCTTAGTCGCAACATTGCAGCAAGACCGTATATTTGTTGGAACTTTTTATTATTATTTTGAATTAGTGTTATTTTTCACCTTGCACTTTGACTGGACCTTTTGTACTTTTAAGGTTTTTTTTTATAATTATATTCATATATGCCTTTTATTTGGGGGAAAAAAAATTCTAGTCGAATCAGAACTGCAATCTAAGCGTTGGAAAAGAAAAGCACTGAGCATCGTATCTTTTTTCCAAGTACCGTGTCTTCTTCTTATTACCCACAGATCTAAACTGCAACAGTGCAACCTACTTTTAGCCCAATTAACACAAACAATCCAGTGTGCTGTACAGATTAGTTAATTTCTATAAATGCCATATTAATCAGTAAAGTTTATTGAATATACCAAAAGATAATTTAATTAACTATGCTTTGATACATCAATGAACCAAAGTTTCAATCAGACAACTTATAAAGATGCAAGGTTTTGGAAGATCTCTCTATCAATTACATTAGTTGTCTAGTTAATGCTTTGTATGTGCTCATCTAGTATAAACATTTTCAACCCCGTTCTGTCTAGATTAACAGAGATGTCAGTCCGTTGGACCGGTACGTTAATATTGGATGAGTTAACTCTCTCTTAGGTATCTATGAATCAGATATCTATGAGACTAATAGATCATTGTGCACGAATAGGCGTTAGACAAAGGAAGTGGTGTGTGTGCACAGTGACAGCAGAATAGTAATTGAGAGAGAGAATAAATCATACCTTTAGGGTTTACCTGTAATTTATAGAGTTTACTTGTAGAGTTAGGGTTTGGACTTACAGGCCTTTGTACCTCCAAGCCTAGGCGTCATGCTACCATATCTATGTCACGTAGATTGTCTCTTGTTAAGCCATATATTGAATGAGTCTCATATATGAGTCCATAACAAACCTATTATAATTCTTCACTCTTAATAACATCATGTACAATTGACAATGTGAGAAGACTTATGAACTTGGTAGGTAGAGACCAACGTTAGACATGGACTAACCTTGACTTTTGCTTATTGTCATGGAAAAAGAAATAATTATTGGGAATTGCCTCCTCATGAAATTGAAAGGAAGTTTTGATTCCAATGGATTCATATCGATACAGTAAATCAAAATCTCTTCACCTATACTTATTTTATTTAACATCTTTTGCCTTGATGAAGTTTATCCCAAGATATGTTAATTTGCAACCATGTTTCATTGCACAAATCCGTTGTCTGGTCAATATTCCTTATTATCATAATTGACACTCCAACTTTAAGGATGAGTTTATGATGAGGTATTTCAAAACATGAAAATTGAATTGAAGAATTTTGTATCATACTAATCTTCAATGCTACTACTTGCATTGTTTGCGCGGTTGATCAAATCCCAACTAAAATATTCTATTGCTTCACCCAATAACAGTGAACATATCTAGTCATTCAACACTTTCTCTCACTGGTGTTAATATCGCCTTGCTAGTTAAATAACCTTTTTTTTTTTTCTGAAATATGGGACAATAAGTTTGTATACGTGGAATCAACAATGACTTTCATTATGTTAGTAATTTCAAAGAGAAAGACGTGTTTCAAAATCTTATATTTAGCTTGTAAATAGTGTATGACGATGTAATATTTCATTTGATTCCCTAAAAATTTCTTTGTTCATATGTCTATTTTATAAGAATTTGAATGTATGTATAGTTAAAAATATAACTTTTTTATAATAGATTATTAAAACTTCCCCAACCACTTAAAATATTTCGTTAAGCAAGTCTATTATAAGAGGGATCAAATTTAAAAAACGTGGTGGACAATTATTTCCAATTGAATAACACGTGGGCGTCATATTAATGATAATTGGATGATTAATTTGACCAAGTACTGTAGGCTTACAAGTTTTAGTAGTATATATTTAGTAAAAAATAGGCTAAAGTTTAGCCTAAAATTGTCTAGGCCAAGAGTTTGTATAGACTTGCGAAAGTATGGTAATTGATTCCATGCTATTTTAACAGTTTCTCGGTACTTTTAACAGTTTCCTTTCTTAGAATGTACCTAAACAGGTTATTTTTTTTCTTATTTTTATTTTATTTTATTTTTATATATAGAGATTTATATTACTAGACATATTTATTCCTGTTTTCTCAACGCTTCCTTTTAGTAAATCAGCATAGCTTCGCAGAAAAAACAATTAAGGAAGTAATGAAAATGCTCAAACGGTATGATATATTGATATGATTTAATTTATTAAGCTTGTGAATATGATTTATTTGATAAAGCACCAATTTGTTAAAAAAAAATGCGCTAGTGTTTAACATACTTGATCTTCTCAAATAATGGACGAATTTGATTTTTTTTAATTATTAAAATTATATAAACCTTGTCTTTTATTTTTAAAATAAGACCATATTTAACTAATAAACCATGACATATTTTAATTTAAATTAAATTAAACACAAATATTTTAATTTTTTTAAAAAATTGTATACATATCCATATCTGCCTACACGGTAAGGTTGGGATATAGATTGAGTTCAACTATGTGGTATTATAGTTAGTGGACTAGTGGTCCGCATTTGACCTATAAGTGTGTCTCTCCTACTAGTTTAAGCTACATATCCATACCTGCTACATCGCAGGTTGAGATATGGATCGAGTTCATGAGGTGGTATTATGGTTGGTGGAACTGGTGGCTCGCATTTGACCTATGTTAAAGGAACTAAGTGTGTCTCTACTACTAGTTTAAGCTTTTAATATAATGATTGATACTTCATTTCTAAGATTTGATATCAAAACCTGCACGGGTTCTAAGTCCACCCCTTAAAAACAGCTTCAAGTTGAACATTTTTCAAGACGGAGGAAATGAAACCTCCAAGGGCTATGAGTGCTATGAGTATGGAACGGTTAGAACTCTGCTGCCAAATGAAAAAGTTTGTATGGTTTGCCAAAGTCAAAAGAAAATACTAACATAAAAAATAGTTACTTAATCCGGTAACTTCAATCTCAATTGCGACTTATTCTTCAATCTCAATTGCGACTTATTCTTTGAAGATAATAAAACACCACCAAGCGAAGAATCCGTCAAATTGGTTGGCTGAAGAAGCTACAAACTGAAATTGGACATTTTTAATATTTATTCCCTTGTTGTTTGCTCCACTGTGTAATAGAATTTTCACATACCATGAAATTATAACCGCGGGTATTGGATTTTTAAGATTTTAATTAAAATTTTATTATTAATTTTATTACTATTTAACGGTTTATTATTGTTCTGTATATATTTTATTTCCAAATTTATTAGCTATGAAAAAAGTAAATAACAATACATAATAAAATTAGACAAAGTTGTAGTATAGACAAAGTTGTTATTACAACCCTAGTCTTCTGTAATAACAAGTCTTCGCGAACATAATCTTACCGTCACTTAAAATCTAACGGCTTGGCTTCAGCAGCACTCGTGCTTTTATCACTGTACTCCTCGCCTCTCTTCTCACTCGCAGTCTCTTCCCAGTTTCTCTCCTAACATGGATGAAACCATGGTCGATCTTCATCGTTATTTGCTATGAATCCGATCCTCATATCACCATCTAAATCTTAAACCGCCGGTACAAAATGCATGCCTCACAATACAAGCAGAGATTTTCTATTCGTCCCCTTACCAAAAATTGAGTAATGGGTTGCGATAATGCTTAAAAAAATAAACTTTTTGTAGCTTTAGCGAGAAAACTGTTCATACTTTAATCATTTTTAGCTGATTATGTGCTTAAAGTTGCAGTCTTTGTGCAGTTACTGCGTTTATTTTTTTCACTAAGTTCTATCTAAGGTTCACCGATGAGTTCGGCTTCTGATGCTACTTACTCAAAGATGATGCCAGATGTAGCAATTCGATCGATGTTCAAAAACTCTGATTACGATGAAGATTTGAGTACGCTGATTCGTCAGCAGAGGCGGCAGCAACAGCAGCAAGAAGTGAGTGAGCGTGAGAGGGAACTTAATATGTACAGAAGTGGGTCGGCGCCCCCCACCGTCGAGGGCTCCCTTTCTGCGGTTGGTGCCTTGTTTGATAGTTCCACCATGGTATCGGGTTTTGGCAATGGCGGCGGCGGAGGAAGGGGTTTCACTAGCGAAGAGGAGCTTCGTGCTGATCCAGGGTATGCGAATTATTACTATTTGAATGCGAATCCAAACCCACGCTTGCCGCCGCCGTTGGTGTCGAAAGAGGACTGGCGTTTCACTCAGAGGTTAAGCGGCGGTGTTGGAGACAGAAGGAATGGAGACAACTCTCTTTTTTCGCTGCAGCCTCCAAGTTTTGATGGGAAGGACGAGAATGATGTGAATAAAAGAAACAGTGTGGCGGAGTGGGGCGGCAATGGGTTGATCGGGATGCGGCCGTTGGGGCTTGGGAGCAGGCAGAAAAGCATTACAGAGTTAATTCAAGTGAGCTTCTGTCAATTTTTTACGCTTTGTGCCGATTCGTTTCCTAATGGCTCATTTAAGTTGATAGTTGTATTTTGTTTGGTTTGGTTTGTATTTAATTAGCTGTCGGATTTTCATTTCATACCTCTAGTTTCCATTTATCATTTGTATAGTAACTGCATAGTCTTTTGTAAATGCATAATGACGAAATTTGAGTGAGTGATCTAATCCTTATTAGGAGGAAAGCAATGCATAATACCCTTGTGCACTGAGTTCCAGTGAAATGGCTTCCCATAGTAAATTGGGATGTTCTAACGCGGTCTTTATTTGATGGATACACTTGTTTCACATTTATTTTTTCCCTTCCAGATTATTCTGGTGTATCTTAACTATCTATTCCTATGTTTTTCAATCTTCATTGAATTTTTAATTTCTTTTTGATATCCCATTTCCATTTTCTAAGTCGATCGTCCTTCGAAGACATTGTAGGTACATGTATCCGGTTTCATTCACTTGAGCTACAATTTTCTAGAATAATTTTCATCATAACTTCATTAGTTTTAGTTAAATAATTTTGTGACCTGGATATTACTTCCTGTATTATCATTCTACTTATACTTTTCCTGCTGTTATTTTGCCCATTTTTCCACAGCAGGATGAGATAAATAATTCATCATCTCTATCCAATCATCGCCAACCTAGCTATGGTGTATTTGACGACAGTGCTGACAACCCAGAAACACATTTTGCTCAGCTGCATCAAGATTTGGCAGCTGCAGATGCTTTGCGTTCTGGTGGGACCAAAATGGCCATATCCGCTGCCCAAACTCTTGGTGGATCGGCTTCTCAAACATATGGTTATGCATTGGGAGGTTCCTTATCAAGGAGCACTACGCCTGATGCTCAACTTCTAGCTAGAGCTTCTAGCCCTTGCCTTCCACCCATTGGGGATGGAAGATCTAACTCTAATGATAAAAAATGTTCCAATGGTCAAAACTCATTCAATGCCATCTCTTCCAGTTTAAACGAGCCTGCAGATCTGGTGCCTGCTTTGGCGGGCATGAATCTCTCCCTGAATGGTATAGCAGATGATGAGAAACATTCCAATGGGCGCAATGAATCTGAGCATACTCATACTATCAATTATCATCCATTTCTTAACAAGCCAGAACCCCTGCCTTATCAGCTTCACTCTGGTTCCCAGTTGACAAAAGCATCTCATTTGAAAGTGAATAATAGCAGCGGTTTCAGATTGGATTTAAATAACTCTTCAGCAAATGCAAATGAGCAGTTAGAACTTAATAACTCTGCTGGGATTTCTGTCAACTCAGGTTTAAAAGGACCTCCTACACCAACTCTTGCTGGCAGAGGAAACTCACTCACTTATCATCAGAATGTGGATGGTAGAAATATCTCATACCAAAACTATGGGTTGAGTGGGTATGCTGTGAATCCTTCTTCGCCACCAATGATGACAAATCAGCTTGGTAGTGGTAATTTGCCTCCTCTCTTTGAAAATGCTGCTGCTGCACTAGGAGCAAATAGCATGGACTCTGGAGCCTTGGGAGGAGGTGTAGCTTTAGGGCCAAATTTATTTTCAGCATCAGATTTACAAAATGCAAGCAGGATGGGAAATAATGCTTCAGGTAGCTCTCATCAGATGCCCTTAGGGGATCCTTTATATCTTCAATATTTATTATCAGGTGAAGTTGCAGCTGCACAGGTTGCAGCCCTTAATGACCAAGCAATAAATAAGGAATGCTCAGATAATTCATTTACAGATTTGTTTGGCCTCCAAAAAGCTTACGTCGAGTCATTGCTTGCGCCTCAAAAATCACAGTTTGCTGTTCCTTACCTTAACAAGTCTCCTAGCCTGAATCACAATTATTTTGGAAATCCAACATTTGGTGTGGGAATGTCATATCCTGGGAGCCCATTGGCTGGTTCCTTCTATCCAAACTCACCCCTTGGACCAGGTAGTCCTATGAGGCAAAGTGAGCGGAATATACGTTTACCTGGGATGAGGAATGTGGCTGGGGGTTTCATGGGAGCTTGGCATTCTGATTCTAGTGGCAACTTGGATGAGAATTTTGCCCCATCCTTGTTAGACGAATTCAAAAGTAATAAAACCAAATGTTTTGAGCTTTCAGAAATTGCTGGCCATGTTGTAGAGTTCAGGTGCATATTGCTGGTCATAGTTTTCTTGTTTGTTGACTTTGAACAAAGATCTGACTATTGTGTTTTATTGTTTTTCCTTTTCTTGCAAAGTGCTGACCAATATGGAAGCCGATTTATCCAACAGAAACTTGAGACCGCCTCAATGGAAGAGAAAAACATGGTTTTCAATGAAATCATGCCACAAGCTCTTTCTCTAATGACTGATGTTTTTGGTAATTATGTAATTCAGAAGGTAATACGTTCTCTCTTTTATACATGTGTCCTATGATGTACTGTTTGACTTGGTATAACTTTTTTGTGGTATGCTCAAGTGAGTGAGATATTCCTGTTGGGCTTCATGCTGAACACATGCTGGTTCTTGTTCAGTTTTTTGAGCATGGAACACCAGCACAAGTAAGAGAACTGGCTGAGCAGCTTACTGGTCATGTTCTGACCCTAAGTCTTCAAATGTATGGCTGTCGAGTTATCCAGAAGGTATTCCCTTTGCTTTATCCACCTCATTGTTGTCTCCTTTAACTGCATGTGTCACTTTGCACCATGCACCATGTTGTGGACTTACCATGTTCTACTTGTTGGAAAGACGTGCTTTTCATGTTTCAATCTATGAGGAAAATTAAGAACTAGTCACACAAATATTCCCCCAACTTCTACATCAAATGTGTCATTATTATATCACCATTAAGAGGATGGTGAAGGGAGAGACCTTGTTAAAACCATTGCAATTCAGTATATTTATGATACTATTTATATGGCCACCTAGGGGGTGGTGCAGGTGGAGTTGGTAGCAATCAGATGTTTTAATTTCTTATTCTACTAATTTCAAATTGCTAGAATGCCTTACAGTTTTGGTGAGTATCTGTAAATGGGAGACAGTGTCTTTTTTGGTTTGACCCAGTCACGTTATTCCTTGTGGATTTCGGCAGATATGGTGTCTTATTAGTGTCTGTAAATGATGAATGCTGTTTGTGTGACTTTTTAGGCTATAGAAGTTGTTGATCTGGATCAACAGACTAAAATGGTAACAGAGCTGGATGGTAGTATCATGCGCTGCGTACGTGATCAAAATGGAAACCATGTAATCCAGAAGTGTATTGAATGTGTACCTGAAGATGCTATCCACTTTATAGTTTCGACATTTTATGACCAAGTTGTGACATTGTCAACTCATCCATACGGCTGCCGTGTGATACAGGTCAAACACATTTTTCCCCATAGTTTGCATGTGGGAACTTTTTTGCTGTATCGACACTTTCACAAATAAGAATGATGAGTCTAAACTTGATAGTTTTCTGCAAACAGAGAGTCTTGGAACATTGCCATGATCCCAAAACACAGCAGATAATGATGGATGAGATTCTGCAGTCTGTTTGCATGTTAGCACAGGACCAATATGGGAATTATGTTGTACAGGTTTGTTATAATTCTCAGTCTTCTTACTTGTATACCATTGGTGCCAATTTGTGATCTTATGAGTGATACGTTAGCAGTTGCATATTAAATTAAGTGTTACTTTGAACAATTTTGGTCTCTTGTTATTATGAATTCATTACGAGTAAACGTACATGTGTTCAATGTATGAACTAAAACATCTATGCTGCTTGAGTGATTAAAAAATTTGTGAAGAGAAGGATTCATACCCAATATGCTGAAAAGCTTAGTTATCAATCCTGGTTTGACCTGGCTTGTTGGACCAGAAACCATCATTTTAAAGCCAAAGTTGGGTCGTGCCTCCTGTTAGACCATAAATGCCAATAATAGGAAGACTCTTGTATGTTCGTTGACCTGTATGATCAAGCTTAATTGTTATTACTACTACTTCAGTCTTATCTACCCTTGAACTAACCCCTCCAAATCTTCCCAAAACTTTTCCTTATGATGTGCTTTTTATCCTACTTGAGGTGCATATACGTTGAAAATGTTAATGGTATCATGGCCAACAATCATTCTTAAGAATCCTATCCCCAACCCTTTAACTTCCACCGCATTCTTCTTGCACTCTTTATCAACGATGATGCCAACCCTGTTTCTTGTAAACTTTCCTCATGTACCAAAATTTGAAATTTGCAAGTTTGATGGCTTTTCTCCAACTCATTTAGTTTCCTGAAGGCACAAGAGGTTAATATTTCTTTTTTTTCATAAATCTGACCACTCCCTTAGACCATAGATTTACAAGACAAGATCCCAATGTCCCAAGTATCGAATTTGATCTCTCTCTCATGGACTAACTTCGCTAGCCACATCCGTCTAAAAGAGTGTGGTAGCCTATGCCCATTTAACATTACACTGGGCAACAATGTAAAGGGCTCTCACTCATTTGTCACCTTACTTGAGCCATACAACACATTGCTTCTGGGCAACGGCATTAGCACAATTTGTTTTTGATCCTTGTTCATAATAGATTCAATAGGGTTTTATGTTGGCTGTCAAGGGCCTAACACAACCCTCCTCCTTTGTCTAGGCTTGGGACCGGTCATAATACATAGGTGAAGTTATATTTGCTTTTCTAATATGTTTATTAAAAATAAAGTATTTAAATAATAAAACCTTTAAAGAAATCAATATCTTAGCTTGTTGATAATACATGGTTGAAAAATTGGTCCAGCGCCCCAATGACTTGGTAGCAATGGTGTTTTTCTGGGTTTGGTGGCTATTGAAGAAGCAAAGACATGGACTGAACACGGTTAAATGCGAGAGTCATTATTTTTTATAAAGGAACCTTTCTGAATACTGCTGAAATGTGAATTAAGGAAGTTAGGCAGGTAGACTGCAAAATGATGTAAGCCAGATGGCCCTAATTTGATGTTTAATAATTTGGTCTCAATATTTTCCAGAATAGTTGGCAAATGCATGGTTATGTCAATTGAATTTCTTCTTTCATTTTAGACTGAACTAGCTTGAAAAATGTCAGATATATTTTACTAGAGTTTCTGGTTGGTTGCAATGAAATTCATCCTTTATTTCAGCTCATTTGTGTTATTCGTCTGATTATTGCATAAAATTCAGCATGTGCTGGAGTATGGGAAGCCACATGAACGCTCAGCTATTGTGACGCAATTAACTGGGCAAATTGTACAGATGAGCCAGCAGAAGTTTGCCTCTAATGTTATAGAAAAGTGTCTAACTTTTGGAACACCAACAGAACGCCAGGCCCTAGTAAATGAGATGCTTGGTTCCACTGATGAAAATGAGCCCTTGCAGGTCTGTGGTCCCTTTCACTGATGAAAATGTGCCTCTTTTTTTTGATGCCCAAGGCTTTCACTTAATTCTTGTATCTACTTAAGGGCCTTTCAGAATGTTTTTTATGATCTCTTTTAATTTTCCAATGTGGTAAGTATGCATGTGATGCTATTAGGGGCGATAAAAACAGCAAAGTTATCCCTCTGATTATTGAGTGTGCTCAATGAGAGTTCTTGATAATCTGTCCAAGTGTAGAGATGGCTGATCATGGTCTTTGAAGAGCTGAATTTGTATGTCATGGTTAGAAGCTCTGCCATTCATGCTTGACGTATTATCCATAATATAACAATTTAGTCTCGTCATGTGTACTACTTTTGAAATCTGTTAGAGACAGGCTTTAACTTGGGGAACAGGTTGGGAAAGTTAACTCTTTCTCCCAGAGTACTCTCTCTTCCCTTGATTTCAGATTGGCACTGTAATTATTTTTACTGTTATTTAAGATTTTATGTTATTTCATTGTATTTCAGATTTTCTTATCTTCTGCTTGGTCTGTTGGCTGTAGGTAATGATGAAAGATCCGTTTGCGAACTATGTTGTACAGAAGGTGCTGGAAACTTGTGATGACCAGCAGCTTGAGCTCATCCTTAATCGAATAAAGGTTCACCTAAATGCATTGAAGAAGTATACTTATGGGAAGCACATAGTTGCACGTGTAGAGAAACTGGTTGCTGCTGGAGGTAATAGTCATTTTCCTAATATTTTCCCTCTCATTTTACGACAAACTAATTAATTGAGCATCATGATTCTGAACATTTGTTGTTCAAGTAATGCTTGGGCTATTCTGAACATTTGTTCCAGTAATGATGAACATTTTCCCCCCAAAAGAACAGAGGGTATATTGTGTCTTTTCTCTTATCATTTAATGCTGAAAAATATCAATCTGTTGAGTATTTATTGGAGAACCTCTCAATTGCTTCATCTTATGTATTAACATATGATTTTTGCATTTGAATGTATACAGAAAGGAGGATTAGTCTGACTCTTCATCCTGCACAGATCGTATAGGAAATGAAAGTGATTGTACGGCTAACTGAGTATAATACAAGCTCCTTCTCTTGTTAATTTTTATATATGTCAGTTGCCATCTGCCAGTTTGCTTCTGACAGATGGAAGCTGATCGGGAATATAAGGAATCATGTGTACTCAAAACTGTATATTTGTTAGTTTGAGGGTATATATATGTCTAGAATGAGAATCTGGTTAGCTGACGCTGGCCGGGGCTGTGAATGACAACGCCTGATGCCCAAGAAGAGAGATATTTGTTCTCTAGCTTTTTTATCAGGTTGTAAAGGTAGGTGGTTTTTTTCCCTTCACGATTGTGACTGTAAAAAGAATGTCCTACTAAGTTGCGAGGATCCCTTGTGTTTGAGACCCACAATTTCTGTGGTGTATGAGATTTCAATTTTCTCTTCATTCTCATAGTTTTGTGGTTTTGTGTTCTGTTATTAGCGCTGTTATTTTTGGCCTGTACACGACTCGGGATTGTATATAGGGGGAAACTATAAGGTCCAAAGAAATAGATTTAATCACCTAAAAGAATGACGACAGGTTTATGTTCACTTGTCATTTGGAGTTTGACTTTTTGGTTGTTAAGTCTATTCCTTGGGACCTCTTTGTAATTCTCCCTTTTATATATGCCACCCTTAAGTTCAAATCTAAAGGATGTTAATATATATACACTAATTTCTCAGCTTGATTATAAGGATTGAGGATTAAATAAATCATTTGGTAAGATATAGAGATTGGTAGTATGGCTAAGTCTCGTATTAACTTATCATTTCTCGAATATGAAAGAACTTGAGGGAAAAAATGTGCTGCAGAATACGTTCTAAATTGGTATTATTAGTTGCCTTGGAGCTTAAGAAAATCAATGGCTTTTCCATTGAGGTTCCTGCTGTATGAACATAGAGAATATAATCTGTATATCTTGTCTATTTATGTACATATGATGTGTATTTATACAATAGGAGAGAGCCTTAGTATTGATGGCTCTTAATGATAATTTCCTCTAATCCCCGATTGTTAGGGATATTGATTGACTATTACAATATAATCCCTAGTCATGTATTTCTTAACACTCTCCCTCAAGTTGGAGCATAGATGTTAATCAAACACAACTTGTTACAAAGATAGTCAACCCGAGTCCCATTTAAGGCTTTAGTCAGAAGGTCACCCAATTTGTTACTAAACTGCACATGCCCCGTAGAAATAAAGTTCTCCTTGATCTTATCGCGTACAAAATGACAGTCAATCTCAATGTGTTTCGTACGTTCAAGAAACATAGAGTTGGAAGCTATATGTAGAGCAACTTTATTATCACACCACAACTTCGTAGGTAATGACGTGGCAGGACCAACTTCCTTCATTAACTGGTGAATCCACACAATTTCCTGTACTGACTGAGACATGGCTCTATACTCAGCTTATGCACTCGACTTAGAAACCACATCTTGCTTCTTACTCCTCCAGGATACTAAATTCCCACCCATAAACACACAATATCCTGTGGTGGATCTTCTGGTAGCCTTTGACCTCGCATGATCTGCATCACAAAAACATTCAATCTTGTTGTGGCCATGATTCGTATAGAGTACACCACGACCAGGTAAGCCCTTCAAATAATATAAGACATGCTCCAAAGCTTCCCACTGAGCAACAGTTGGGGCAGTCATGAATTGACTAAGCACACTAACTTGAAAGGTCACATCGGGGTGAGTTACTGTGAGATAGTTCAGTTTCCCAATTAATCTACAGTATCTCTCAAGATAGTCAAACGGCTTGATCTTCTCTGGATCAACTTTCTTTCTTACATCCTTAGGTAGCTCATCAAACAGTATGTGGTCATCAATGTCCAAGAAGGGATTAGGAATCATGGGAAAGCTACTCGGTGCTGCTCCAAGTTTCCCGGTTTCTTTTAATAGATCAAGAACATATTTCCTCTGGGTCAAAAGGATGCCTTTCTTACTTCTCATAACCTCTATCCCAAGAAAGTACTTTAACGGACCCAAATCCTTTATTTGAAAATGAGAATTAAGAAAGACCTTAAGTGATGAGATTCCCGAAGCATTGCTACCCGTAATAACAATATTATCAACATATACTGAAAGCCGGAATATTACCAAGAGGGGGGGGGGGGTGAATTGGGGATATTAATTTTTCTTCTAAGTTAAAAACAAAAGTAGAGAGAAAGGAAGAAGAGGATGAACACAATGCAACTTATACTGGTTCGGTCCTAATCCTTGACCTACGTCCAGTCCCAGAACACACTCGGGATTCCACTAACTTAAGTTCAAATGATTACATACTCAGTAACTCTCGGAGCAATTCCTCTCTTTTGAATTACACTCCCCCTTACAAGTTGCAATCAAATGACCCAATCTCAAAGTCCCAATACTCTGAGATTCTTACAAGAGATAATAATAGATGAATGACTCTCTCTAAGAGCAGATAATCAAAAGCACTCTGAAAGTATCTTACAAGAGCTTAGCGGAACTAATCTCTTGAAAGTATCTTCCAGTTTTGAGCGATTTCTTTCTTTGTGTACTTGGGTGTGTTTAGTGCCGACCCTTCTCCTATTTATCTTGGTTGTGATGATCGTTGTGGCTTCTCTTTTGAATTTCAAAAACATTCCATTCTTCTTTGCATAATCGGATTTCATTCCGTTGAAGAATTTGGAAGATTGATGATGGTCATAATGTCGGCACATGATTTCGTTTTGTGAATATAACTTCGACGCGTCTTGTATCATCATTCCTGGTTCATTTTGAAGATATATTCCATAATTACAGCAACCTTTCTGATATTGCTTTGATTATAGAATATCACACGACCCAATCTGATTTCATATGATCCTGCACTATAATTCCTATATTCGAAAATCTCTGTGGTCAATGGTTAGAAATCAATTCATTAAAGATCATATTAAACTGAATTAAATGACAAAATCTCCATCTGAGGTCTCGACAGAGCGAACTGTTTTCTTCCGTCAATACTCGAGTATATGAATGCTTATACTCGGGTATCTGAGTGTTTAAGATATGCCGGAGGTATTGAGCTTCGATCATACTCGAGTATTTAATTCTCATACTCGGGTATTACTCTGAAGCGCATAGAAGATCATTAGACAAACATACTCGGGTATATACTTATCCTGTGTGAGAGTTAGTTAATTCAAGAGCAGGTATCATATGTATATGAAGCATACTCGAGTAGTATCTTACCAATACTCGAGTATAATAACAACCTCATCATTCAACTGCTAGAGCATCTGATTAGATACTTGGGTATTCCTTGGCCATACTCGGGTATTGTTTCCTGAAACACTTAAGCAGCTATGTTAGGCCAACCATACTCGGGTATTATACTTCCATACTCGAGTATACCTTAAAGCATGTGATTAATCTTGATTCAAAACCTTAATTGATATCAAGTCTTGTTATCATCAAAACTTTGGGAGCTAACATATACCACTAACAGAATCATGACAACATCTGTCTGCTGATGAAACACAGGATGGTCACACTTACTCTGACTCAGACCAAACTTCTTAATCACCGAACTAAACCTGTCAAACCAAGCACGAGGGCCCTGCTTCAAGCCATATAAAGACTTTTGAAGATGACACACCTTCCCACACTCCCCTTGAGCAACAAAACCAGGTGGTTGCTCCATGTATACTTCCTCAAGAAGATTACCATTCAAGAACGCATTCTTAACATCCAACTAATGAAGATCCCAACCGTAATTGACTGCCATAGAAATGAAGAGGTGAATAGAGGACAATTTTGCCATAGGAGAGAAGGTTTCCGAATAGTCAACACCATAGGTCTGAGCATAACCCTTGGCAACCAGTCGAGCTTTCAAATAGTCCAAGGTGCTATCAGCTTTTGTTTTGATCGTGAAAACCCACTTACACCCAATAGCCTTCTTGCCAAGAGGCAAATCAACGAGATTCTAGGTACCATCCTTATCAAGGGCCACTATTTCTTCTTCCATCGCAGCACGCTAGTTGGGATGGGTCAAGACTTGTTGGAGAGTAGTGGGAACAGTGAGAGAGTCTAAGGATGCTATAAAGGAATAAGATGGAGGAGAAAAATGGTTATAAGAAACAAATGAAGAAATATGATAGGTGCAAGTACGCTTACCTTTGCGTAAGGCAATAGGCAAGTCATCAGAAGTATTAGACACTGTGTTTGGTTCAGAGGGAGAAGAGGAAGAATCAGGAGTATCAAGAATATCGAGCCTTGTCTTTGGTTCAAAAGTAGGAGCGGAAGGAACTGATGCCGGATCAAACGTCGAAGCAGTCATTGGTGGGTCATGAACCTGATCGACTACATTACTCGCCCTAGAGCGTTTGCGATAAACATGATAGATAGGTGGTTTAGCAGGTGCCGAGTCAGATGCTTGCACTGGTGGTAACTAAATTGTATAGACCAATAGATCATCAAGACTGTCGGAGGTGTCATTGGTATAGACAGGAGATGGAGGTGGAGTAGAGACAGGAAAAAATGAAGTCGACTCATGGAATGTGACATCCATAGACACAAGATAACGCCGAAGAGTGGGAGAATAACATCGATAACCCTTTTGAACCCTAGAATACCCAAGGAAGACATACTTAAGAGATTTGGGATCAAGTTTGGTAACAGTGGGACGAACATCACGAACAAAATAAACACAACCAAAGATTTTAGGGTCAATAGGAACGAGGATTTTGAAGGAAACAAAGTGGTGTATGGAGTAGCACCATTGAGGACGAGGAGAGAACATACGATTAATAAGGAAGCACGCAGTAGACACATCGTTAGCCCAAAAAGGCTTAAGAACATTCATTTCAAACATGAGAGCCCAAGGGACTTCTAATAAGTGTCGGTTCTTACGTTCTACAACATCATTTTGAGCTGGTGTATCTGGACAGGAGGACTGATAAAGCACGCCATCTTTGGAGCATATAGGTTTGAAATTGGGCAAAAAAGTTTTCTTTAGCATTGTCACTCCGTAAGGTTTTTATTTATACACCAAACTGAGTTTTGATTTCAATGCGAAATTGCAAAAGTGAGAAAACAACTCAGAACGAGTTTTCATTAAATAGAGCCAGGTGGTACGAGAGAAATCATTAACAAAAGTAACAAAGTACCTAAAACCAAGCTTGGACTCGACAGGACATGGACCCTAAACATCAGAATGGACTAAATCAAAGGGAGACAACTCATTTATTAACTCGAGGTGTCAAGTGAACACGATGATGTTTAGCAAACTAACATGACTCATATTCTAAATACGACAAATGATGGAATTGAAGATACATCCTCTTCAAAGAAGACAATGACACATGACCTAAACGACAATGAACGTCAAAAGGGGAGGAACCACCAAGACAAGCAACTGAACGCGGTACCTGATCATCAAGGAAGTAATGTCCACCAGATTCATAGCCCCTACCATTAACTTGCTTGATCGTGAGATCCTAAATCAAACAATGGTCAGGAAATAAAGTGATAAAACAGTTTAATTGTCAAGTGAGCTTGCTAGAAGACAAAAGATTAAAAGTAAGGTTAGGGACATTAAGGACATGAGATAAGAAAATAGACGGAGTAGGTTAAACAGTGCCAGAGCCAATGACACGAGAATAAGAACCATTGGCAATTGTTATACTAGAGGGATTGGCATAAGGTGCATACGAGGAAAACAAATGGTGGTTACCTGTCATATGATCAGTAGCATTGGAATCGATAATCCATTTTGAGGAGGAAGTAGCAAGGCTAGAGGCAATATTACCTGTAGCAAGAGCAACAGAAGAACTAGAAATAGATTCAACCATCGATCCTCAAAAATAAGTTGAGTTCCACAACAAACTCGGCGAACAAGATCACCAGCCACTAAAAATATCCAATATGCCTCCAATTGACAGCAAAGAACACTAGTCCCAACAGTGAGCAAAAAGCCTCGTCAAAGATTACAATACCCAAACAGCACCTTGAAACCAAAGAGAGTAACAACCAAAAAATATTCCAAACATCTCACCAGAGACAAACATTAAACAAAACACCTCACACTAGAGGTAAAGAATGAACAGGTCACACAAGGACCACCAAATAACAAAGAAGTACCAAACACTTCTGATAAGTATATATTTTGTAATTAAATAGGTATATATTTTATGATATAATTAGTTGGATTTATTAATATTATATACCTATTTAATTATATTTTATATACTTTACTATCATTATAGGATAAAAAGATATTTCGATATAAAATCTACTTATTTCCTATTATATTTTGCAGGAAATATTAGCTGATTTAGAAAGAAGTAGAAAAAGCAATTAAGAGGATATGCAATCAGCCAAACTCGGTGGTCTCATGCAAGAAAAATAGAAACTAAATCAATTGTGTGATATGGTGGAGGAGATTACAAGATATAAGGTATATTTTTAATAAGAAAATGAGAATCAGTGACCCACAGTCTAAGTTATATTTAGGTTATATATATGAAGCAAAAAAGGCGCAAGGGAGATCACGGAGGAGCAGAGCGAGAGATGCAGAAGGAGAACGAAGGCTGGACAACAGCGGCTAAGCAAGAGAGGCATTTTGGTTATCTTCATCATCTCCACGGAAGGACAAGAGGACTGTGGAGGCGACGGAGAAGCTTTCTTTCCTCTCTCTCTTTATTCTTCGAATCTGAATTCCTATCCTTTTGTTATGGATTTTATTATAGCCATGTGTGGCTAAATTTTCTTTTCAACCTAGAGAACCTATGAACTTGTTTGGGTTCTAGATATTATTCCTATGGATTAGTTTTGTTTGATTTTATTTCAGTTTATTTAATTTGATATTTATTGTTATTGCTTATTGATTGGCAATCATTGAGCATGTTTTGGGGATTTATGGTTGAACTTGGAAAAGGGAATCTTAAATTGATCTTGAGATTAAGAAATGTGGAATTAGGTTTTATTTTAATTTGCGTCTAGAATAGGCATATACCTAAAAACTCCGCATAATCAAATTAGGGTGAGCCTGATCTAAAACGTATCTTATTTAGTTGTGTGATGCATTACATAATTAATTGAGGTACGTATATAAATGGACCGGAAGGCATTTATAGACATCAATACTCTAAGTTAGCTGATTAAGTTAATTCAAAATTAATTTAGTGGAGATAAAATTTAATAAACAAATAAAGGATTAGTGACTCTAGGTTGATTGTTCGATTATTCTGATAGTTTGTTTATTTTAATTTCAGTTTTAATTTCTTTTCTCTGAATTAAATTCAATTTGTTTTGCTCAACTTAAATGAAAGTGTAAAATTAATGCCTAACTGAAGTTGGTGATACTAAGTCCTCGTGCGAACGATAATTTTCCTATCACTTTATTACTTGATACGACCCTACGGAGTTATAGGCTGTAAAGTTTTGCCCATCAACCTCACCAGAGGCGAACAACAACCACCAGTCACAGATGACAATGCAATCACACCACGAGAAAGACCAAGGTAGCAGTAGAAACCGCAGAAACCAGAGCCAAATGAAGGTAAAAAAACGTACTGAACGAAGTGACCCAATCACCAAACTCATGTGAATGAACCTGAAACCACCACGTTTGTGCCGGAACGGAGAATGAGATGCCAGAAAAGAAAACCGCAGCTTGAACGGAGTGGAGACGCGCTCACACGTGCCGTAACTGGATCGGACAACCGGGGTTTGTCCGATCGGACGATGGGTAGCCTTCCTAGTTGGCGTGTGTCAACAAACGGCGTCAAGAACAGAGACTCTCTCTCTCTCTCTCTGTGTCTACTGGACTAATGAACGTGAGGCGACACCAGAAATCAAACGCAGAAAGGAAGATCAGAACCTAGAGCGCTTTGATACCATGTATGAACATAGAGAATATAATCTGAATATCTTGTCTATTCATGTACATACGATGTGTATTTGTACAATAGGAGAGAGCGTATTGATGGCTGTTAATGATAATTTTCTCTAATTCTGATTGTTAGGAATACTGATTGACTATTACAATATATTCCCTAATCATGTATTTCCTAACACCCAAAGAAGTGCCTCATATAATCGATGCAGTTGATGCTTCTGTACATGGCAGGACTATTCTGCAACATTGGTAAACAAATGTTGCTATTGAAATTCTTGCTCTGCTTTCATTTGTCACTGCTCTGTACTGAACACTCTTGTACCTCCCATTGCTTCATACGTGCATTAATATTATTATTTTTTGGTCCAAGTGCATTATTATTATTATTGCATCCAAATCATAATAATTTCATATAGCTGATACAACCCAAATTTGCGGACAAGACTAAAAATTGAAGTTGTGGGGACCTCGAGAATCACCAACATTGACATAAAAGCACCAGGAAGAGGTTTGACAGGAATCCAATGGTGATGAATCTGAAGAGCAGTGATGTGATCATCTTGCAGAAGAATGGTTATGGTGCCACTATCAGAGTGGAGACTGATACCAAGAACAAGGTCTGGTTTGGGACATGGTGGAAAATAGTTCATACGCGTTCCAAGTTGGAAAAGAATTATCTCAGAAGCGGAAGCCTCCTTTTCCCTTAGTATCCTAATCTAGGTTTAAAAAAAAAATATGGACCCTTGGATCAAATATTGGACGGTCCAGATTGAGGGATACTGAGGAATGAAGAGGGAACTGATACTGAGGAAATCCAGATCCGTTCCAAGTTTTACCACTTGGTGCAAATCTGTTAGACCACCTTCTTCCATTCGCATCAACAGTGATAAGTTCCCATGTATCTCTTCACTTACCCTGCTTACTTCTCGTGTACTCATACAATGGGTGAAAAATCTTGATTCGTATTGAACATGCCATATGCAAAATACTACTTATAATCCTTAATATAAAAGTTTTAGATAACTAATTTCTGGATATAAAGGAAATTAATTATGTTATTTGTTATAAATAGGTATTGGTTTTCATAAAACACCTGTTGTAATCAGATACCTTGGAAATACCTTCTATAGTCTTGTGCAATGAATAGGATATTTTAGGGTAAAAAAAATGAGTTAAGGAAACAAAGTGTATTATGATATTATATAGTATTTAGGATAAAGTAAATCCTCTGTTTAGTTCTTATATTAGTAACATAAGGGATACTTCCTGTCGAGATAATAAAGTAAAAGAATGTATTATGAGAGGGTAACATGAGGGATACTTCCTGTCGAGATAATAAAGTAAAAGAACGTATTATGAGAGGAGAACATGAGTTCTGTAACACATACTTGAAACCTGGTAGCGTAAGTGGCCAGTACTTGAGATTTCTATATCGAGGATTGGTCACGAGGATCATGATGTCGGACCAATCCAAATTCTGTTCTTCATAGACTACAAAGGCCTGTCCATATCCATCTGTGTCATTCTCTGCAATCGAATATTTCTGCTTTTCCTCCATTTCTAGATCAAAAAATGACGTCCCTGTTCTCTTCATCTTCTGCATTAACTCTTCTCCTATCCCACGATTTATTATCTATACAAATAATTTCATAGACTGTATTTAGAATTTTTGAATAAGATGAGGTATTACATAATCTTATAAACTCCAAATAATATTTTGGGAGAATCACTAAAGTTCCAATGAAAGAATGTAATTACCAAAAAGTTCTACAATAAGTAAATATCATGCAATGACAAGTTTCGGTACAAAAAATGACAATATGTCAATACAAGTCATTTGTTAATAGGACTTTTTGGTGACTATATTCCTTCTTTAGGACCTCACAGTGATTCTCCCTAATATACCCACTGGATTTACCTGGAAGAAGCCCCATTCCTTGCGGGCAGAATCAAGCTTCTTTTGTTCATGTTGGTCTCTTGGACAGGAATTTATGGCAGGAATTTCAGAAAAATTTGGAGGAAGTTGATCAAAAACTGGTCTGTCTTTGTGGTCTCTTATGTATCTGTGAGGAACACTGTTAGGGTCATTCTTCACTATCTCTTGCACACATGGCACTGGTAAGGATTTTCCCCACCCTAAACTCTCATCTTTCTCAATGCAGCTTTTGCTTTCTGATTTCACTTCCATTGATCTCTTGCTAGTTTATTTCTAACCTTGAAAAATCAAGTTTTGTCTTATTGTTTTATAGTGCAATATGGTATTAGGATTGAACACTTTTCATTGGTTTGTCAGCCGGCCTTCTTTTTGGAGGTTCTAAATGAAAAAAACAAGAGAGGAACTGTATGTAATTTCTTAACATTCTTGTGATCAGATTCGTCATTAAAAATTGTCAAATGAGCCCAAGATGGGTGATAATATGTTGTTTCCCAACTGAGGGCATCAAGATATATGGTGTCATGGATTTAGAAACAGAGATGTATATTTGAGAATTAAAAGCATTAAAAAGAGTCCAATGTATGACGCTCCAACAATACAAGTGTATAGTATTTTAATTAAACCACCCTTTTTGGTGGTCCATACAGTCTAGATCCCTGACAGATTCATCCTTGAAAGAAGTTAGTGATCTATTAGGACCCGTTTGTTATAAAGAATTGGTAGGGAGGGAAAGGAACTTTAGAGGAGGGAAATGAAAGGAAAGGAAGATTTGAAAGATGAGGGAAGATGGCTTGAATTGTTTGGTAGAAAGAAAATGAAGAGATGGTAGTTGGTAAAGAATTATGAAATGTCTATTTTACCCTCAAAAGAAATTAATTCAAAATAAAAAGAAAAATATTTTTTTGCTAAAATATATATTTTAAAAAAATATTATTGTTAAATTCGAACTTGTGAAAAAAAAAAATTCGCCAAATTTGAATTTTCCCGCCAAAATTGATCTTTCCTGCCAAAACTAAATTTGAATTTCAGGGGTAAATCTGTCAAAAAACCATCTTCCTGGGAAGATGGCAGCTTTCCTTCCATTTTCAGAGGGAAATCATCTTCCCTCAAATGAGGGAAAATGTCCAATTCCAGTGAGTTGCTGACTGGACTTTCTTTGTAACAAACACCCAAAATCTATGGGAAGATTGAGATCTTCCCTTTTCCTCCCTGGACTTTCTTTATAACAAACGGGTCCTTAGTGTATCTTCCATCAAGTTTGTACCCAGTAAGATGGAATGTTCCTCTTGTTAAGTCTTTGTATCAGAGGCAGAGAGCGGAAACTAGTATCAATATCCCATTACCATTTTGTGATACCCAAGATAGAATTATATGCAGTTTTAACTCCGTAGGTGAGTACTCTACCAGAATTGGTTATAGAATCATAACTATGGATCGGTCAGTTAACTCACAATATACTTTATGAAAATTTTTATGGTCATTGTCACTTGCCAATGGAGGATATTTTGTTTATATGGAAAATTATTACTGAAGCCATATCTTCAATTGATATCCTGAATATTCATCACTTCTCTATTATTGCTTGTTGTGTTTTTGGTTGCTCTGAAATGGAGTCCTTGGACCATCTCTTCATTCATTGTCATGTCACTAAGGCAGTGTGGTATGGTAGTCTTTCATTGAGATTGAATTTGTCATCCTTTGATAATTTTAAAAGCTGGCTCAAAACAACTCTTGTACAATTGTATAAAGATGGCTTTATCATAGAGATGATGAAGATGATCAAACTTCTTCAGTTATTTGGATGAAGAGAAATCAAATTATCCATCAAAAGATCAAACCAATTCATCCTACCATGGTTATTAAAGAAATTGATTCTGTAGCGTCCTCAATTTCTTTGGCTTTTAAGGATCAAAACTCGAGAATAAGATTACAACACGTCTTCATGCTCCTATTTCAATCGATAGAATCCTAGACCAAGGTATTCTTTTGGCAAAGATATATATAAGAAAGAATCAGTGACTTTTTGTCATTCCTGGATATGTTTTTAAGGGCTGTCGGTTCAATCACTTATTTGGAGAAGAATTTCTAGAAAACCTTTCATCTCATTGCATTGTTTCAGGGAATCATTGCACTGGATTTCTAAATCCTTTTTTTTTTTATTGAACCTCTTCGTCCAAAAAGCTTCAGGTATATTGCATAAGGAATCTAATTTTGCCTCCAAATGGGACAAATCAGAACTCAACAAATATTTTATATAGGGACATAGCCCTATGTATATTGCTGAATCTGTTTTATTTTAGACAGGTATGTGGGGTAATGAATGTCAATTACTCCCTCCGGTCCTAATTATAGGATATATTTAACCGATTTTGGGGAGATTAAGGAAAGAAGTTAAATTAGTTAATTTTACTCATTTTCCTAAAATGTCCTTACATAAATTTAAAATGACCTAAGTGAAAGTAAATCAATAGATCCTACCACATGCCTCTCCGACCTATTTTTTTTTTCTACATACTATCTAATTAAAATAATAGTCTTACTATATATACATATATATGTGTATATATAGATACACACACACATTGTGTGTATGTACATATATCGACAGACACATATAGGCACACACACCCCCACACACATATAAACACACACACTCACAAAGATATACATGTATATATGTGTGTGTGTTTATATTTGTACACACACATATTGACAAACACACAAATATACATATATGTATACACACAGAGTACAAACACACCCACATATATATGTGTGTGTGACTATATATATTTGTGTGCACACACACATAAAATATATATGTGTAGACACACACACACATATTTGTGTTTACACACACACAAAATATATGTGTGTAGACACACACATATATGTGCTCACACACACACAAAATATGTGTGTAGACACACATATATACATACATACATATATGTAGACACACACACATATATGTGTGTCTATAGTGTCTATAGATATTTGTGTGTAGACACACACATATATACATACATAGATACACACACACATATATATCTAAAAGTTTCATTGACTGGAAGAGTATACGCGTCCACATACATATACTCACAAAAAATCAAACACACTTGAGAGAATAAAATAGGGGTATTTTAGGAAAAAATTGACAATTATTAGAATGTTGTCTTATAATTAGGACCAAAATAAACTCTCAATTGTTGTCTTATAATTAGGACCGGAGGGAGTATAACGTAATTAACTTTCTGCAATCATGCTTTTTAACGATTGCAGATTTGTGATATACTATCCTTTTATTTCTTTAATGAAAATTGTTACTTATAAAAAAATATAGTATTTTAATTATAGTATATACTTATTATATTTTAATTAAAAAGTTTATTACAATGATATATGGAAATAGTGCTTAAATTTAGGGAAAATCCGTACTAGGGCCCTTTTAACCCAAAAAATCCCAATTAAGGCCCTAAGACTCTGCCAAATCCAGAAAAGGCCTTAGGGCCCTTTTTGACATTTGAATATTAAATAAAATGACAAAAACACCCAGGGCAATTTCAAATCACTTCCTCTCTTTCTCTCTCGACTCGTGTCCCTGCTCTCTTCTGTGTGCTCGACTCTCCCTCTCATCTCCGACGCCGTTTGCGCTTGTGTGGGGAAGGTGAAACGATCGGCCGCCGTCGACCCTCTGAGTCTGAAAGTCTCGTCGTCGCCAACTACTCTATCGGTTTATTTTATGAGGTTGGATTTCTTCCAAGTTTCCGCCTATCCTATTTATTTTATTTCACTCCCTTCCCCTTCGAGCCCTAATTGAGGAATGACAATATCATTTTGGCCAATAAACATAGGTTTCGCAGATTGCAAACAGCCAAAAAACTCCAATGCCACATGCACTGCTGTTTTAGCCAAAGGGAATGGTTATTTATGAAGGAGGTGATTTTAGACAAAATGATGTTAAATGGTGACCTCTTTTTGATGATTTTTATTGGAGGCATCTTTGGCAAGTCCACAGTGGAAGTGTTAACTTTCTTATTCCTTGTTTCTTATATTTTCACTTTTCACAAGGATTTTCATTTTTCTGTTGGCTTAATTCCTTTTTTATTTTTTATATAGGAGGAGGTATACGTTATCCTCTTCTTCATTAGTAAGATTTCTTAATTTGTTTGAAAAATTGAGGATAGAGATGGTTCTATCACTGGATGAAATTTCTGGTGTGCAAATCATATCCCATAGCTTGGAGTTTGGAAAGTTATTAGGTGATTTTTTGAGTGTTTGGAAGCATTGAAGTCTTTTAGGAAGCTTGTTTTGTTTCAAGGAGATAATGGCACTATTTCTTATTTAGATGTCACTTTGTCTATAATTATAAGACCATGACTTGGGGTGTCTTTTGGTTAAAAAATGTCATTATATTATAATCATAATTGTATATTCATGGTGATTATGCTTTATTTTCTTCTATATATAGATTTACTTGTATGTGCATGTATTTACCTGTCTTTTTTTTCTGAGTCCTATTGCTCATTTGTGGATGGTTACGCTGTAGTTCTTTGCATTGTTTTGAGGGTCCGAAGTGGCTCCATTTAAAAAGAGGCAGAGAACAATTTGCATGAGGCCCATTGGTAATTGATTTGTCTATGATTTTCAAATGATTATACTTATGGGTAAAAGTACAAAATGTTTCCATGCTCTGAACAACTCTATCTATTTGATTCTTTTGCAACATGCTAGTCAATGTAGAATCTAATAGTTGCAAGTTGTGCAAAATCTACAGGAGTTGGTCAATCTATTGCAGCTGATATCTGAATATGGAACATGTTGGCTGGCTTATTTGCATAAGTTTGAACGTTTGAACTCTAGTTCAGATATCATTTTATGAAAAATTTGTGATTTAGTTATCATGTAGTGATTGGTTTGGGTGGGGTGGGATGTTTCAAAGGTCATGATGTAAAAAAGGGGGGAAATTAGAGTCAGTTTGCACTTGGTATAGATCGATTTGACTTTAATAATTGGCAGAACTGTAATTGATGATGACTGAGACTAGTAATATTTGATATCATTCAACTTTAATCAAGGACATGGGTATTACACCTATCTCTTGCTATTATTCATTAGATTTTTGGGCATTTGGATCAAGTTCTTATTTCATTAGTTGATGCATTGTGTTCAAAAGAGAAGTATTTGATCCAGAACCTGTTAGTGTTCCTTGTCACGAAGAGCCAAGAGGGTATATCTGGTAGTCATGGATTGAAGGTTGAGTTAAATCTAAATCTATTTATGGCTAAATATAAGGTAAAGTTGAGTTTATTGAAATTGTTAGTAACCAACTCTGACAGCTGCAGAACTTTTTGGCAGGTTTGGGAACAAAGGAATTTGGTCTTCCTGGAAAAGTTTCAAAGAGTTACATTTCTGAGACATGATGGATATTTTTCATTGTATCCTTTGATTTTAACTGGATTAACACCTCTGTTTGAATTTGCATTATGAGAGGATAGTAATTAGTCTCCTTCCCCCTTCTTATCCTCCTTCTCAATTTTGAGAAGTTGTAGTTAGTGTTTATATGATTTCTTAACTTGCATGCTCAAAGCCACAATGTGGCAGCAGGAACTCACCTGATTGAAGTTGCTGCAATTGGTTATTTCTTTTCTCCGGTTGGTTGTCAACTACAATTTCATCTTATATTTTTCCTTATTAATTTATTGAATTCCCAAGGGGGTGACATGGTCTAAAGTCCATGTCCAAACGGATTTGTAAGTGTCTATTAAGTTGTTCAACATCCATATATATAATGTCCATGTTAAATGAAGCATGTTGTTAACACCTCTGTAAATTTCTTGTTTTCAGGGACTCATGTAGTGTTCATGTCGTTTTGTGGTTGCAAGTGTGGGATGCCACTGAGCAAGAGGATGGATACACGATGCCTTCGTACTCCATGGATGAAATCCGGGAACTGAAGATTGGCATGTTGTGGTGGTTGGTCAGTCATCGAAACAATACGCATCGAGACAGTGTTGTCGATGATCGAGGACTCCCACAGGCGGAAGATGAGAAGTTAGGAAGCAATCGTTTAATTTAGTTAGGCTGACTTGGTTTTAAGTGTATATACATCTCATCGGTTGTATGACAGATTTTATTACAGCAATTGTGGAGAACACTTGAGTTGATGTTCATAACAAAGTTTAGTAACTTTTATGATGTATGTGACATGACATTTTAATATGAATGACAAAGGCAATTGTTTCCTTCATCTCTGTCATTGTTAGTTTGTGCGTGCAGATGCTATAAAATGGGATATAATAAGGTACCCATTTACCAATATGATCAGGAAAAACTAACAACATGATCAGCCCTCATTAACAACATGATCAGCCCCCATTAACAACAACATCAGCCCCTTTGACAACCAAATCAGACCCCTTTAACATAAACATCAAACAAAAGAAGAACCATATCAGAAAAAATGCATAACTATATCAACCCCAACTATATCAGAAACAAACTAACAACATCATCAGCCCCAACTAACAACATGATCAGCACCCACTAACAACATCATCAGCACCCACTAACAACATGATCAGCCCCCACTGACAACATGATCAGCCCCCACTAACAACATCATCAGCCCCCACTAACAACATGATCAGCCCAAATTAACAACATGATCAGCCCCCTTTAATATCAACATCAGAAAAAAAGAACAACCATATCAGAAAAAATGCACAACTATATCAACCCCAATTAACAACCATATCAGAAAAAAACTGATAACCACATCAGACCCGACTGACAACATGATCACCCCACTAACAACATCATCGCACCCACCGACAACATCATCATTCCACTAACAACATGATCATTAAAATTAACAATATGATCAGCCCTTTAATATCAACATCGGACAAAAAGAACAACCATATCAGAAAAATTGCACAACTATATCAACCCCAATTAACAACCATATCAGAAAAACTGATAACCACATCAGACCCCACTGACAACATGATCAGCCCCCACTAACAACATCATCAGCACCCACTGACAACATCATCAGCCCTCACTGACAACATCATCAGCCCCCACTAACAACATGATCAGCTCTTTAACAACCAAATCATAGACCCTTAACATATATTATCAAATCCTTCCATTTCGAATGATTCATTGTAGGCATGCTTGATGGTACACTTTGCGAAGAACACGGCAATGATAGCAAGTCTTGAGTTTCAGTGAACATTTCAGGGGTTGATATTAGAGCAACCTACAGCGTTTTAACATTCAGCTCGTATTAACAACTATATCAGTCATTTTAACAACTATATCAGTCATATTAACAACTAAAGCAATGTGTATTAACAACTATCCCATTTCAACGTTTTTTAACCAAATGTAGCTTCATCCCATTAACTCATTACACCTTTCCCTCTGTTTTCATGCCAAAAAACAGAGCAACATATTTTTCCACCCCACCCACCAATGATTAAAGACCAACTAGAATGGTAATAATGATATCTTGAGCAAAATCTTAGTATTTCTTGCCTATTTCCTATCTCATAATAACATAAATTTGCCCAAGCTCAAAGCTTTCACCCACCCAACCTTCTAACTGAAAAAAACCTTCAGAACAGCAAATTTATATCCCCTGAGTTCAGCAAGCATGCAGTGGATGATTCTGAATATACACGTTCTATCCCTCGCTGAGTTGAGCAAATATAAAGGTTCAGGATTGTGACTTGTGTTCTCTCCCTCACGTTCTGGTCGTCCGTGCCATTCCTCTCTTCTTCTTCTTCGTGTGGTGCCAAAAACAAATCTGATCGTGTTTACTTTTTGGGAAACTTCTGCTTTTGCTTTTTTTAATAATGTGATGTTATGAGTTAATTAAAGGGGGTAAGATGGTCATTTGCTGTTTGAACTTAATCCCCATCAGGGCCCTAGGGCCTATTCTGGATTTGGCAGAGTTATAGGGCCTTAAGTGGGATATTTGAGTTTAAAAGGGCCCTGGTACAGATTTTCCCTTAAATTTAATCAATTCATATGCAGGCTTGTCAGAGTTGTATTGATTGATGTTGCCATAATCTCTCAAGACCAACATATTTCTAAACATACACTGAAGTCTTTTATAAAACATATAAATATTGATGAAAGAGCATGGAAAAAGAGATGCAACATAAACATTGCTATCGACATTCTTGCTTTCCTCTCATTTGTCACTTCTCTGTGCTCAACACTCTTGTACCTCCCATTGCTCCAAACCTGCATTATTACTGTATCCAAATCATCATTATTTCATAGCTGATATATGTTACATTGGTGGGAATGGTTCTATAAAGAGTAGAAAGCAAAGAAATGAAGAAGAAAATTTTGCACAATGTCTTTAAGTAAGGCGTAGGCAACACTTTTGTTTAAGCTTAATTATCTCCTCTTTATTCTCATCTTCAGGTGCAAATTGGGTTGATGGTGAATTTCGTTTAGAATATAATAAAGACTATTAAGTATAGTTTACCTTATCAAAACTCAAGTGAAGATAACAATGGTTTTAAGAAAGTGATAATTTGATTTTCTCTCTAGGGTACTTAAACAAAGGTAGGGAGTTTGATGTGTTATGCGAATGGAGCAATGGTTAGGGGTATTTATAGACAATAAAATTAATATTCCTCTTTAATTGAAAAGTTAAAACAATATTGTTTCATAAGCCAACATATATTTGATAACTAGTAGTTATTTAAAGTAATTTTTTTATGAAGAGTAACATCCATCTAATATATAGGGTTTCCTTAAAATAACACAATTTTTCACGAAGTGGTGATTACCGGGAAAAGCACCAAAGTAACAACTTTTAACAAAAATTATACCTAATTGGAGCAGGTCCAAATTTTTTTTCCAAACTAAGGCAGTCAAAGGCGTCGATTGGCCGCGCCTCGGCGTCGTCGAGCGCGCCTCAACAAGTGGCGTCGATTCTCGGCGCGTCGATTGGTACGCCTCTCTGCCCCAACCCCCCCCACCCCACCCCACCCCCCAACACACACACACACACGTCCCCTCCCCTGCTGGCCCCACGCCCCACCCCACCCCACCCCCAACACACACACACATGTCCTCTCCCCTCTGCTGGCCCCCACCCACCCCACCCACCCCACCCCACCCCCAACACACACACACACGTCCCCTGCTTGGCCCCACCCCCCTCCCCCAACACACCCACACGTCCACCCCGCTTTGGACCCCCCCCTCCCAACACACACACGTCCCCCTGCTGGACCCCACCCCACCCCAACACACCCAAAGACACACACACGTCCCCCAAGGAGAGGTGTCAGTCAACTGACGCCTTTGACTGCCTTATTTTGGAAAAATTTTATGTAAATGCTCCGATTAGGTATAATTTTTGTTAAAAGTTGCTAATTTGGTGCTTTTCCCGGTGATTACCACACCTTTAGTTATAACCCTCCTTAGGTGTCTTTAGGTTGTGACTTTGAGTGTTGTAACTCCTTATACAACCCTTTCTATAAATTTCTTAATCTAAAAAGACACTACCTTTTTAAAAAGCACATCTCTTCATTTTGAAAATGTTCCATCAATATACCATGTAAGAATGCAAATTCATGAAGAAGACTATAAATTGAAATTGTGGGTACCTCAAGAGTATCGCCAACATTAACAACAAAAGCACCAAGAAGAGGTTTGACAGGATCCAATGGCCATGGTGATGAATCGAAGAGCGGTGATGTGATCATCTTGCGAAGAATGGTTATGGAACCACCATCGAGATTCAGTGAGGATCGATACCAAGAACATACGCATTGCCAGCTTGATCTCTTGGTGTAACTCTTTTAGACCTTCCTTTTCCATTCCCATCAACACCGATAAATTCCCAAATATCCCTCCACATACCCTACTTATTTCTCTTGTGTACTCTTCCACTGTCTCCTTGCCCACGGAAGGAGATTCTCTCTATATCTCTTTTCTCATTTTCTAACGACTATTTCAATGGTCATATTTTGTAAACTGCAAAGGGAAGAAAAAAAAAGCTCAATGGTCATCAATCATAATCAATTATAAATAGAAGAACCATAACATCTCACATTTTTTTTAATAGTAATAAAGTGTTTTTAGGATATGATTTATTAAGTAATAGAAGATCTAGAAGTATAAAATTAAGATTTTTGTATATATTATAAAAGATAAAATAAGAATAATAAGGAAAAGAAAATATGTGAGGGAAATATCTTCATGAAATAATCTCATCCATATCTAAATTAGAAAGAAAGAGAGGAGAGAGAAAGAATAAATATATATTATTTTCTTTTAAAAAAATATAATATTATTTTAATAAGAGAGTTAAGTCCTAACCCTAAGGAAAAGCACCATTGTAGCAACTTTTATCAAATATTGTACCCAGTTAAAGCACTTTGGAAAAAATTTATCAAAGTAAGGCAGTTAGTGGCGTTGTGGCAGCTGACGGCACCAGTGGCGTCGCACTGCTTGACGCCACTAAGTTAGTGGCGTCATACTAATTGATGCCACTAGTGGCGTCAAGCTCTTTGACGACGCCACTAGTGGTGTCAAAGTACTTGACGCCACTACTAGTGGCGTCAATTTAAATGACGCCACTAGTGGCGCCCACTAGTGGCTTCTTCACCCCTCAAAATTATTCACTCACACATACAGTTGTCTCCCTCATTCACTCCTTCCCTCTCCTTCATCATTTCACTCCCTCTACTTGTTTCATTCTCCATTCTTTTTCACTCTCACCCACAGTAGCAACTTGTGCAGCCTCACAAGTTATTTATTTTATCTGTAATTTGTTTTTCTTTTTCATAGATGACTATTATTTAATATTTTATACATTAATAATTTGATATATAAATTGTAAAATATTATTAGCTAAATTTAATTAAAGAAATTTGTGAGAATAATAATTAGTGAATTAATAAAAAGATTTTGTGAAATATGTTGTATATTATTATTTATAGTACCCTAAGATAGATAATTAATTCACTAATAATAATTAGTCAAATAATTATTTCACTAATTAATTATTTAGAGAATAATTAATTAGTGACTTAATAATGTGTTGTCTTATTGTAAATTTTTATAAATGAAATAGAGAATAATAATTAGTCAAATAATTAATCAGTCAAATAATTAATTCACTAAGTAATTATTTAGAGAATAATTAATTAGTGACTTAATAATGTGTTGTGTTATTGTAAATTTTTATTAGTCAAATGGAAGATCAACGCGCCCGTAATATTGAGCCCGACACCAAAGAGTGAGGGAGTTCTTAATGAGAAGGTGCAACAGTCACACCTATCACAAGTTGTGTGGAACACAAGAGATTGTAAGTCTTTGAGGGTGTGGCGAGCCTCATAGGCTTATGTTATATTATGAAAATGAAGAGCAAATTACAAATAAAACAAACAACTTGTGAGGCTGCACAAGTTGCTACTGTGGGTGAGAGTGAAAAAGAATGGAGAATAAAACAAGCGAGAGGAGTGGGATGATGAGGGAGAGGGAAGGAGTGAATGAGAGAGACGACTGCGTGAGTGAATGATTTTGAGGGGTGAAGAAGCCACTAGTGGCGTCATTTAAATTGACGCCACTAGTGGCATCAAGTACTTTGACGCCACTAGTGGCGTCAATTAGTATAAACTCAGTGGCATCAAGTAGTGCGATGCCACTGATGCCTTTAGCTGCCACAACGTCACTAACTGCTGCCTTAGTTTGGTAAAAAAATTTCAAAGTGCTTTAACTGGGTACAATATTTGATAAAAAATGCTACAATGATACTTTTCCCCCACACCCTATCCTATAAAACCCCATTTTCTTCCCACACCTCCCATATCATCACGGTGCCGCATAAGACTCTACATGTGCTCTTCTTATTTCTTGTTCCTCTCGTTCATTTTATTGACCTCATTGTCCCCAATAATGTATTCGTTATCATCAATTTATGCTAAAAACTATTCTTTTTTTCAGAACAACAGTTCCTCAAACAAGTATTAATGCAGTTTCAAAATCACATTACCGAAGTTTTGTACTTTTGAAACCGAAAAACACTCGAGCGTTTTCTATTCAGCCAATGTTGATAATAATAATAATAACAACAACAACATATGCTAATATCTGTAACATATGTCTGTATAAATTAAGGATTTTATTTTTAGGCTAGTTTTAAGGTTTTAGGGTAGCCCTGGAGTAACCTTAGAGGAATTTTATAATAGTGTTTATCAATATATTAATGGGTTTAATGTTTCTGTTTTTGCCGCAGAAATATTTTTTCTGTCACACTCATATAAAAGTGGGTGGGTCCCATTACATATTTGAGGAGTTAATATTGGTCTTAAATATAAGACATATTTTTTCATATCTGTCAATCTTTTTTTTAACTTACCCTTATTATTGATGCCTCTCAATAATAATTAAAGGGGAGATGGAAGGAGAAAATTAATAAAGATTACTAAGATGTTTTAAAAAATACGTGTCATATTAATTAACTTCTTTAATTTAATCAAAGTAGGTAAATATGGTTTATGTTCTGGTGTAGAACACAGATTGTTTAGCCCTGAGGGGCTAGGATGTTGATGTTGATTGGGACTTGACCTAGGAGCGATTCCTAGGGCCTACGTACCCTGAAGAGGGATCAAAGTCCACGTAGTTCGAGGATTAATGGAGGCGTTTAGCCTAAGGGGGTGGTCGTATGCTCTGTGACGGCTGTATGTGATTAGCTGGAGCTTAGACCGTGTAGAAGAGATGATGATCCTGAACCTTTAGGGTTAACCTGCTATATATAGAGGCTACCTTAGGTTCAGGGTTTGAACTGTGGGCTTCTATGCCTCAAAGCCCAAGTGATGTGGCGTTATATCTATGCCATGTGGATTGCCCCTTGTTGGGCCATACAGCGGAATATGAGCCTTATATAAATCCGTAACAGTTGCCCCCCAGCCCGGTAGTTCAAAGTTTTGGACTGCCGGGGTGTATGCTGTCTTAGAAATGTCATCCGAGGTGTTACCTATCTCCTGACGTCTGCGTCGGGCTAGGATTTGTTGAACTCATTTCCCTGGGTACGTGGTAACATCACAAGGTTTGATGAGCCGGGGCGGCGTCCTACGTCTCGTGAAGTGTCATGATGACGACCTATGGCTTGGGAACTGTCGTGGTGAATTTCGACGGCCAAAGAGGGCGACCGAGGTAATAACCTCTGGTCCTAAGAGTGTCGCGGTAAGAACCGACGACCTAAGGGTCCGAGGTGGTAACCTCCGGCCCTAGGAATGCCGTGGTGAGGACCGACGACGTAAGGGTCAGGGTGGTAGATATGGGGCCAAGCGTAATTTTGGACAAATCATGGTCTTTGGGTTAGTGTCCCGCCTATGAAGATCCGGGGTGGGCTGTGGTGGCCCCCGCGTGACTCTTGGGAACACCCTCCGGTTCTCGCCATGATTTTTCGTGACACCCTGTCTCCCTCGAACCAGGGATGGATTTCGTCCATCCATCTTAATTTGCTTTCTCAGAGCAATTTTCCCTGCTAATTGTCTCGGTTTATATTCCTGCATTTAATAACATGTAAGCAGATCATAATAAATGGAAAATACTTACTGTTTGTGCAAATCCTTCAACGTGCTCATTTCGGATATTTCCGAGCTTGCATTAAACTTTCTGGTTTGCATTAATGCCGATTATTGGTAACACGCTTTTTCGCTTAACAAATCGTTGTCCACTCAGTTGCCCCCAGCCTGGTATTTCAGGTCTTTGAGCTGCCGGGATGTTGACCAGCTTCGGTGTAACCGGGGAACCGCCCCCTAAAATTCATGCAGAGCCGGGGTTTTAACCAGATATGGTGTAACCGGGGTCCACATTCTTCCAAACCTTTTGACGTTGCGAAATAAAATTCGCATTTCAAATCCCTCCGCACAACCTTTAGGAGTTCCACTTGTAGTCCCTCGTGGGACTTCTTTAAGAGTTTCACTTAGGTCCCTCATGAGAAACTTTTGAGATTTTCACTCTAGGTCCCCGTATTTAAACCTTTTGAGATTCGTTTAGGTCCTTGTATGAAACCTTTGGAGATTTTCACTTAGGTCCCTGTACGAAACCTTGTGAGATTTTCACTTAGGTCCCTGTACGAAACCTTTTGAGATTTTCGTTTAGGTCCCTGTATGAAACCTTTTGAGATTTTCACTTAGGTCCCTGTACGAAACCTTTTGAGATTTCCACTTAGGTCCCTGTGTGAAACCTTTTGGTTATTGCAGAAAGGTCCCTGGTCAAACTTACGCTTTGACCAGGTTTCTTAGGTCAGTTTTGCGAGACGAACACGCGACTTAGAACTGATGAATACCCACGCCGTGAACTAGAAGAGGACTTCGTTCTTCAACCTCCCCCTTCCTCCGTCGAGATATTTGCGCAAATCGTTCAAATAAATTCTTGGGCAAGAAGGTGATGATGGAGTGTTTCGCTATACCCATGAAATTTCCTGAGGATCGGACCCTTAAAACTGAAGATTCGTCGCCGGTAATCAACGAAGCCCGCATCGAAGAACAGGTGGAACTCCGCTTCTCCCTTTTCTGGTTGCTTGTTACAAAACAAGACGAAAGTGATTCTCGATCTCGATTCTGGACAAAGAATCTGTATCTCCATGAGAAAGGATGACGATCCTTGAGGAGGGAGGATGAGAATCCTGCCTACTATCTTCTCATAATGTGAATTCATGAAGAAATAGAAAAAGAAAACCCATGAGAATAGGGCATCTAGATTTATACCAGAATTGAAAAGTCTGGGTTCCCAGGAGAAAGGATGACGATCCTTGAGGAGGGAGGATGATAATCCTGCCTACTATCTTCTCATCAAGTGAATTCATGAAGAAACAGAAAAAGAAAACCCATGGGTTCCCAGGAGAGAGGATGACGATCCTTGAGGAGGGAGGATGAGAATCCTGCCTACTATCTTCTCATCATGTGAATTCATGAAGAAACAGAAAAAGAAAAAGAAAACCCATGGGTTCCCAAGAAGAGAGGATGAGAATCATGCTCAAATATGGGTTCCCAAGAAGAGAGGATGATGATCCTGCTCAAATCTGGGTTCCTAAGAAGAGAGGATGATGATCCTTCATTCCACATTGCTCAATTGCCCAGCTTGTCCAATGAGAGGAGAATGTAAACATTTTCAGAGCGCAGTTGCAAGTTTAAACTACTTGTTGTACCTGAAAATGACTGCCCGTGCGAAGGCATCTCGATCGCGCGTCTCGGTATTGACCATCTTTGGTCGAGAGGAATCGAAATTTATCGAGTCCCGCGTGGCTGGGCCGGTGATTTGATATTGATCAAGGGTCTCGGGCCGAGTGCGTATGTGGAAGCACACGACGGAGACGGGATCACCGAACACAACCAGAGCTCTTCACCGAGGGCGTGGGATGTGTGCTCGTGTAACGGTAGGTAAATAGTCTAGGTTGGGGAGAGGTGTACCTTAGGCGTTGATCGGGTATTTATAGAAGGTACCCGGGCGGCATTCGCGATATATCCGGCTTGTAACTCGAATCGCCATCTCCCTATGGATATGCTCCTATATTTCCTAGGGTAGTTGAGATATCCTTGGATTGTTGTTATGGAGGATCCGGAGCATGCCTTCGCTCGTGGTTGGGCCCTATCGTGATTGGGCCTTATCCATGTTCGTAACGGGCTGCTGCCCTGCACTCGTGAGTGTGATGCTCTGACCGCCGGGTGTACGATATCCTGGCTCACGCCATCCGAGGCTTTGCCTTCATCCGATGTTTATACCGGACGCGACCCGGTTCCCTCCCGAATGGATGGCGTTGTTGCTTGATCCAATGATCCGGTGGTTAATGATAGCCTTAGGGGACCGAGGTAATAGTCCACTTGTCCTAAGAATGCCGTGGTGATGACCGACGACGTAAGGATCCGAGGTGATAATCCTCGGCCCTACCGTGGCGAGGACCGACGCGCATAAGAGCCTAGTAGGCGTGGACCGATTTTGGCGCAGATGATACGCCTGAGTCACGGGTCGAAATTGACGGCCCGAGGCCGTTGTTGTGACCACGGCGTGACTCTTGGGAAGCCTACTCGATCTTGCCATGATTACCTCGCGCTACCCGGATTTCGCGATTGGGGAGGCGCCTTGATTAACGTGTCCGCCGCCCCGTATTTCGTGCGCATTTAATGCCTCGGCGGTACATTGCACGTCCCCTCAACTTTTGGGTGAAAGGTCGTGACTACCCTCGTCATTGGGCTTCTTTCGTTTTGAATTTCCCTTCTTTTCTCTCGATATAAACTATCGGCGTAGTTCATTTTACCACTTTTTCCATTTGCTCATTCCACTCCTACGCGAAACTTCTTTCGTGCAAGGTTTTCCATTCACCGGAGAGTGTTGGTTCCTTCTGTATCCCAGATTTTCTCGGTTAGTCAAGGCTTCTCATTTACTCGTGATTCTCCGTCAGATCTCCGCCGTGCAAGCTTCAGTATATCATCTTGCCTTCCTAGTTTTTTATGCCATTTCCAAACATTTAAATTCTCCCTCCTCCTTTTTTCTTCTCTTCGCTGGTGCGTTTCTGGACTTGGGTTTCCTGAGTGGAGTGCGTGTGAGTTGAGCTATCGAACCCATAGGTCTTGTCTTCTTGAGTTTAAGGTTTTCCTTGTTTTGGTCTTAGTTTTTCCCCTCCTTCTTATCCTTGTGTTGGTTGTATAGGTTTGGACTTTTGATGGATAGGAAGTTCGTCTTCACGTCAGCCTTTAGGTCCTAACGACGATGAGGCCCTTCGTGAGCGTTATCCCTTTTTTAGTTATTTGCCGCTAGGGACCTCTTTAACCGAGGAGGAAAAACCGTCTTTGGCTCTTCGTGGCCTCGGTCAGCAGCACGGAGCACCGGGAGGCCCCGCTTTGTGGTTCTCTGGGCCTGCAGCCAGTGGAACCGGCCTCGGCCAGCGTATTCTCATAGTTCTCGGCAGGTGTCCGAGCCTCTTCTAGTCGAGCCCATAAACGCCTACCAAGTGCATCGTCCGTCCGAGCCTGGTCATTACCAATGGTTATCACGGTCCCTGTTGGGATTGTGTTGCCGAGATCTCCCTCCCTTGCTGTGAGTGGGCAAGACCGTATGGCCGAAGTCGCTCTGGGCTCATGTCGGCATAACTCGTCACCCGAGCCCGTGTCCAACTCCAAGGGTCCTCCTTTCTCCGATCCGTCTTCATCGTGGCATTCTCGCCTAGTTTCTACTTTAGTTTTATTTCCTTTTGTTGGTAAAATGGAGTCTACGTCTTTCTCCTCGTCTTTCGCTCCGATCTCAGAGGCAGACTCCAAGCACCCTTCACCGTCGATGAGAGCCAAATATCCCCAGGTGACAAGTGAAGCGCTAACTATACGTTCGTTGGATGACTGACGCGACGTGGTAAAACCGGGGTCTCCTAGGTCAGCCAGGATGTCGTCTTGCTCCCGAGGATGGTGAACCGACCACGCGCTACCCGGAGCCCAGCTTCCTAACTTTTTCTTTTTCTACCGGAGTACATGTCTCGGCCGTATTCGCTTCCGCTTAACGGTTCCAAATGTCCGTACTTCACTACCTTCATCCGGCTCCTTCTCAACTTCATCCGAACGGGCGGGGTTATCTTGCGGCGTTTGCGTATCTCTGCTGGGAAGATGGATCCCGCCATTCCGTGTACCGCGCCCTATTCCTTCATTTTTTCTCTCCTTTCACACCTCGTCGGGTAAGGAGCCGCCCTCTTGAAAGGGCTGACTTCTCTTCGTGCCGAGGCGGATCATAAGCTTATGACCTCCTTCTCCGACTCCTTCAAGCATTTCAAGAATGCTTTCTTCAAAGTTGTCGCGATAACTGGGGAAATGCCCTGGTTCTTGAAGAATGCTGAAGGCCCCGGCGTAGAGTGGCGCTTCCCTCTCTACTGGACCTCCGATCATCATAACTTCTCTTCTTCACATACCAGCCTATCGCCAAGGACCTCTCCTGGTGAGAGAGAGAGTACGCCGCCTCGGTCGGCGTCATACGTCGCCGAACACGTGTCAAGAGTGCTGCCTCTCATATCAAGAAGGCCAAGGTAGTCCTATTTAGCCTCTAGTATGGCTTTATATTAATTTCGTCATGCTACTTGATTTTCGGCTATCCAATTAGCTTTTTTAATTTTGTTTTCGGGATGCCTTTGTAATGTGTCGTGGTGCTATGGAGGTGAATTCGACTCACCTGCGTATACCTTGCCACCGGCCGGCAGAAACCGAGAGAAAGCTCCCAAGAAATGGTCCGCCGCCGAGCCTCGCCAAGAAGAAAGCTCCTGCGGCGTATCCGGCCCCGACGCCTTCCTGGGCGAAGCTGGCCGAGATTGGGGCTACCGCCGCTACTCCATCGGCTACTCCCTCTTTGGCCGTCCCACCCGAAGTAGTACCTTCCTCCCCTCCATCCGAGGAGGCCGACACCGGTGTAGTGCTCCGTCCGCTCCAGCCTTCGCCGCTACCGGGGCTTCTACCCCTACCGATCAGCCTCCACCTCACGATTTGGGGAAAAGGCGGCTTTGCCCGACCTCGGCTTCTCTTTTGTCTCAATCGGCGCCGCCGCACGCCCGGAGCCTTCAAACGGGGCCAAGCTTGGGACGGGGACGCCTCTCTGAAGAGATTCCAGATGGCCTTCTTTCCGCCGCGTCGATTTAAGCCCTCACCTCTTTCTTAAACGAGGACGTTCATAAAGTGTAGCACGTTTCCGATAGTCTTTGCTAGGCCCTCGGTTTGTCTCAGTGCCCATTCCGCACTCTCCATAATTATTATGTTCGAGCTTCCGTGAGTCCCGAGCTCCGAACCGGGATCGGGAGTCGGCCGAGGAGAAAGCTGGGTGGGCTCATGGGCATGATAAGGAGAGAGCCGAGGCTGAAAGGGACAGTTTTAAGGTGGAACTTAAAAGTTCCCAAGATGCCGCTGAAAATCCCGCGAAGATCTTCTCGTCGACCCACTGTGCGTTGACGCAGCCAACGCCGATCCGACGTGCACCCAAGCCGCCCGGTCGGTGTTCTCATTCCTCCACCTCCGTCTCCTGAAGAAGAACCCTCGTCAGATGCCGAGGTCGACGGTAGAGTGCGTTCCGAGGTTGACGGTGGAGAGCGTGCCGGGGAAGGGGCTGTGATAATTGAATATTTTATACACTTATTTTTGTCTCTTGAATAATAATTTAGGATCCTTTAGCTAATAAATAATGGCTCTTATGTTTATTTGGGCCTTGGGCCTTTTATTGCATTTTAGCCATTTTTAATAATAAAATTCCAGTTTTGTATTACTTTACTATTTCTACCATAACTCTTGAACCAGACATCGGATTTGCCTCATTTTTGTCTCATATTTCAGATGATTCAGAGAGCTACAATTGTTATGAATACATCAAGAGCCAATTCGGTCAAGAGGGCGGTCAATTTTGGAGCCAAAGTCGGATGTAAAATTCTGGATTTATTTTGGACCCGAATTTTGTAATTTAAGTCCAGTTTTATTTTATTTCGTTGTGGGCTAAAACTATGAGAGCCCATTTCGTTTTAGGTTATTTTTAAGTATGGCAGCTGCCACAAACATATTCATTCACGTTTTTAACATTAGAGTGGATCAAAATACAAATTTTCATTTTCTCGTTAGTTGTATTTTCGCTCAATGATGGAGGTTTCGAATCAATTCGTTGAGTTGATCATCTTTAATCTCGCCTCTGTTTATTTGATTCTGTTTGACTCTGTTTATTGCATTTTGGTTATGTTATTTCGTTTTGTTCTATTCTGTTAAACCAAACCCCCCATTTTATCATTTTGTTTCACTATTGTTATTAAACAAGCCCACTGCAAATTCGTTGGGAAACGACCCAGGAAATTCCAACGTTTAGACCATTTTTTTCACCGTTTGTGTTCTGGTTTTTGATTTCCAACAGACCATTTTTTTAGTATCTCCGATTGAGTTGAAATTTGGTACAGTGATAGAAGATGGCGAATCGTTAGACCCCTTCGAAAATGTTCCATTTTCCAAGGGCTATCCTCCGTTTCGCCAAATTCCATCGCTTAGGCCACTTTTTCAATTTTTGAAGTTTTTTTATTCCATTTTTAGTCCCCCAATAGTCTAGAGTTGCTCCGCCCAAGTCCCAAAAATTTTAAAAATCATTTGATACTGCTTTCTGGACTTGTTTTGGTCAATTTCTAGCATAGGTTTTTGCTTTTGTGTGTTTTGTCTCGTGTCTTTTAGTGTTTTTCCACTTTTCACCACCTCTTGTGGCATTTTCGTAATTCTGATTTTCTAGGTGGCATCTTTGTCATTCCGAGTATTTGCCACATTCTCGCTTTGTGTATATGTTGCATGAGTACCAGAATACTACTAATCCGTAAGATTTGTTGCCATTTGATCCCTGAATAGAAAGAACAATTCTTACCGCTAGAAGAGTTGTTAGGCTAAGTCATAAGATTAATACCAAACTCGGATACTCAATTAGAGTCCGATTCTCGCCATTCGATTGTGTCCATTCTCGTTGATCTGACGATTGTGCTTCCGATAGTATTTCGATAGTCTTGTTGTGTTCATCGATTCTAGTAGCAACTTTGCTCGCTCTGACATTATGGCAAGAGAGCGAAGATAATCATCATACTTTGAAGGAATTGGGTGCACCCGATGTTAATTATCAACCCTTGTGCATCCAATATCCTAACCTTGCCGCTAACTTTGAGCTTAAATCTGTCTAATACACTTGTTGCCTAAGTTTCATGGTCTTGCAGTGAGTGCCCCATTAAGCATTTGAAGGAATTCCATGTAGTATGCAAAGACTATGAAACCTCATGCCATTGATGAAGATCATATCAAGCCGAGAGCTTTTCCTTTCTCATTGAGGGTGGAGCCAAGGATTGGTTGTTGTACCTTCACCCTCATCTATTAGAATTGGACCGATATTCGTGAGGTTATTTCGGAGAAATATTTCCTTCCTCAAGAGCAACCGCAATCAAGAAGGAAATTGGCAACATTAAACAAGTCATGGGGAGACTATGTATGAGTATTGGGAGAGGTTCAAAAGGTTATGTGCAAGGCTGTCCCACACCATCGATATATCCGAAAAGACTTGATCAACTCTTTCTATGATGGTCTATCACCGTAGACAAAGGGTTGGTGGATGCTTCTAAGCTGTGGGGCTATGAGTAACAAGACACCAAGAAGCCCGAGACTTGATATCCATTATGGCGTATAACTCTCTAGCTTGGCACCGTGAGCCAATAGTACTCCCGTTTACCATATTCAAGTCTACCGATTCAGATGATTCTCAGAGATTAGAGACTAGACTTGATGATCCGACCTCCTTATGAGGCGCTGGCAACATACATAGACAATACATGCTCTTCTCCTTCTCAGCATGGGTACTCTTGTGGGTTTTGTTCGACCCTTATCATTCCCACCGACTCTTGCCCTACCTTGCATGATCCTACTTACCAAGATCGGTCGGTAGGCTGCAGTGGGTGTTTTTCCGGGAAGGCCACAATACCAAACGAATAATGCCTTCTCCAACACTTATAATCTCCGGTTGGAGAAATCACCCCAACTTTCGCTGGAACCAAAATCGAAGCTGAGCAACCAATACCAAAATCGAATCGAGTAACCAGACGTCAGAAGTGGGAACTACCGGCAGAGGCCGGACAGCACTACGAGACTTTCCAGAACAATGCCGCACGCACCCTTTGCCTTTGCAAGCACCACCTCCTCGACTCAGCCATATGTCCACCTCCACAGCGGCAGAACAATGAAGCTAGTAGTAGTGGTGGTGGTTCCTCACTTGAAGATATGATGAAGCAATTTGTCACACCTAATATGTAGCTTCCAACAAAGAACCTGACACTTCCATTCGTAGTTTGCAAACACAGATTGGGCAATTGGCAACATCATTGAACCAGCCTTCAACCTCGTGGATCCATTCCCTTCCTCACAAACAATTCCCAATCCTAAGGGAAATGTGAGTGCTATATCACTACGATCCGGCAAGCAATCGGAGGAACCTAAGCAAGCTGCAGATGTGACTTCCACATGAGAAAACGAGTCAGAAATGTGAAGATTGACTCAAAAGAAAAAGGCGGTGCAAAGAAGGTGAAGAGGAAGACATTCCTATTCCTCTTCCCTTCCCTCAGAAGAGCATTCAGTCCAAGAAGTTGGCGAGATAAAGCACACGAGAAGGATATACTTGAGACATTCGTAAGAGTAGATCAACATTCCTCTCTTAGATGCGCTCAAACAAATTCCTAAATATGCCAAGTTTCTCAAGGAGTTGTGCACCAACAAGAGGCGATCGAAGGGAAATGAACGAGTGAGCTTGAACCCAGAATGTCTCAAGACTCATCCAAATTCTACCATGCCTCGTAAATGCAAAGATCCAGTGGACATTTTCTATCCCTTGCCTTATTGGTAACTATAGATTTGATGATTGCATGCTAGATTTAGGTGCTTCTATTAATGTCATGTCTCGCATCTCGTTTATAGATCTCTTGGTCTTGGTCTCCTTGCGTCCAACCGGTGTCATTGTTCGGCTTAGCTAATAGGAGTAATGCCCATCCTTCTGGTTTAGTTGAAGATGTATTAGTCAAAGTTAATGAATTGATATCCCTGCTGATTTTTACATCTTGGATATGGAGGGTGAGTCTCCTAGTAGTAGGTCACCAATCATTCTAGGGAGACCTTTCATGAAAAAAACTAGGACTAAGATGTGCATTCTGGTACTCTTTCCATGGAGTTTGGTGATATATCTGTGAATTTCAATATCTTTGATGCCATGAAATATCCTAGGGATTTCTGGAGGTGAATGAGAGGTTGCCGGGCCATTGTGGCAAAAAATCTCACGCCCGATCAAGAAGGGCTGCTAAGCTTATTGAGGGTGAACAAGAAAGCTATTGGGTGGACATTGGTTGACATAGTTGGCATTAGCCCTTCTATGTGCATGCACCGGATTCCTGTGGAAGAGGGACTCTAAGCCGGTGAGGCAACCTCGAGACGCCTAATCCTCTTATCCTTGATGTGGTGAAGAAGGAGGTCACAAAGCTCGCAAGCCGGCATCATCTATCCTATTTCGATAGCTGGGTTAGCCCAGTCAGGTGGTTCCCAAGAAGTCCGAGTTCACTGTAGTAGCCAATCAGAAGAATGAGCTCATTCCTACTCGAGTTCATAATAGTTGGAGAGTTTGCATTGACTATAGGAGACTCAACCAAGCCACTCGCAAGGATCATTACCCTCTACCTTTCATTGATCAGATGTTAGAGCGATTGGTTGGTAAGTCTCATTACTCGTCTGGATGGCTACTCTGGATACTTCCAGATCATATTGCTCCCGAGGATCGGGAGAAGATGACCTTACATGCCCCTTTGGGACATATGCTTCACCCGAAGGATGCCTTTTGGCCTCTGATGCACTGCACCTTTCAACGTTGTATGGTGAGTATTTTCTCTGAGTTCCTAGAGGACTGCATGGAGGTTTTCATGGATGATTTCACTGTATATGGGTCTGATTTTGATGCATGCTTAGCTAATTTGTCTAGAGTCTTGCATAGGTGTATTGAATCTAATCTTGTGCTCAGGTTGATGAGCCTCCCATGTCATTGCATATGCTTCAAAGACTTTGGATTACTCAGGTCTAATTACACCACTCTTGAGAAGGAGTTGTTGGCTATTGTATTTGCCTTTGATAAGTTTAGGTCATATCCGCTAGCTAGTAGAGTCATTGTTTTCTTGACCATGCAAACTTTAAAGTTTCTTTTGAAAAGGCAGATGCTAAGCCACGACTCATTCGGTGGATGTTGTTGCTCCAAGAGTTTGATGTTGAGATTCGAGATAGAAGTGGAGCACAAACCGGGTAGCCCGACCACTTGAGTCGCATCACTCATTCTCCCTCTCCCCCTCTTGTTCGGGATGATTTCCGATGAGCAGCCTTACATGCAAGTTAAGACCCCATGTGGTATGCTGATCTAGTTAACTACTTGGTAGCCGGTGTTTTTCCTGTAGACTCCACTAGGCCCAAACCTTAAAATTGAAAAGTGAGTCTAAATACTATGTTTGGGATGACCCTTATCCGTGGAAATTTTGTAGTGACCAAGTAGTTAGGAGATGTGTGCTCGATCATGAGTTTACTCTATATTGCATTTTGCTCATGCTTCTTCTGTGGTGGTCACTTTGGACCCCAAAGAACCGCTAGGAAAGTGTTAGAATGTGGTTTATTTTGGCCTTCCCTGTTTCATGATGCCCATTTGTTTTGCAAATCATGTGATAACCGTCGTCAGACCAATGGTCAAGCTGAAGTCTCCAATAGAGAGATTAAGCAAATCCTTGGGATCGTTAACTCTACCCGGAAAGATTGGAGTAAGCGACTAGATGATGCTTTGTGGGCATATCGCACCGCCTACAAGACCCGATTGGGATGTCTCCTATCGGATTGTCTTTGGTAAGGCATGTCATCTTCCTATTGAGTTGGAGCATCAAGCCTATTGGGCTATTAAGCAATGCAACATGGATTTGGCTAAGTCCGGATGGAGAGGAAAGCCGCACTTGCAAGAGTTAGATGAGCTTAGATTGGATGCCTATGAAAGCTCACGGTTGTATAAGGAAAAGACTAAGGCATTCCATGATAAGCATATTCGAGGAAAGAATTTTCGTGGGCCGAAAGTTCTTCTATTTAATTCCGTCTCAAGTTTATGCCTGGTAAGCTTCGATCTAGATGGGATGGCCCTTTTGTGATCACTAACATATTTCCATTTGGTCTGTTGAGCTATGTGATCCACCCACAGACGGACTTTTAAGGTCAATGGGCATCGCCTCAAGCCATTTCATGAGGGATCCCACAAAAGACTCGAGGAAGCAGAGATTCTCCTCATTGATGCCACTTATCCTCCATAAACCCTTGGGGAGTATTCTTCTTTCTTCTCCCTCTCTCTCTTTTATTTGTTTTCCTTTTCTACTTTGCTTTTGAAAATAAATACATTCTTTCTTTCTAATGATTGCTACATATTATGAACTAGGACATTTTGGTTTTAATGGATCATTCTTTTAGTCTGGAACTCTTGACTCTTCGATTACAAGTCTTGGTAGTTGATTTGATGTTGTTGATTACCTAAGTTGGTATTGACCTTGTGAGGTTTGGGCTCGCATGAATGGAATTCATCTTTTGCCATTCTTTCTTTCATGTGTGCATCTCTCATGATTTGTGTTCTCTAGAACTTGCTCCTTTTCTTTTGAAACTACATTTTTCACTACGTGCATAAGTATGATGGAAGCTTGTTTTCTTTCTTTTATTCTCCTCACTTTGGCCAAATAGCTTTCCCTTGCATTATGATTCCTTGCTAGCCCTTTGTGCCTTTTGACCCATTCTTTTCTAAGCCACATTACAAGCCTAAGCGTAAAACCATTTTATTCCGCACCTTGAAGATTTATTGAGCATTGGTTTCAACTTGTTTTGTGTTTAAGTGGGGGTTGCTCAGGAGTGCAACAGTTTAAGTGGGGGGGATATTTGATTTTGACATTGTAATTACGTATACAATGAAAGGAAAGAAAGAAAAGTAAAAGAAAAAAAAGAAAAAAAAAAGAAAAAAAAAAAAGAAAAAGAAAAGAAAAGAAAATACATAGAAAGGAATGGATATATGAGTAGAATAAAAGTTTCATAGAGAATGATTGTGGTAATCGGTGCTCTTCCTTTTGATTTCTTTGGTGCTTAGCCTCTTATTCCATACTATTACCTACCTACCCTAGCCCCGTTACAACCTTTAATTACAAGCTCTCTTGATTTGTGCATGTATGTATTATGAGTAGTGGAGACGTAGAAGTTGAGCAAGCTATGGTAGAACAAATTTCTTGAGTAGAATTTGAGCGATACACTTATTTACCTTAAACACTTGAGAGATTGATTGATTGAGCGCATCATTTGAGAGATCATCTTTTGTGATTAGCATCATTGATTGACACTACCATGAATTGTAATTTGAGATGAAGGGGTTTTGGTCTTGAATGATTGGTCTTTTGAAGCTTTGTGTCCCTTGATTCAATTTTTGCATTGTTAGCAATTATTAGTAAAGAAGAGTTTTCCCTTAGGTCTTTCTCTTTGAATTTTGCTCGGGAGTGCAAAAAGATAAGTGTGGGGAATTTGATAATTGAATATTTTATACACTTATTTTTGTCTCTTGAATAATAATTTAGGACCCTTTAGCTAATAAATAATGGCTCTTATGTTTATTTGGGCCTGGGCCTTTTATTGCATTTTAGCCATTTTTAATAATAAAATTCCAGTTTTGTGTTGCTTCACTATTTCTACCATAACTCTTGAACCAGACATCGGATTTGCCTCATTTTTGTCTCATATTTCAGATGATTCAAAGAGCTACAATTGTTATGAAGACATCAAGAGCAAATTCGGTCAAGAAGGAGGTCAAATTTGGAGCCAAAGTCGGATGTACAATTCTGGATTTATTTTGGACCCGAATTTTGTAATTTAAGTCAGTTTTATTTTTATTTTGTTTTGGGCTAAAACTATGAGAGCCCATTTGGTTTTAGGTTATTTTTAAGTATGGCAGCTGCCCAAACATATTCATTCACGTTTTTAACATTAGAGTGGATCAAAATACAAGTTTTCATTTTCTCATCATCTGTCTTCATGTTCTTGGCGTTCTTCGTGTTCTTCGTTCGTTCTTCGATTTTCCCAGCCATGATCGGCTAAACTCTTGTGATTAACCCAACGAGAGGATTCCATGATTCATCCAGAGAACTCGTGCCTAATCGGTAACTACTCGATTCTGTTTTCATCTTATCGGATTCGATGGAAATAGTTCGAATATTAGATTTAATATTCGGTTTGGTTTATCCCAAGGACTTAGTTCGGACTAGGTTACGTGTTGCGTGCGATTGCACAGTGAGACGCCACTGTCCGGACAGATTCTAGGCGATCGTCTAGGCGAGGGAATCTCGGATGATGCGAGATTTGATTCATCCGGAACCAAACGTGGGTTAGTTGTATTTTCGTTCAATGATGGAGGTTTAGGAATCAATTCGTTGGGTTGATCATCTTTAATCTGTCTCTGTTTATTTGATTCTGTTTGACTCGTTTTATTGCATTTTTGTTATGTTATTTCGTTTTGTTCTATTCGTTAAACCAAACCCCCATTTTATCATTCGTTTTCACTATTGTTATTGAACAAGCCCGCCGCAAATTCGTTGGGAAACGACCAAGTTCCCTAATTCCGCAAATTAATTACGAACTTGGTTTATTTTGGGAGATACGGCATTAATCTTTCGCTGCTTCGGAGTAGAGACTCGTTGGTAGTGGGGCGCCGAGGGCGGCGGCCCCCTTGAAGATTTGCCAATTTTCTTTTTTCTTTATATTTTCGGCTTAGGAGGCCGGTTTTGTAGTAATCGCAATGTAGATCTTGTTTTGTATTTTGAACGTTTAACCTTAAGAATGGAGATTCAAATAGTATTTCGTTGTTTATTTTTAACTTTATGCAAGTTCGCATGTAGTCAAGTTGTAGATGGGCCAGGTCTTTAAATAGTTGAGTCCGATAGTACTCTTGGTGTCGGAAACCAGTGCATGAGTAGGGTGTCTAAATATACCGCGCTACGAGGTTCGGAGTCGTTATTCGTGATTTTTAACTAGGTAAAGGTGAATGGTCACATGCTCATCCAAGTGGTCGTCGTCGGACACACTTTGACCATGTGACTTTGATAGGTCCGATATGACTATTCACCTTCTTCTTAGGTGTCAATTTGATGCATCAAAATATTTACCGAGGTGGTATAGACCTCGGTGAAACTGGCCTCTGCTTATTTAGCGAATCATTTTAGTCCTCTTAAAATTGAACATTTGGTTAATAAAGCCATTTATTTATTCAAGAGATGATTAGCCATAAAGCCGACAATGAAGGAAAATTTGCGAGAGAGAAATGGTAAAAACCAAAATAAGCTTGATGAATAACAAAATCAAAACTTAACGGACCTGAGGTGTCGCTGCGGACATCTGGTTGTGGCTGGGCCTTAACTATAATAGGCCCTAGTTTGTCGCCATTCCATGTCCTCTTGATGGGTTTTCTTGTCGTTGTTTCGAGAACATATGCTCCTTTTTCTAACTTCTCCTTTACTCTCTGCACGGTCCTTCCCAATTTGCGCGCCTTGCCGTCCCGGGCGTTCTTATCGATGTCGCCCTAGACTGTGTCGCCCTTGGCCGAATGCCCAGGTTTGACTTTTTGTTGTGTTTCGCCGCCATCGCTTGCTTGGTCAGCTATGTCTCTAAGAATGGGCCGTGGTCCCGACTTCATCTACCGGCTCCATCTCTCGTGGCCAACGCCCGGAATTCGATTGTTCTCCTTCTTCAGGTTCTAAGCCTTCTCCATGATGGGCTGACCAACTTCGATCGGGATCATGGCTTCGCATCCGTATGTCATGCGGAAGGTGTCTCTTGGGTAGCCGATTGGATAGTCGTGCGACCCCACAAGACATTATAAAGGCTGTTCGACCCAACAGTGCTTCGGCTTCTTCATCTTTTTCCGAAGTCCAGTCCAGATTACCTTGTTTGCGCTCCGCCCATAGCCCGCTTTGATTGGGGGTGTTCGGCCGATGCAAAGTGATGCGTGATGCCGAGGTCCACCATCGTAATCTGGAAATTCTTGCGCGGTGGCTAGGGGGCCTGTAATGTCTTTACCTCGGCCGGGATTAGGCGGGAAAAAATATACTGCCCGGATGAAGCGCCAGGACCTAGCCGAAGTGATGGTGGCGAGCGGCTCGGCTTCAATCCACTTGGTCAAAGTAGTCCACCGCCACGATTAGCCATCGAAGTTGTCCTGGGGAAGCTTAAATGGTTAGAGTAAATCCATTCCCATTTAAAGAAGGGCCATGGGGCCGAGATATATTCCATGTCTGGCGGAGGGACCAAATGATTTTGGCGTGTTTTTGGCAACTATCACATGCTTTCACAAATTCGTTCGCGTCCGCCTGCATGGTCGGCCAGTAGTACCCGGCCCTAAGTGCCTTTCTTGCTAATGCTTTCGCACCCATGTGTTGTCCGTTGATTCCTCCATGGATCTCGGCGAGGACATATCTACTTTCGGAGCACCTGAGCACCTTAAAATCGGGGTATGCAAGCCTTTTCGGTAAAGTTGATCGTCTACCATTGTGTATACTGCGGCCTCCCAGTATCGGTTTTGGGCATTCGCTGTTCCAGGGGGACAATGCCTCGCTCAATGTAGTCCTCAGCGGCTTCCTCCAATCGGTGGCGTCGGATATGACCATTACAAGCAGCTCGGCTCTTCGACCTTTTGTTGTATGAATAAGGTCTTCCGTGGTTGGTCGTCCCTAGTGTGGCGCGCTTTGGACGGGACGTCGGTCTACATTTTCCCCTTGGTATATGGGTAACCTTCACTACTTCGAATTCGCACTCGATTTTCTTGACTTTGCTAAGGTACTTAGCCATCCAGAGGCCCTTTAGCCTCGGTATGTCCCGTCTATCTCCGGGCGGCGGCGAGTTGCGTAGTCTATGAAGACCGAGATTCTTTTGGGCGCCGAGGCTCCTTGACTCTGGCTACAGTCCCAGCCAGAGTGCCCTCATACTCGGCACGATTGTTTGACGTAGGAAATCTCAGCTTGTAGGGAGTGTTCGATCGTGACTCCTTCGGGGGCTCTCTGATGATTCCCGGCTCCGTTTCCCTTCGATTTGGACGAACCGTCGACGTTATACCTTCCGAAGGTCGGGCGTTGCTAGTGGTCGATTATTAGTTGAGTTAGTTCTCGGAGGAAATCCGCGAGCTTGTGACTTAATAGCATGTCGTGCTTCATATGTGATGCCGAACTTCGGATAACTCAATGGCCCAACCGATCATTCGGCCTGCCAGTCCCAAAGCATGGAGTGCAATTGCCGAATGGGTTGGTTGGTTCGAACCGTTACCTTGTGAGCTTGGAAGTATGAGCTTAGTCTCCGCGCGCCGTCATTATTATGGTGAAAGCCAATTTCTCCAACTTCCCGATATCTTAGCTCCGGAGCTTTGCAAAGCTTTGCTTCACGAAGTATATTGGTTCTTGGCCATTCTTTCCTTCCGGACAAGTTTTTAAGCAACTTGAAGAAAGGCAAGGCACTTTCTGCTGATTTGGGCAAAAATCTAGTTAGCGCGGCCAACCGGCCCGTCAATTGCTGGACTTCTTTCTGATCGCCCTTGACGGTAACGACTTGGTTGTTATTGCCTATCATTTTTATCTTCTGATGCTTCGTAGATACCAGCATGTCCCAATTGTGGATCGTTGGTCTTCCCAGGATGATGTTGTAAGGGGATGGGAAGTCAACCACAATAAATCTTACTCTCTCGGATTTGAAACATTTATTCGTTCCAAGAGTGAGCTTCGGAGATCTATATATCCCTTTGGGGGATAATTCGCCATTAAACCCCACGAGTTGGTTTGGCATGGCCTGTGTCCTCCCGATCGAGGTTCATTCTCTTGAAGGCATCCCGAATGATGATATCTCGCCGAGCTCCCTAGTCTATAAATATCCTCTTGACTCTGGCAGCTTGACCAGGGTTCCAAGTAATTACGAGGCCATCTTGGTGGCGGGGAGTACGCTCTGGCCATGTCTTCTTTTGTGAACATGAGCCGAGGTCGTTCGATTTTTGTCGATCATGTGTGATTCTTTCTTTAAACTTAGGTCGGTCCCTTATTGAAAGGACTTCCTTTAGATATTTCCTCCGTTGGCTCGCCGTATCTCCTCCCTCCGAAAGCTCCACCGATAACGTTGCAATCAAACTCGGCCTCGGGAAATCCGCTGTCCTCTCCGGATAGCCGCCTCTTGCCCTCTCTTTTCTCGTGGGGTCCGGGTTGTTCGATCGGTCATCCTGCTTTTGCTTTTCCTTTGTGCGCCTAGCGTTTAATCACGTATTGACCGCAACTTTCCTTCCGGACGACCTTCCGCATCTCGGTCGACGCTAATTCCCTCCATAGCTGGGACCGAGGCACATTAAGAGGGGTATAATAGTCATATTTACTCTTCGAGTCCGTCCTTGGCTTAGATTGCTTACTATCTGGTCCTTTTCCACGGCGATCTTGCTTGCGACCCTCGGACTGGCCTTTATCCCTTGGCGGGGTGCTCTTGTCCTGTCCCCTCGAGCATTTTCTTGGCGCATTTATTCCACCTCAAGATATTTCTTTGGCCGTGTCATGAAGTCTTTTAAGCTCTTAGCCGCTCTTTGAAAAATGATTCGGCTAGTCGGCTCAATCGTCCGGGCCATCGGCCAAGAGGTGAACGTGCACTTCCTCCTTTAACCCCACGGACTTGCAGTGGCCGCATGGTTGAAGCGATCCAAATAGCTTTGGAGTAATTAGCCGGCCGCCGCTCGATTTTGGACAAGGTATCTTGAGACTTCTGCTGTTTCTTACTAGTTGCGAATTGCAACTCGAAAGCCTTTGCCAAGTCATCAAATTTAGTTATCGACCCTGGAGGCAGGGTTTGTAACCATTTTAGGGCTGGTCCCTTTAGGGTTGTGGCGAAAACCCTACTTATGATGGGTTCTCCAAGGCCTCTACATATCATGATCATCTGAAAATCGTCCAAATGAGTCGTTGGAACCTGCGAACCGTCGTACTTGCTGAACTCGGTAAGGTTCGACTTTCCCGGGAACCGTGCTGCCCCGAGGATCTCGGGTGAAAAGGGGCTGCCGGCTTTGCCTTCGGCAGATCTTCCTTGCCGAGAATCATGTGGGGGAGGCGGGAGACCCCTTCGATCGGGACGACTTCCCCTTCTTGATTCTTTCAAAGGGAAGAGGCCGCCCTTCTGGTATTGTCTATTGTCCTCTGTCGACGGAAACTATGACCTTCCTGGTCGAGTTCCCATGTTTTGTCATCCCGATCATAGCTGGTGTTTCTAGATTCCCTTCTTCGGTCCCGCTCGTCCATGCGTTGAAATTGAAGAGTATAACGTTTGTCCATATTCTCGATGCGTTTGATCATGGCGAAATCAGTCTGTTATGGAGTGCAAGGAAGTCGGATTTTGGAGCGGGGTCTCCGAATTTACACTGGTGGTCGATTTACGTGGCTCGCGGCAATGTCCTATGACTGCTTAGATGAACCCGTTTCGGACTCGTTTTCTTTTGGGTTGATCGTGATTCGGGACATGAGGTTCCTCAAAGCGCTCTTTCCCGCCGCGATAGCCTGGTCCTTCGTCGTCCTCGCTCATTACCACCGAGAGGGCTGGTCGATTGCTCGGTGTGTTGTGGTTGCCGCAGGGGTGGTTGTGTTGCTCTCCGGTTGTTCGAACCATCTCCTTACGCTTCGGCAGATGCTGCGCGTATTAACCCTCATTGGTCACGGGAATTGAAGTTTATCAGATCCCCACGGCTCGGTAAGCACCGTTGCAGTGTAGAACACGAGATGTCAGGCCGCGTGTATGGGGCTTCGGTGATTTGATATTGGATCAAGGGTCTCAGCCTGAGTGCGTATGTGGAAGCACACAGACGGAGACGGGATCACTGAACACAACCAGGCTCTTCAACGAGGGCGTGGGGGTGCAGTTTCAAGGTGTAACCGATAGGTAAATAGTCTAGGTTAGAGCGTGTGTACCTTAGGGCCGTTGACCGGTATTTATAGAAGGTACAGGGCGGCATTCGCGATATATCGGCTTATAATCGAGCGCCTATCTCCCTACGAATATGCTCCTATATTTAGGGGTAGTTGAGATATCCTTGGATTCTTGTTATGGCGGATGATATGCACACGTGGTTGGGCCCTATCGTGATTGGGCCTTATCCAGGTCCGTAATAGTTTATATTAAATACTTAATCGAGTAT